>MU260073.1:330000-332500 GCA_020310875.1 Ceratopteris richardii
ACAAGGGAATGTTGGTCAAGCATTGATCACACATGGTGATGAGGTATTTACAGAGTTAGACCTCTGGCATAAGAGGTTCGGACATTTTAATGAAACAGGAATCAAAACTATGGTGGAGAAACAATCCGTGAAAGGATTACCAAATATGAAGAATCAACATATGATTCACAAGTGCAAAGCCTGTCAGATGGGAAAAGCCCATAGGTTACCATTTCAGAAGAAAGGGTACAAATACGATGATGTGTTAGAACTTGTACATACAAATGTATGGAGACCAACAAAAGAAGGATCTATCAGTGGCTCAAGGTATTATGTTCTTTTTATTGATGATGCAACAAGATGGATAACTCTTTATGTTTTGAAAGAGAAGTGAAAAGTATTTGAAGCTTTCAGGCATTTTCATGCATATGCTGAAAGACTTACAGGATAGAAACTCAAAAGACTAAGTTCTGATGGAGGAGGAGAATATTTTTCTTGAGAGTTCAATGATTATCTGTGGAATGCAGGTATCAAAAGAGAAATAACTTGCAGGTATACACCGCAACAAAATGGGGTAGCAGAAAGAAGAAATCGAACTCTAGTTGAGTTTGCAAGAGCAATGCTAAAAGAGAAGAATTGTCCAAATTATCTTTGGGCTAAGGCTGTAAATACAACAACATATCTGGTAAATAGATTACCATGTACAACTTTAAATGGGATGACCCCTTATGAAGCTTGGTGGGGCAAGAAACCAACACTTGATCATTGTAAAGTGTTTGGATCAGTTGCTTATGCTTATGCACCATCACAACTGAGACATAAGCTTGAACCAAAAGCTGAAAAATATGTGTTCATCGGATATGATGGAAAGCAGATGGGTTATAGGTTATGGAGTCCTCTAACCAAACAGTTTATTGTTTCCGGAGATGTGACATTTGATGAAGGAAAGAGCTGGTATACAGATAAAGAGCATAGTGTTGAAACACGTGAAGAAGAGATGAGAAGAAGTGAAAAAGGAAAATCACATATGCAGGTGAATGAAGATGAAGATCATATGCAGGCAAGTACGTCCAGGATCGGATCAGGTATGAGAAACGAAGATGGACCAAGATTTGATGAAGATGTGTATTCAGATACACATGAAGAATATGAGCTAAAAAGGTCAAACAGAGTAAGGAAACAACAACCAAGGTATTCCTATGACACTTCTTATTTGACTAAAAAAAACTATGCTTACTTAGTAAAGGAAGATGAAGGCGAAGAACCTCAGAATTACAGTGAAGCAAAAGGTAATAAACAATATGAAGAAGCAATGAAGGAGGAGTTCAATGCTCTGAAGAGAACAAGACTTGGGAACTTGTTCCAAAACCAACTGGTAAGAAAGTGATTGGAAATAAATGGGTTTACAAAGTTAAGAAACTTGCAGATGGAAGGATAGCCAGATACAAAGCTAGACTGGTGGTCAAAGGCTATGCTCAAACACATGGCATAGATTATGATGAGACGTTTAGTCCGGTGGCAAAGATGTCAACCATAAGGACATTGATTGCTATAGCAGCATCAAAAGGATGGAAGCTAAGTCAGCTGGATATAAAGAATGCATTTTTAAATGGATATATATCAGATGAAGTTTACATGGAACAACCTGAAGGGTTTGTAAGTTCTAGTTACCCAGATCATGTTTGCAGATTAAGAAGAGCTCTCTATGGATTGAAACAAGCTCCATGAGCTTGGAATTATAGACTTGTGAAGTATCTCAATGATCTTGGATATCAAAGCTCAAATGCTAATGCAAGTCTACTCATTAAGAGAACAGATGAAGGTATGATCTACATTTGTATTTATGTAGATGACATAATAATCATAGGAACCTCAGATGAAGGAATCAAGGAGGTAAAAAGATTACTTGAAAAAGAGTTCAAGATCAGTGATCTAAGAAAGTTATCATACTTTCTTGGAATGGAAGTTACATATACAGATCATGGTGTATATGTTTCACAAGAAAGGTATCTCCTAAACTTACTGAAGAAGTTTAACATGGAGAATTGCAAAGAAGCTTCAACACCGCTTGAAGTAAATCATAAAGTCAGCAAATATGGTGGTGCAGAGTTTAAAGATATGAGGAAGTATCAGTCGTTAGTGGGAAGCTTAATTTATGCTACACTAACAAGACCGGATCTCAGTTATGCAGTGGGAGTTCTCTCACAGTTTATGCATTGTCCGAAGGATCAACATTGGGTTACAGGACAAATAGTTCTTAGATATATCAAAAGAACTATAAAAGAAGGATTATATTATCCTTTTACGTCAGATATAAAGCTGAGAGCATACAGTGACTCAGACTGGGCAAGAAGTCAAGATGACAGAAGGTCAACACATGGGTATATGATATACCTAGGAGATAAGCTTGTAAGCTGGTGTTCAAAGAAGCAACACAGTGGCTTTATTGTCAACAGAAGCAGAATATAAAGGACTTGTAGAAGCAGCTAAAGAAGTGATATGGATGCAGATCTTGTTCAAA
>MU260073.1:342500-900000 GCA_020310875.1 Ceratopteris richardii
ATCTATCTTTCTAACTATCTATCTATCTATCTATATATGTATGTATGTATGTATTTATGTATGTATGTATGTATGTATCGATCTATATATTTTTTTATTTATCTATCTATGTAATTATATATCTATCAATATGTGTGTGTACATTTGCATGAATACATATGTATATGCATGTGTATGATAATGTAAGTACATTTGTTTATTCTCGGACTTATGGCATGACGTGCATATGCCTTCGTAAATTGTAGGCATATGTGAGAAAACAATCACTTTTAACGCAAAAGGTTTTGATTGAATAATGATTTATTGTATTTGATATCGATTAAATATATTTTCAGTCATAAAGTCATTGTCATAAAACTGTAATAATAAAGACACAATACGAATTTTTTGTTGCTCGAATACGGAATTATGTAATTAAGTCAAGGACTCTGATCAAATCCGTGGTAGTACTAGAAATGAGGTCTAAAATAATGAGTAATGTAGCATAGGGTTGACCTTGGCACCACATAGTTGAACAACTCATAGTATGAGGAAAAATATAACTGAAAGGATTGTTTTGAAATAAGATACGTGTACAAGTGGCTAAATAGGTAGTACATATGTGAGAAGTAGGATAAATCGTATGAAAGAATTAGGATATGTTTAGAATACATAGCGGCATGTACACATGTATGTATCTATGCATGCACAAGTTCTGCACGCATACACAAATGTATGAATGTATGTACGTGTAAACATATTTATGTATGTATTTAAGTATGTATATACCTAGTATGCAATCATATCATGAAATTCGTAGGGTATACCATGCAGCTTACTATTCGTAGGGTGGATCCTATAGAAGCATAGTAAATCATGGCTTCCTTTTATTTGTCAATGCTTGCATGTCAAAAAGCTTTACAATCAATGCATTCAACTATTTATGTAACCATGGATGCAAGCCTGTATGAACACATGTATGTATGTATGCATATATGCATCCATGGTATCTATGTATATACGCATCCATGGATGCATGCCTGTATGAGCAGTGTATGTAAGTATGCATGTATGTATGTATATATATGTATGCATGGCACATAAACATGCATATATATATATATATATATAAACATGCATATATATATATATATATATATATATATATATATATATATATATATATATATATGTGTGTGTGTGTGTGTGTGTGTCAAGCAGAAGCAGTGTAGGATGGCAAAAGCTATCACATCTTGTGCGCATAAAATATGACTATCTCGCAATGATACACACAAGCTTGTAGAATCCTCTATAAAGCTCTACAAAGAGACTCGACGTTGGGGTCAAAGCTAGGAGCTCTTCTATATTTCTAGTCTGGAAACGTGAGCTATGCGAGATTTATCTCCTTCATCTGGAATGGAGTATACAAGCCATGGTCCACCATCATGTTTGTTGAGGTTGTTGATGTAATCTAAAGATTAAAACTCGTCATTTCCGACTTCCTTCGTCGGACACGAACAAAAGAAACTGTATCGTACTGTATGTGACGATTCTGGTAGATTATGGCCGCTAGTATGTGATTGTCGTTGACGTCGTCGTCATGCATAGCCGAAAAACCTGAAATAAGTTGCAGATCTCTTAAAGAAGGGTTATCGGGTGCTCGGGGGCTGTAGCAACTTATTCGTGCGCACTTCTGCTCTTGAGGCAGGGGTGAAGGTTCAATCCCCACTTAAGAGAGGACAGTGTGGCACTAAGGCCAATATGAAACCATGTTATTTCAGTTGAAACGATCCCTCTCTTGTGTCGCCTTTGGGCTGTCTAACCCCTACTTTGTGAGATACGGAAGATCCCATGGATACTATGCCCGTTCAGTTGTACTGTTGTGATTTCAAAGTTAAATCGCAAGGGAGTAGGCTTTGACTGAACCTCCATTAGAAAAAAAACCAATCTTTTACCTGACGTGCTATCATCATTGTGCACTCCTCCTCAAGAATGCCACCTATGCCCTCTCCCACGTATCGACTTGACAACAGGATGTTTTCGCATATCCATCCATCCATCCATCCATCTATCTATCTATCTATCTATTTATCTATCTATCTATCTATCGATCTACCGATCAATCTATTTATCGATTTATCTATCGATCTATCTATCAATCTATCCATCTATCTATGTATATATCTACCTATCTATGTACCTACATATCTATCGATCTATTTATCTATATATATATATATATATATATATATATATATATATATATATATATATATATATATATATATATATGCGCAGAAGCAGTGAAGGATGGCAAAAGCTATCACATCTTGTGCACATAAAATATGACTATCTCGCAATGATTCACACAAGCTTGTACACCATCCTCTATAAAGCTCTACAAAGAGACTCGACGTTGTGGTCAAAGCTAGTAGCTCCTCTGTATTTCTGGTCTGCAAACGTGAGCTATGCGAGATTCGTCTCCTTCATCTGCAATAGAGTCTACAAGCCATCGTCCACCATCATGTTTGTTTATGTTGTTGATGTGATCTAAAGATTAAAACTCGTCATTTCCGACTTCCTTCGTCGGACACGAACAAAAGAAACTGTGTCGTACTGTATATGACGATTCTGGTAGATTATGGCCGCTAGCATGTGATTATCGTTGACGTCGTCGTCATGCATGGCATTTTTTTCGACATGACGATCCCCATCTCAAGGGGATCAAGTAAAGAAATGGCAATAAAATAGAAGATGTTCTGAGGATCAAGAAAGCGCGAGACTTTCAACAAGCTCTAATTAACAAGTGGTGCATGAACTGGTCTTGGTTTAGATGAGATTTGAAGTTTGAAGGGCTTTGGAACCTTCTTGTGGAATGCAGGAGAATGATCCTCTTTAGTAAATCCTCCAGCATGGGATCTCGGCCAATGTGAAAGCTACCAAAATTTATGAAATCGTGGTATAGTACAAGAGATGTCGAAGGAGGAGAGAGGATACAACTTATCTATTTTTCTTGTGCCCAAAAAGTGCTTCTGTTTGGAATGGTGTCTGTGAGTGCCTCAAGTTGGACTTCTCCTTGCTTTCTTTCTTTAAGCTAAAATGAAAAAAAATTCCTTTAGTGGTTGTACCTCCACATTTTATCCCCCCCTTTAGCCTCTAATCACAACTCCAAATCCTCCCTTGAACTCAAACCCTCGAGCCATTTTCCCTTGTCGTACCCTTCAATTGTTTGGATTAAACTCTCTTAAGGATCTCTCCACTTCTAATTAAGGTCAAAATTCCAAACCCTATGTTTTTTTCTTTAAAACACTTCAAGTATCATTTCCTCGATAAATCCTCAATTTGGAAATGATACCTAGATGTTGTGACACCAATCAAGTGTGGATGATACTAGAATCATGACACCTATGTCTAATGATACCAATCATGTCGATGAAGGAGAACTAGTTACAAGATATTTTGGTGAAGGAGTGATGATAGATGAAGTCCTAAACTCTAAGAACATTTTTTGGTAGAATTTGAAATTCAAAAGTTGAAAATTGGCTCCAAATTTAGCTATAAAAAGGACTCATCAAGTTGGATGGAAAGAGACCAAATTAGTAGAGATTTGAAGGGGGTTTTAATGGTACATTGAGCTCACACTATAGCTCTACCATTCCCCTCACATTGTCCAATCATTCATTGCCAATATCATTGTAATTTATGTGCATTAATACATACTCTTTGATCATGTGTCATCTCTGTTTCTCTGTCATGTACCACTCAAAACACTGAACTTCTGTGATTTGTTTCTCAGTGTATACTTGATCATTTTCCGTGATTTAACTTGCTATAGATTTATTAGATAGTCTTATTTCATGCTACAAAGCTTCATTCTTATTGCCTCAGCCATTCTCGAGTAATGTGCAAAATAGTGCTCTCTGTTCTGCATACTGTCAACCTCCTAAAATGTCGGGATACATCTCTGATTTGTTAAGCATAATTCTCAGTGCATAGTTTATCATTTCAAGTGACATAACTTGCAAAAGGTAGCTACCCACGTTAACTAGATATGCCCAAAAGTATTTTGTTCAACTGTTAGTAGAGAAAGAGCACTGTTCATTTCTCTAAGCAGGTGCAATGACCAAAATAGAAAGTTTTTGATTCATGGTGAATGTCAAAGTTATCTATTTTGATCCGATGATTTGAGGATCATCTTGAAAAGTACTTGGGTGATTATTTCTGCTTCTTGGAAAGCTCAATAGGCCTACTTTGCACTCCTCAATGCGGTTTTGGCTGGTGTGAAGCAGGAATTTGCAGCACCATCTCATCTCTAGAAGGTGTCCGCCATCTCCTCCAACAGTGGTATCAGAGCAACATCAAGGTAAAATGGGAGATGGATTTCCATCATTCATTGAAAATTTGGACAGGGGCAATTATCCCGCATGGTCCCTAAGTATGAAGGCTTACCTCCAAGGAAGAAGTTTGTATGGATACATATCTGGAGATTAAGAAATGCCAAACTTTAGAAGCAAAAGCCAACCTACAAGAGAGGGGCAAGAGAAACTAGCTGCATGGTGTGCAAAGGATGCTCTAGCTAGGTCTTACATACTCAATTCAATCTTTGAATTTTTGTTACCTCATATTAGGAATTGTAAGAACCCCCAAGAGACTTGGAAGGTACTATCTTCATACTTCTCATCAAATAAAAGGGACAGAAAGAACCAAATTTCGATGGAGTTTACAACCTTGAAGAAGAAACCAAAGCAAAGTGTAGGTGACTATGTGACCAAGATGGACATAGCTGACCAACGTGGGAGTATCGAAGAACAAAAAGAAGAGGAGTAGATAGTAAGGCATATCATAAATGGCATCATATCATAAATGGCATCAAGGCTGATGAAAAATGTGAGTCTTTGACCACAGTAATGGAGCTATATATGGACATGCAAATACCTGAACTCACTACATTGATGGGGCAACTCTTCACACATGAGACAAAGCTCAACAAAAATGGAGATAGTTCTAGAGGTAATGAATATTCTACTGTTTACACAGATAAGAATAGGAATAAAGATAAAGGCAAATGTAAAAAGAATGAAGAAGATGCAAGTACCTCTTAAGTGAATTTCACAGGTAGAGGAAGAGGTACTAGAGGAAGGGGCAGAGGAGGAAAGCAAGGCACGGGGAGACCATATAATTCTTCACCTTGCAACATTTGTGGTTTGAACAATCATACCACAGATGAGTGCTTTAGGAACACAAAGAATCAGAGAGGAAGAGGCTTCCACAGAGGAGGCTATGGACAATCAGGAGGCAGGTTCAATAATGGAGGAAACATCTACCATCACAACTACAACGAAGGATTCAACAATAACTATCAAGGAGGCTTTAGAGGAAGGAGAGACTACCACAATTTCACACATGATCAAGAGGATTCCTTATTGGTCATGAACATGACAGCCAAGCAAGGTAAAGATGATGAGTATCTATTCTATAATGGTTTTGGTTGTTCCAATCATGTAGCTGGCAATGTAGCATTGTTGTCTGACCTTGAAGAACCCAAAGGAAAACATGAAGTCCAGGCAAGTGATGACACTAGGCACTCAGTAAAGAAAATTGGAAATGTTAAAGCATCTAATGGTAATGTGAATCTTCTAAGCAGAGTATTGTATGTGCCAAAAATAACCAAGAATATAATTAGTGTTGGATAGATTGTTGAGAATGGCTTACATGTTAGATTCACAAGACATGGAGCATATGTGCAGGACCCTCAACAAGGATTCAAGAGGATTGAAAAAGATGAGAAATCTAGTAGAATTTTTACCTTTGAAGTTGAAAATACAAGAAACATTTCCCTCTTCAATTACAAGGACCAAACCCTATCTAAATTGGAGATATGGCATAAGAGACTAGGTGATATAGGTGAAAGGACATTGAAGCAAATATGTATGGATCAGAGTGTGATTGGCATCCTAAATGTTTTCAAGCAACACATGATTTACAAATGTGGAGCATGCCAATTTGGCAAGTCACATAGGCAACCATGTGAAGAGATGGATAGGTATGTGCTTGAAGATGAAGAGGTGTTGCAAAATCTTTGATCTACACCAGCCAAATGAACTCCAGGAGTATATGGTAGGCCCTTTTAGCTTGCCAATGGATGTATTAGACACCCTATGTACCTTGGAAGATCACTCTCAAAAAGATAGATCAAAACAGATAAGTTGGAGTTAGCTCAGAGGTGAAAACTTGCTATTCTTGGTTCATACACCTGTCCAGTGTTTTACATAATTCTCTGAGCACAGCAGCAATTAGCTTAATTCATCTTGGGGAAGTCTAGGTAGCTTAAAGAGCTAACTTTCAAGAGTAATCTCATCAAAAATAACAAAGCACACACTGAGAATGAGTTTTAACAAGTGATGACATCATCCCGATTTTCACGGGCTGCTACAGAAATAGACCAGTGAGCAGAAAAATCACCATAACTCAAAATGTAGAAATCCATTGATTATGAAAATTTGTATGGTTATACTACACAATAAGCTGAATCCAACAAGCTTTAAATCACTGAATTTGGATAAGTAACCACTGAGAAACACCTCTGACAAGATGAGTGAAAAAGTCGGGTACCTGACAGAGAGGTGAAGATGAACAGACCCTGTTGACTTCAAATGAACATAACTGAAGATTGCAACATCCAAATGACATGAAAATTTATGAGCATATAGGAGACTTATAGAGCTAACTTTACCAAGTTAAATCACTGAAAATGATGCACCAAGCTCAGAGAAAACATCTCTGCAAGCTGACTGAGAAAACTGAGAGTAATGGTAGTGAGTAGTACACTTCACAAGAACATGGAAAGATGAAACCAAATAATCATGAAAATGAAAGTATATTTCTTGTACAATACAATTACTTACTAATACATATGTGTGCCTTGTAATCACACCTTGATATGGCATAAAGCTCAGCTCTTGGAGGTCTTCACATAGGTCTCTCTAACCACGACTAAAACTGCCATCTATTTATAGTTGAGTTTGGGAGGCTAACTTCCCTCAATCACTCTCCAATCAATCAATGATTGATTTGATTCTCTACCTACCACAAATCACGAATTCGTGGCTCCTCTTTCCATTCTTGATCAAGTGGACTCAACCACTTAAGATTCTCTTACTTTTACATTAAGTAAACTCTTCAAAAGTTACAAGAGGTAGTTCACAAGTGAACTTTACATAGTCTTCTTTTTAAAGCTTCTTCTAAGACTTTGTGAGACTCAAGCCAAGACTTAGGCTTGTCATAGACTTGCTCCAACAGCTCCCCCTCAAGCCAAGTATGCTTGAGGTCTTCAATCTTCCAAGATTACCTGCAAACCTATCATAGCCTTGAATTTGCAAAGCTTTGTACCATCCAATGCTTTGGTTAGAATATCTGCACATTGTTGATGAGTGGACACATATGATATTTGAATCTCTTTGCTTAGAACCTTCTCTCGTACATAGTGATAATGAACTTCAATATGTTTAGTCCTTGCATGAAAAATAGGATTAGTAGCCAAATGAATAGAACTCATATTGTCACCAAAAATAGTTGGAGTTCCAAACTCCAATCCAAGATCTTTGAACAATGTCTTCATCCACATAGCTTCTTGTGTAGCTATGGCAAGACCTCTATATTCAGCTTCAGTAGAAAAGAGAGCAACTGTGGGTTGCTTCTTGGATGACCATGAAATAAGCTTTGAACCTGCAAAGGTAAGATAACCTGAAGTGCTCCTTCTATCTTCCTTGGAGCCAGCCCAATCTGCATCAGAAAATAGCTTCAAACCTAAATCAGATACATAAGGATAATAAAGTCCTTCATTTATGGTTCCTTTGAGATACTTGAGAATCCTTTTGGCAGCATCCATATGTGGTTTCCTTGGTGTGTGCATAAATTGGCTTAGCACACTCACACTGTAACATATATCTACTCTTGTCAATGTGGCATAGTTGAGACTACCCACTAGACTTTGATATGATGTGATGTCCTCAATGAGTTCACCTTCATGTGAGCTCAATTTGTGATTGACCTCCATTGGAGTACCTGCAATCTTACAATCTTGCATCTTGAATTTTGCCAACATGTCCTTAATGTACTTCCTTTGAGTGAGAAACAAACCATGATCTTTGTAGACAACTTCCAAACCTAGGAAGTAGGTAAGTGAACCCAAATCACTTATCTTGAACTCTTCTCTCATCTGATCTTTGATCTTCTTCATACCATCTGCATCATTTCCTGTCAATATAATATCATCTACATATACACATAGATAGATGACCTCGGAATTACTCTTTTGAATAAAGAGTGAAGGATCTGCCTTGCTTGGTTGAAAGCCTTTGTCCTGCAAGAATGAAACAAGCCTGAAATTCCAAGCTCTTGGAGCTTGCTTGAGACCATACAATGCTTTGTTAAGTTTACACACATAATCAGGATAAACTTGATTCTCAAAACCAGGTGGTTGTGCCATATATACCTCTTCTGTTATCCAACCATTCAAGAATGCATTCTTTACATCTAGTTGAAGTATCTTCCAATTCTTGGAAGAGGCAATACTAAGCAAAACCCTAATAGTAGGCATCTTTGCCACAGGAGAGAAAGTCTCCTCATAATCAATTCCCTGAGTTTGTGCAAAGCCTTTAGCCACAAGCCTTGCCTTATACCTGTTAATTGAACCATCAGAATTCTTCTTGAGTTTATAGACCCATCTCGAGCCTATTACCTTCATGGATGAAGTCTTGGGCACCAAATCCCAAGTGTTGTTTTCCTCAAGTGCTTCAATCTCTTCCTTCATTGCATGCTTCCATTCTGTTTTTGCTTTGGCCTCTTCAAATGATGATGGCTCCTCTTGGTTTATGTCCTGTGCTATGTAGATAGAATGTTTAGTTACTAATGAGGTGTCAAACCCATACCTTTCTAGTTTTTTCTTTTCCCTCATAGATCTTCTTAGGCCATGATGTGATGATTCTGCTTCATGTCCAAGTTCTTGCAATTTTGCTTTACCTTTAGACTTCCATGCTTTGATCTTTTCCATCTGAGATTCTTCATCATCCTCTGAGGTGTCTTGTTCTTCAATCTTCGGTTGTTCTCTACCAAGCTTTGGAAAATCTTCTTCAAGATCATATGGTAAATTGATCTTCCTGCATGAATCTTCATACCATGAATTGTTCTCATAAAAAACTACATCTCTGCTTACCAAGAATCCTTTGTTGGTAGGGTTGTATAACCTGTAGCCCTTTTGATTGTTGTCATATCCAATAAATACACACCTTTCTGCCTTTGGATCCATCTTGCCTCTAACCTGTGAAGGAACATGAGCAAAAGCAATACATCCAAAAATTTTACAATGATCTAAGCTTGGTCTTCTTCCATTCCAAGCCTCATATGGAGTCATCCCATCAAGGGATTTTGAAGGCAACCTGTTAATCAAGTAAGTGGCTGTAGATACAGCCTCAGCCCATAAGTAATTAGGGAAATGCTTTTCATTTAACATAGACCTTGCAGCTTCAACAATCGTCCTATTCCTCCTTTCTGCCACTCCATTTTGCTCAGGAGTGTACCTTGTAGTTACCTCTCTTTTGATTCCTCTTTCTTGAAGAAAAGAATCAAAATCATGGGAGAAATATTCTCCCCCTCCATCTGACCTTAGCCTTTTTAGTGATTTACCTGTTTGATTCTCCACAAGAGCCAAATATCTTTTGAAACATGAAAAAACTTCATCTTTGTGTTTCATAAAGAATAGGATAGTCCATCTGCTGCAA
Organism: Ceratopteris richardii; assembly: GCA_020310875.1. Classification (NCBI taxonomy): domain Eukaryota; kingdom Viridiplantae; phylum Streptophyta; class Polypodiopsida; order Polypodiales; family Pteridaceae; genus Ceratopteris; species Ceratopteris richardii. Next base: position 352,259 of record MU260073.1, read on the forward strand.
TCATCAATAAAGGAAACATAATACCTTGATCCAGATATTGAAGCTTCCTTGCTAGGTCCCCATACATTTGTATGAACCAACTCCAAGAGATCTCCATGCATATAACCTTTCTTCATGAATGGTAACCTGTGAGACTTTCCAAATTGACATGCACTGCACTTATAAATCATATGTTGTTTTGACAAATTAGGAAGTCCAAGTACACTTTGGTCCCTGCAGATTTGCTTTAATGACCTTTCACCAATATGTGCTAACCTTTTGTGCCATACTTCCAATTCTGTGAGTGTCTGACTACCATAATTAAAGAGAGCAATGTTTCTAGTGTCCTGTAATTCAAATGTGAACAATCTACCTGTCTTTTCACCTTTTGCAATTCTTCTGAATCCTTGAATTGGATCTTCAACAAATGCTCCTGCTTTTGTGAACCTGACTTGCAACCCTTTCTCTACTATCTGCCCAACACTTATCAAATTCTTTGTAATGGTAGGGACATAGAGTACCTTACTGAGTAGGTTGATGTTTCCATCAGGTGCTTTGACATTGCCTATTTTCTCCACAGGATGTTTTGTATCATCTCCTGTTTGTACCTCATGCTTATTCTTTGGATCTTCTAAATCTGATAGGAGTGCCACATTTCCTGCCACATGATTTGAACAACCTGAATCTATGTAGAAAACATGCTCATCAGATTTACCTTGTGGCATAGCCATGTTCATGATCAATAATGAATCCTCTTTGTTTGAGTCTTCTGTGTAGTTATTGTAGTCTCTCCTTCCTTTGTAGCCTCCTTGATAGTTTGAATGATTGTAGTTGTTGTAGTTTCCATGGTAGTTGTTGAACCTTCCTCTTGAGTAGCCATAACTTCCTCTATTGTATCCTCTGCCTCTTTGATTCCTGGAATTCCTAAAGCAATTTTCAGTTGTATGATTAGTTAATCCACAAATAGAACATGAGTTGGAGTCTTGGGATCTCCCCCTGCCTTGTCTACCTCCTCTTCCTCTACCTCTGCCATGTCTTCCTCTACCTGCATAGTTAGCTTGATATGTACCTACTTCATCATCCACTTTCTTTGCCTTTCCTTTGTTATCTTTAGACTTGCTTTTATCCGTGTATAAAGCTGAAGATTGATTACCTTTAGAGCTTTCTCCATTTTTGATAAGCTTTGCCTCTTGAGTAAGTAGTTGTCCAATGAGTGTGTTGAAATCAGGTACATGCATGTCCATGTACAAATCCATAGCTTTGGTGAATGCTTCCCACTTATCATCTGCCTTCAAGCCATTGATGACCTGCCTTACAATTTGCTCTTCATCTATTACCTCTCCAATGCTTCCCAACTGATCCGCTATGTCCTTGAGCTTTGTGACAAAATCAGTCACATTTTGTTTGGGAGCCTTCTTGAGAGTTGTGAAATCCAGCCATAGTTGATGCTTCCTAGCTTTGGTACTTGAAGAAAAGAAAGCTTCAAGTGCATCCCACACTTCCTGAGATGTCTTACAACTTCTAATGTGAGGCAACAAAAAATCTGAGATAGAGTTGAGGAGATAAGACCTTGCAAGTGCATCCTTGGAGCACCATGTGCTCAATCTTTCTTGCTCTTCTTGTGTTGGTTGACTTTTGTTCCTGAAACTTGGCATAACTTCATCTCCAGCCACATAACCATATAAACTTCTACCTTGGAGATAAGCTTCCATCCTTAATGACCAAGCTGAGTAGTTACCTCTGTCCAATTTGTCAGTTGATGAAGGAAATCCATCTGCCATGCTGTCCAACCTTGCTCTGATACCACTGTGAAGAGATGGATAGGTATGTGCTTGAAGATGAAGAGGTGTTGCAAAATCTTTGATCTACACCAGCCAAATGAACTCCAGGAGTATATGGTGGGCCCTTTTAGCTTGCCAATGGATGTATTAGACACCCTATGTACCTTGGAAGATCACTCTCAAAAAGATAGATCAAAACAGATAAGTTGGAGTTAGCTCAGAGGTGAAAACTTGCTATTCTTGCTTCATACACCTGTCCAGTGTTTTACATAATTCTCTGAGCACGGCAGCAATTAGCTTAATTCCTCTTGGGGAACTCTAGGTAGCTTAAAGAGCTAACTTTCAAGAGTAATCGCATCAAAAATAACAAAGCACACACTGAGAATGAGTTTTAACAAGTGATGACATCATCCCGATTTTCACGGGCTGCTACAGAAATAGACCAGTGAGCAGAAAAATCACCATAACTCAAAATGTAGAAATCCAATGATTATGAAAATTTGTATGGTTATACTACACAGTAAGCTGAATCCAACAAGCTTTAAATCACTGAATTTGGATAAGTAACCACTGACAAACACCTCTGACAAGATGAGTAAAAAAGTCGGGTACCTGACAGAGAGGTGAAGATGAACAGACCCTGTTGACTTCAAATGAACATAACTGAAGATTGCAACATCCAAATGACATGAAAATTTATGAGCATATAGTAGACTTATAGAGCTAACTTTATCAAGTTAAATCACTGAAAATGATGCACCAAGCTCAGAGAAAACATCTCTGCAAGCTGACTGAGAAAACTGAGAGTAATGGTAGTGAGTAGTACACTTCACAAGAACATGGAAAGATGAAACCAAATAATCATGAAAATGAAAGTATATTTCTTGTACAATACAATGACTTACTAATACATATGTGTGCCTTGTAATCACACCTTGATATGGCATAAAGCTCAGCTCTTGGAGGTCTTCACATAGGTCTCTCTAACCACGACTAAAACTGCGATCTATTTATAGTTGAGTTTGGGAGGCTAACTTCCCTCAATCACTCTCCAATCAATCAATGATTGATTTGATTCTCTACCTACCACAAATCACGAATTCGTGGCTCCTCTTTCCATTCTTGATCAAGTGGACTCAACCACTTAAGATTCTCTTACTTTTACATTAAGTAAACTCTTCAAAAGTTACAAGAGGTAGTTCACAAGTGAACTTTACATAGTCTTCTTTTTAAAGCTTCTTCTAAGACTTTGTGAGACTCAAGCCAATACTTAGGCTTGTCATAGACTTGCTCCAACAAACCATTCAACACAAGAGGATACATGTATGATGAATACTTAGAGCTTGTACACACAGATGTGTGGGGTCCTAGCAGAGAGCAATCAATTTCAGGATCAAGGTATTATGTTTCATTTATAGATGACTATAGTAGGTGGACAATACTTTACTTTATGAAGCATAAAGATGAAGTCTTCACTTGTTTGAAGAAGTATTTGACATTGGTTTAGAATCAAACAGGTAAAAGTTTGAAGAGGCTCAGATTTGATGGAGGTGGTGAGTATTTCTCACATGACTTTGACTCCTTCTTACACGATAGAGGCATAAAGAGAGAGATTACAAAAAGGTACACTCCTGAACAGAATGGAGTGGCAGAGAGAAGAAATAGGTTAATAGTAGAGGCTGCAAGATCAATATTGAATGAGAAAAAACTCCCTAACTATCTATAGGCAAAGCTATTTCCACATCTACTTACCTAATCAATAGGCTTCCATCCAAGTCTTAGGATGGGATGACACCTTATGAAGCATGGAATGGCAAGAGACCCACATTGGACCATTGTAAGATCTTTGGGTGCATTGCTTATGCACACATCCCTTCACATATTAAGGGAAAGCTTGGTCCAAAGATTGAAAGATGCATATTTATTGGGTATGATCAGAATCAGAAAGGATATGGGTTATACAATCCCATTAACAAAGGATTTATAGTTAGTAGGGATGTGGTATTTGATGAAAATAACTCTTGCTTTGAGGATGATTGCAGGAAAATAAAGATACCCTATGATTTGGAACATGATTTTCCAAAATTGACCAAGAAGAACCACATACATCAGAAGATGTCAACTCAGAAGATGAAGAACAAATCAATCTTGAAGAATTCAAACCTTGGATGTCCAAGGTCAAAGAAAAGATTAAAAGATTGGAAGACATTCCAGATTCATCGAAACAAGCACTTAGAAGATCTCAAAGGGAAAGCAAGAAACCCATAAGGTATGGCAATGACACATCACTAATCACCAAGCATCTATTTATATGACTAAAGAGTCTATGTCAGAGGAACCATGTACATTTGAAGAAGCCGACAAGAAAGAGGAATGGAGAGAAGCTATGCAGGAGGAGATTGATGCACTTCAAGAGAATAACACTTGGGATTTGGTTCTCAAGGAACCAGCCATGAAGGTGGTAGGATCTAGATGGATCTACAAAGTGAAAAAGAATTCATATGGCACAATCAATAGGTATAAAGCAAGGCTATTAGCAAAGGGATTTGCTCAAACCCATGGAGTGGATAATGAGCAGACCTTCTCACCTATGGCCAAGATGCCAACTATCAGAGTTTTAGTTAGTATTGCTACTTCAAAGAATTCAAACTTGTACCCATTAGATGTTAAGAATGCATTCCTTAATGGATGGATCTCTAAAGAGGTCTATATGGCTCAACTACCAGGATATGAAGATAAAGACAAGCTTGATTATCTATGTAAATTAAGGAAGGCACTGTATGATTTAAAGCAAGCTCCTAGAGCTTGGAACCATAGACTTGTCACACACTTGCAGGACCAAGGTTTTGTTGCAAGCAAGGCAGATTCTTCATTGTTAATTAAGAAGACTAATTTAGAAGTTATGTATCTATGTGTTTATGTGGATGACATTATCATTACAGGAAATGATACCAATGGCATCAAGAAGATCAAAACCCAAATGAAGGAGGAGTTCAAGATCAATGATCTTGAATTGCTTACATATTTTCTTGGTTTAGAGATGTTTATATAGATTGTGGTGTTTTCATTACTTAGAGAAAGTATATCCATGACATGCTAGTTAAGTTCAAGATGGAAAATGCAAAAATTGCAGGTACACCCATGGAATTGAATCACAAACTCAGTGCTCATGAAGGAGAGCTGCTTGAAGACATTACAAGTACCAAAGTGTTGGAGTCTAAATTATGCAACCCTAACAACAGTGGATATATGTTTTGGAGTAAGTACATTGAGCCAATTCATGCATACACCAAGAAAACCTCACATGGAACATGCCAAAAAGATCTTAAAGTATATGAAGGGCACCATAAATGAAGGACTATTTTATCCATTTACATCTAACTTGGATATCAAGCTATACTCTTATGCAGATTGGGCTAACTCAAAAGATGATAGAAGGAGCACCTCTGGCAACCTATCTTTTGCAAGGTCTAAGTTAATTTCATGGTCATCAAAGAAACAACCAACTGTGGCATTTTCATCAACTGAAGCTGAATATAGGGGCCTAGAAAATGCAACACAAGAGGCAATGTGGTTAAAACTACTCTACTCAGACTTGGGGCTACATACTTACACTCCAATGATCTTTGGAGATAATACTAGCTCATTACATTTTGGTTTCTAATCATGTGTATCATGCAAGGACTAAGCACATTGAAGTGCATTACCATTATGTGAGAGAAAAGCTACTTAGCAAGGACATACAATTATCCTATGTATCTACAAACCTACAAGGTGCATATATGTTTGTAACTAAATCTTTGGATGTAACTAAACTGAACTAGTTCAAGATGATGATTGGATTGTAGGAGATCAAGAAGAGTTGAAGCCCAAGCACGTTATGCTTGAGGGGGAGCTTTTGGTGCAATATTCACAAGTCTACATACTTGGTTACCTAGCCATAAGTTTCCATATATCCTCATGCATACTCATGAGAATGCCCACTTGTAAAAGCTTGATTTTATCCTTTGTAAAAATGCATATGTAAAAGGCTCTTTCAATCACGAGTGGTTAGGAGAATCAATTACGAGATATTTTGGTAAAGGAGTGATGATAGATGAAGTCCTAAACTCTACGAACATTATCTCCTAGAATTTGAAATTCAAAAGTTGAAAATTGGCTCCAACTTTAGCTATAAAAATGATCATCAAGTCACGTGGAAGGACCCCAAATTAGTAGAGATTTAAAGGGAGTTTTCATGGTACATTGAGCTCACACTATGGCTCTACCATTCCCCTCACATTGTGCAATCATTCATTGCCAACATCATTGTAATTTGTGTGTATTAATACATACACTTTGATAATGTGTCATCTCTGTTTCTCTGTCATGTGCCACTCAGAATAGTGAACTTCTTATACTTGATCATTTTCAGTGATTTAACTTGCTATAAATTTATTAGACATCCCATTTTTATGCTACAAATTTTCATTCTTATTGCATCAGCCATTCTTGAGTAATGTACAAGATAGTGCTCTCTAGTCTACATACTATCAATCTCCTAAAATGTCGAGATACATCTATGATTTGTTAAGCATCATTCTCAGTGCATATTTTATCATTTCAAGTGAAATAACTTGCAAAAGTTATCTACCCAAGTTAATTAGATATTCCCAAAATGATTTTGTTCAATTGTTAGCAGAGAAAGAGCACTGTTCATTTTTGTGAGCAGGTGTAGTGACCAAAATAGAAAGTTTTTGATTCATGGTGAATGTCAAAGTTATCTACTTTGAACCAATGATTTGAGGAAAATCTTCCGAAGTACATGGGTCATTATTTGTGCTTGTTGGAAAGCTCAAGAGGTCTACTTTGCACTCCTCAACTGCTGCTGTGAAGCAGGAATTTGCAACACCATCTCATCTCAGAAAGGTGTCCACCATCTCCTCCAACACACCATCATGTTTGTTTAGGTTGTTGATGTGATCCAAATATTTAAACTCATCATTTCTGACTTCCTTCATTGGACACGAACAAAAGAAACTGTGTCGTACTGTATATGAGGACTCTGGTAGTTTATGGCCGCTGGTATATGATTGTCGTTGAAGTCGTCATCATGCATGGCCGAAAAACCTGAAGTAAGTTGTAGATCTCTTTTACCCAACGTACTGTCAGCTTCTGCAAGTGGTCTTTTTTGTATAATGATCATGACTCTTCGCAAAAATTTTGATGACATGTTAGATCTTCACGTAAAACATAATGCACTCCATAGCTTTTAATTGAGTCTTTGAAGATTTTATTTCTCTCCTAAAAGAAGCTTTAAGCAACGTTGATGCCAGATTAAAAGAAATTGGATAAGATTGGAAGACATTAATCAAATCCTCATAGTAAAGTATACTGATGCATGTCTTTTAAGGCATACAATCAACACTTGGAAAGAGTTGTGATTCTCCCTTTTTGTCGACATAATGATCCTCATCTTAAGGGGATCACGTAGAGAAATGTCAATAAAATAGAATATGTTCTGAGAATCAAGAAAGCGCTAGACTTTCAGCAAGCTTAATTAATAAGTGGTGCATGAAAAGGGTTAGACTTTAAGCAGGCTCTAATTAATAAGTCGTGCATGAATTGGTCTTGGATTAGATGAGATTTTAAGTTTGAAAGGCTTTGGTACCTTCTTGTGGAATGCAAGAGAATGATCCTCTTTAGTAAATCCTCCACCATGGGATCTCGATCAATGTGAAAGCTACCAAAATTTATGAAATTGTGGTATAGTCAAGAGATGTCGAAGGAGGAGAGAGGATATCGCTTATCTCTTTTTCTTGTGCCTAGAAAGTGCTCCTGTTTGTAATGATGTTTGTGAGTGCCTCAAGCTGGACAACTCAATTACTTGGAACTAAGCTTTGTCGACAGTGACTAATAGGCTATTCCTTATCCCTGTGAAAAGTGATTAGACATGAAAACATCTAGAAAGTTTGGAAAAAGAGATGTGCTTCTAACTTTGGCAATTCACCCTAAAATGGTCCATAAAGATATCCCAAAAGTCTCTTACTAAAAGGATTATACATTTTAAGTGTTTCCCCCTTTCAAACACCATAGAGTTTGTTTTTTTTTACAAAGAAAAATAAACTCAAAATCCAGTGACTCTGACTCAAAGAATTACAAACTTTAAGATTAACCCCCTTTCAAACACCGTAGAGTTTTTTTATAAAGAACAATAAAGTCAAAATCAAGTGACTCTGTCATGAAGAGATGAAAAATAATTAAGCTTCTTATTCCATCTTACTATCCTTGGAGATCCCTTCTTGGAAGGACCATTAAGTCTATAGGTCTTGTCTTTATCTCCCTTTTTTCTCTTGTATCTCCTCCTTTGTTTACATATTTGGCAATTTTTGTTAGAATATAAAGCTAATGCACGCATCTATATTATGTATCAAAATCTTATAGTTATCTTGCTTCTTGTAGATCTTTCTATCTCTACTTAGATTGATCTAAATAGGTTATTCTTGTGGGACCTTGCGGATCTTGCAATTCAGATATGTTAGTTAAATTATCACCCAACTCCAAAAATAAGGGTGCTTGCCCGGATCACCCGATCACTTCGGTCAACCAAGTATATTTCAATTGGGTTGTCATTTTGAGGTATGCGATCATCTATCAAGATATTGATTACCACCAACTTCCCCTTAGGGGTAGTTAGTATTTCTCCTCCATTAGGGTTTATTAACTCTGATTTTTCCTCAATAATCCCCCTATCATTAGCGGTGTTTGGCTGATGTGTACCTAAGCTCACAATGTCTTAGGGACTTTCGACGAAGGAGACTAAATCTCTATCATCAAGCAAGTGCATATAGTGGTGGCATTGATACACTCAGTAAATTATCAATCTGTGAGTTCCCATCAGGTGTATGAAGACATGTCAACACGTGATAGTTAATGTAGGAAAGGGACAAGTAATGCATGAGAATTATGCAAAATCTACCTCACATGACACCTCTTACACAATGTCATGTATCGTGATACTTGGAGCAGGATGTTTTGCATAAAACAAAAATCAGATGTGTTCTCCATGTTCAAGAGATTTAAAGCACAGGTAGAAAAGGAAACAATAAATACAAATTGAGCAATATCTCTCATGTCCAATAGGCGAATATAATTGACAGTGGGTTTCTCTTGAATCTCTCAAAGAGATGCATCCAATAGTCATATTTTTGACTGATCGAGCCTCTGTGCTTCATGCTATGACAAAAAAATAGAGTGGAAAGAAACATTAACTCTTACTTCTAGGCTTCCTATGCTTCACATACACACACCAAAACAATGAAAAGAGATAGGGAAGAATAGGCAACACCTCTAGACACAAATTCCATGCCTGAAACACATGTACAAGGTCAAGAAGAAGAAGATACATAGACAAGAAGAAACAAATTTGAACTTTTGCAAAGTTAGTTCTTGACAATGGCAAAAAATCTCTTCAAAAGAGTCACAAGTGACTGTGTCCTAAATTTGGTCCTTTCAGATAAGAGACATGCACTTTCTCTATAAATATCTAAGTTCCTACTAATGTACAAGGGTTACAATCTTTAGGAATCATGCATCTAGAGGACTCCTTTAGAGCAATTACAAAGCTATTCAAGATTTTACAAGGGAATAGGAAAAGAAAAGTAGCCATTTCTTGAAAATATTGGGGACTGCTTTTCTTTACTTATTTCTTCTCCTTCCTTGTCTTCAGTCCTCTGCAACACTCTCCCCCTCTTAGTCTCTATCGTCCCTAAGTACTGTAAGTATCATACGAAGTGTTTTATTCGTGAGTTTTATTGTGAGATGTGAGACATGAGCATGTCTAGAGAGCCAAAATTGAATTGTTCTAATCATATATTGTTTGATTGGTAGGTAGTTATGGGGTGGGCTTGATAATAATAGAAAATTAAGCCACTATTTATTGATTTTAACAATCTTTTGGTCTTCCCAAATTTTTGGCCATGGGTGATGCTTTGACACAGGGCAAAAAGACGAATTAACTTGTAATAAGTATGGTGCCTCTTGCCAATGCACCCGCAATGTTGGATTGTTTTACACAAACTTCCTCCTCCAAACAAGCTTGGTCCCTTCAAATTCCATTTGAGTATAAATGAAAGTTGTAGCCGTGAAGTTCAGGTCTTGGTCCGGATCCTTTTAGGTCATTTACTTGATATACCTATGTGTCTATCATTTCATAATGACATAAGTTACATTAAAAGGCTTTATAATTTTGACTAGATCCTTGCTCTTTATTTTTTTCTTCTTACATCACTTGTACAACTGCATCTTCAAATTCTGTGATAAGCGAGACACCAATAGTGCTCATTCTCTCTGGTCTAGGTCTGTAGTGTACAACATTGTAAATTCATCAATGGTAGTCTCTTGTTGATCTCTTACTGGTGGTGGAACATGGGGGGAGAAAGAGCATGTATGTCAGTATCCTTAGTAGCCATAATTTCTTCTTGCACTATTGGTTTCTCCACGTTCGCTTGCTGATTTGCTTGATTATTTTAAGCTTGTGTTAATTTAGCTTGAAATTTTGCAATCCATTTATCTTTTTCTTCACTCTACTTCTTTGCTTCTTTGAGCTCTGTAGTAATTTCTATTTTCCTTCACATACTTCTTTGAATTTTTTACCATCCTGGCAGTGTTCTGTGTATTTTTGGATTGCTTCATTCCATTTCCTTTTCAATTCTATTGGTTTGCTTGCATGTTTTTCTTCTATTTGAGCACGTAATGCTTGTTCTATTCTCAATTGGTTTTTGATGTCTTCTAATTTCTCTTTCAGACTCTGTATCTCACTAGTATCACATACCTGGACATCTGGTGATTGATTAAGGAGCAATGGTGTCATTAACTCTTTGTTTCTGCTCCTTAATGCATCTGCATCTTCCACATACACTTTTGTGTTTCCAAAATCTTGCTTCTATTTGATAGGCATGTCTTTTTAGATTTTACATTGATTATATTTATTTTTGAGCTTTGTATTCTCTTTCTATTGTTTCTTGTGGTTGGTCTTCAATTCATCAATTGGACTCTTTAATGGGGCATTCTCAACTTTCAATGTGTTGATTTCGCAAGTTGCTACTGCCAATTCAAGTTTCATCTTTCCAAGTTCTTGTTGGGTCTTTAGTACCTGATCAGATATGTTTTTGCTGAGTGTTTTGAATTGGTTTTTCTCTATATGTGCTTGCTCATATTCTCTATCTGCTTCCAATAGTTGTTGTTGGGTGTCCATGGCGATTTGAATCATGTGTTTGAATATGAGTTTCAGTTATGCGGCATCCACAATCAACTAAGTTTAGGGTACGATAAGAATCTCCCCTGTGAGAACATCTTTTCCTTTGATCGTGTGTATGATCTTGGTGAACGGATGTCAAATTTGTAATTGAATCATCGGCTCAACCTCTTTTTCTAGAACCTTGTTAGAGCTACTTCCTTCATGGTGCATGTCTAATGGAGATGGCCCTCCCATAACCCTAATTGGCTAGAAAAGAACTTCGATCCTTATTTCGGTCTCTTGTTGAACTTCTTCTTTGGGATGAATGAAGGTTCTTGTTTCTTTTGAGGTGATTTCTAAAATTTATAACTTTTTTGAATCATTGATTTGAATCGTATGAATGGTGGACATTCTATAAGTCCTTACAACTTTTTCGTCTTGCGCACTTTCTCTCATTCTTTTGGGCTCATTGATCACTTCTTGTTGATCCACCATTTGATCTAATTTGTCCCAATGTCAATCATCATTAGCATAAATATTTAGATCGACATTTGTAGTTGATTGATCATCTTTTCCATTTGATCCCGAGCATGAGCTTGAGTTCTCTAGGCCCAACTCCTCATAACACGATTGATTCAGAACGTCGTACAATTTGCTGCTTTTCTTTGGCCTCAACCAATTGCCTATAATGATGACCTTGAACTCTGAGGTTCACCTGACCTCCCATGTAGGTGTGAGTGGCGCGAAGGGCTTCTTCTAACTTAGCTTCTATGATGGGAGGTGGTTGAGCCAAAGTTGATTTGGGAACCATATGAATTCTTTTTGCTGATGGAGTAGTTGAAACTTCTTCAAAGTCCATCCTTCTTTTGGACCCTCTCATTGTTGGCCATGTTTCGTCTTTGGGACTGTGGGCAGTTTGACATACCTTGTCATGTCCAAAATGGATGACATATCTCGTAAATATTCTCTAATATTCAATGCATGATAGATGAGAATGGTCAAAGTTGTACTTCCATCCAAAACTTCTTGATTCCCTACTATTTCTTGGCTTTGAAAAGCCTTTTCTATACATACGGGGTCATGTTGATTTGGTTGCCAATCAATTTTATAGCATGTGATAATAGTTGGAACACTATCTTTTGTGGCGCCATACACCTATGCATGTTTGGGAAGCAAAAATGCTGACACACCAGGTGCACTTATTCTTCGATATCCGTTCGATTAATATCCAAAATTTTTCTCTTTTTTGCATCATGAATCTCATTCTTGAGATCAATAATACCATCTTTAATCCATCCAAATGCTTCTTTTATGAGTTCATGGGTGAAGTGGATGGTTTGCCAATTACCTTGTAAATCCGTTACCCTACCCTATAGTACTTACGGTTTGTTGACTGCAAGATGCACTGTATTCATGAATTGAGTGCATCGTTCAAAGTCTAGCTTATAGATTGGAAACTTGAAATAAGCTTCGATGCCAGCCTTGGTCCATGTGTCCATTACTCAATGCAATTCATGAAGAACTTTGAGTTCTTGACACATCACAGGGAATTGATGATTGCGATTCATGATTCTAATGGTGATTAAGAAGAGATGGTCGTCAATTGGCTGGTCATCCTAAAACCAGTGGCCTTTTTCTTTGAGCACACACTCCAAGGGGAATTTGTTTATCTCTAGTTGCTGGGTTGTTTAAAAGTCCTCAAACGCCACTTGCATTTGAATTGTAATACCTAGGAAAACTTCCCTTTTTCCATAGTGTTGAAGCATTCTTTGTTCGCCTTTTAAATAGGTTCCTCCCTCACCTAGGTGAGTGAATTATAATACATGAATATATACATACATACATACATATACATACATACATACATACATATACATACATATACATACATACATACATATATATATATATATATATATATATATATATATATATATATATATATATATATATATATATATATATATATATATATATATATATATATATATATATATATATATATATATATATATATATGTATATATATATATATGCCGAAAAGAAAAATGAAACGACTAGTCATAGTCGAAGCAATTGTTAGTAATACTTAGTAAAAGTCCTATACTACTATAGTACAAGTGACGTCCTACTTCCTTTGAAGGAAATGTGCACTGTTAAATAGTCTAAAGAAGCCATGTGCCAAATGCTAGGCCTTGTAGTGTGGCCCTATTGTGCATACTCTAGGTGCATTTAGCTCAATATGAGTGCAGTTCCCACATTGTTTCTCCTAAATTTGTTTGGCTGGTCCACTCTTCTCCATATTTGATGTGTTTTTGTTGTTTCATGTCGAGCCTTTGTTAAAGTTGTTTGAGTCGGTTATGGTGTTACAAGAAAGGGGGACTAGTGCCCACAGGATCCCCCAAATCCCACAGAGCAGGGGTAGCTTTTACAGAGCTTAGATGGCATTACGAAGAAGGTTAATCACCCTCTCATCGCCCTCCTGTGGAGCCCACTTGGGTTTAAGCTTGTTGTTGATCAAAAGGAGCACTTGATGATGCTTGAAGGGGGGATTTCTTACAGTTCGCGATCCTTTTGCCAAGGAGGAACAATGATTTCTCAATCAACCACTCTTTGGGGGAATCGCCAAAGTTAAGAGCACATATTTCCCGCTAGATTTTCCATAGGACCTCCACCCTGATGGCATTCCAGAGAGTCATAGAGCAGCCGATCGCTTCTCCCAACAGAGCTTGCTTCCAACTAATATGTTTCTGAAGTCCAATTGTTATTTCGACAATCTGCCAGAGCCTGTTGGAGTTGGGACAAGTAAAGAAGATGTGAGAAACATCTTCAATGGATCGATGAGAGCGTTTGCACTAGGGAGGTATCCCACAAAATTTGCTAGCCTTAAGGTTGGTCCAGATTCCACGATGAAGAATTTGCCATAAGAGGACATAATTTTTTATTTCTATGACGGGGTGCCAGATAGCCATGAACTTCATGTCCCACCGAAGCCGCGTCCACGATAGGCACCACTTCTTATTGAGGTTAACCTGATAATCAATGGTTTCTTTTCTATTCAGGATTTTTGATAGGCAATTGCCATTGTGCCATGTGAGACCAAGCGAGCTTGGCGTGTCGTGCCCCGTGAGGAGGCGAACTTTGGAGCGGTCCCAGGTGAGATGTCTACTTTGCAAAGTGTTCCATTCATCATAGGAAATGTTGATGCTTGGGTCAATATCCTCAAAGTTGATCCACTGGTTGGTGTCTTGCTTCCAGAGATGTTTCCATTTTTTGAAGCCTTTGTTCCATAGCCTCTTGGCATTCCGAATGTTCCAAGATTCCACGATCCGGATGCCATGGATTGGAAACCAAATAGAGTCGTTTTGTCTGATACCGGCCACCCACTTACAATCTTCACTTATTCTTGTGAAGATTTTGACTTTATTCCAATTTTATATTCTTGGAGTTGGTCCTTGCGAACCCATATCTGCTTGACTGTCCTATTTTTTTTGTTGTCTGTTTCTTTCTTGTGGTAGGCTTGTTGAAAATTCTTTCCTTTCCTCTCTAGAATGAAGGATCTCACTAATGCCCGTTGATATAATCTCTTGAGAAGGAGGATTTGGTTGATCACATGTAGTAGAATAAGAAATCTCATCGACGCTTACAATAGGTTGAAGATTAGAATATGTAGATAAAGAGTTTGGTTGGGATTCTAAATCCTGCAGACTTTGACTTGGTCCATCACGATTTCCCCATTCCATTGTCTTTAGTGGTTTCTCATCTAAAAGACTAAAGACTTCTCTATGGCCTATCTTGGGTGAAATCTATCCTTGGGCTAGATGTATTGTAACCTCGTGTTCGTAAACCTAATCTTGTCATAGAACTAGTTCTTCTCATAGATCGCAATCTTCATAGACCAAGAATCTTTGTTGTGTGGTGTTGTTTCCTAAGTGTAATGATAGGGTTACTTCTCCTGTTCAATGATATTACCTCCAATCCCTATCATGTAGGTTTTTGTTGGAGTGAGTGGCATCTTTAATTTTTCAATTAAAGAAGCACATACACTACTGAGAGCTGCCCCTGTATTAGTTAAAGAATCAACCGAATGATATTCTTCCTTTCCAATACCTAGGTTTGGATAAGGTTGTTTTGGTATGTTTCCTAGGGTTTTGATGTTGGTGGTATGATAATTCACCATGGGAATCGGTTCTGTACTTTGTATTTATTTCTCATCATGTTCTTTGATCCATTCCCTAAGTTTTCTTATTCTCTCTAGGGTTTCTAGTCTTGCTTCTTCCCATATTCTCTCTTCTTCTTTTTTCCTGATTTGTGCTCCGAAAAGTCTAGTCAACATTTTTTCCATTAATTTTTCACTCTGCAACCATTCATATAGTTTGGAAATATATCTCCATCTAGGGTAGCTAAGTTTATGGATCCACTAGAGGAAATTCTATTTATGATTACTCGGACATATCCTCTTTGTTGTAGTTTTTTTGCATGTTGCTTCAAGGTTTATACAAGATCTCCCACATTAAGACCTCTATCTTTGATATGAGCATCATAATAAGCTTTTTGCCTTTACTTACGAGCATAAATGCCTGATGTTTCTTGTAATCTAGTTTCATGCAGCTTCTCTATTTGATCCAACTACTTGGACAACTCATGTCCTGTCCATTCATATTCCTTAGCTACTCGAAGATTAGGAATCAAGGAATCAATTGGTAAAATCGCATTCTGACCATAAACTAGATTAAAGGGCATCGTTCCTATAGCTCTCTTATAATAAACTCAAATGCCCAAATTGCATGATGAAATTTTTTATCCCAGTTAGATCTTCCATTATTTACTATCTTGGTAAGAACCGCGCATAACAATTTACTTGAACTCTCCACTTGTCCATTACTTTGTGGGTGATAGGGTGCCAAATTTCTATGAATCACTAGAAATTCATTCACGAGTGACTTAGAATTTGTTAATGGAGTGTGTACCTCTATCACTTACAATCTCTATAGGTAGTCCGAATCTAATGAAGATGTTTTCAAATAGGAACTTTGCAATGGTTTGGTTGTCATTCTTCCTAGTGCCTTTAGCTTCTACCCACTTAGTTAAGTAGTCCGTGGCTACTATGATGTACTTTGCATGAGATCCTCTTGTTGGGGGATTCATGGGTCCAATGAAGTCTATTCCCCATTTAGAGAAAGCTCTTGCACTAACCATTGGTCTCAAAGGCATGTCATCTTGTCGTATTGGGTACTTGATATGTCACAACTGCGTACATAAGTTTCAACATCCATATGTAGTGTTTGCCACCATAAGCCTACAAAGAGAATCATTTTGGCAGTCTTATCGACTGAGAAATGTCCTCTAGCTACTTTACCATGGGCTGTTTCTGATATGGGCAAGTATTTTCTTTCATGCACACACAATCATAGTTGACTGTCTTTTCCTCATTTAAATAATTGTTTACCTATGATTACATAGTCTTTGCTTTGTTCTTCTAGGGCTCTTTTTCTTGCTAGACTTGCTTCTTCTGGATAAGTTTTTGATTTCAAGTAATTGACATGTGGCTTACTCTACCCAGGCACTATAGTCAAATAATAGAAGCATGAATGTTCCTCGGGTGTAAATTCTTGAGATAGGCGACAACTTATTACATATCCACATACATCTTTCTGCATGTTTGGCCAATACAATCCTTGTCTTTTAAATTCTTGCGTGGTTCCCCTTACTCCTTTATGCATTTTCCATTTGTTCTCGTGGCATTTTTTGATCAAACCACATCTCTCCTCATCCTCGACACATCTTAGAAGCATTCCATTAGAACCTTTTTAATACAAGCTTCTTGCAATTATGGTTCTAATTTTCCATAGTTCTTGATTTTTAATTGGATTGATCTTATGAATTGGTCCGTGTGTGCAGACCAAGGATGAGAGCAAGGGTTCAAGAGACCAAGGTTGAGAACAAGATGGTTCAAGAGACTGTACAAGGTTGAGGACATCAATTCAAGGGGAGCTCAAGGATTGATCATTGAGGACAATGATCTCTAGAAGGGGAAGAGAGTGTTAGAATCAAGAAATGGCGGGTAGGAGATCATTGAACCACACCCTAAGAGAGAGCATTATGAAGTAATCCTCACCCATGGCTTTTGGGGCAAGTGGTTAGCCCATCATACTCCTAGCTGGTAGGTCATGAGTTCAAATCCCACAGATGATCTAATTTTTGTTTTGTCTACTGGTTGCATTGAGATGCATCCAATGGAAAAATTAAATGGATCCACATGTATATGAAATGGTTTGTTCCAGTTGGTTACTTTCAATATTGGTGCTCAACTCAATCTCCTCTTTAACTCTTTGAATGTCTTTTCACACTCTTTTGTCCAAGTAAATCGATTCAACATTCCATATAAGGGTTTTTTGACTATGGCATACATGTGAATAAATCGGTGATAATATCCACAATGAACCATAAAATCTTGTACCTCCTTCACATTCTTAGGTCTAGATAAATCCAGAACAACTTTGATCTTATCTTCATCAATAGAGATTCCATTCTTGGATAGTATATGTCCCAATATCTTTTCTTGTCTCACCATGAAAACACATTTCTCTGGATTTAGACATACTCTATATTGCCTACATTTGTCGAATATTTTTTTAAATTCAGGTATATGCATGATGTGTTGAGATGAGTATGTATATAAATCATCTACATAGACTTCCATACTTTTCCTAAGGAATTCTTTGAACACATGACACATTAGTCTTTGAAAAGTTAGTGGGGCATTAGTTAAACCAAATGGCATAACTCTAAATGCGTATACTCCCCATTTTGTAGCAAAAGCATTCGTGTTGATCTTCAATAGAAATTGCTACTTGATTATAACGTGAAAACCGATCAAGGAAGCAATAGAATTCCTTGCCCTCTACCCTTTCCAAAACATGGTCTGTGATGGGTAATGGATAACTTTCTCAAATAGTGGTAGCAATAAATTTTTTAAGGTTAATAAAAACTCTAAGTTACCCTTTTTTTTGGGACTACCACCAAATATGAAACCCATTCAGTATGTTCCATTTTGTATATTGATCCCGCTGCCAACAATTTGTCAATCTCTTCTTTAATTTTGGCAAAATATACATCATTGTAAGTGTAAGGTCTTTGCTTAGATGGTTTTGCATCAGGAGTCATAGGAATTCTATGAGCATATATTGAGGGATATACCCCTTTCACTAGGTCCAAGAAAACACATCCCCATATTCTCGAATTAATGCTATGAGTTCTTGTTTCTCCTCTACAGACACATCCTTGCCTACGTGAGTGCATCTCTTCATCTCCCTGTAGAGTTACTATTATGTTCTTGGTTTGTTCTTTGTTAAATGCTATTCCATTATGTGCCTCTCTCTTAGGCATTTGCATAGCTATTTTTCTTTCCTCCATATCTCTTAAAATGTTGTGGCACTTCAAAGTGTTCATTAGAGAGAGAGAGAGAGAGGGAGAGAGAGCGGGAGGGAGGGAGGGAGGGCGGAGGGAGGGAGGGAGGGAGGGAGGGAGAGAGAGAGAGAAAGGGAGAGAGAGAGAGAGAGAGAGAGAGAGAGAGAGAGAGAGAGAGAGAGAGAGAGAGAGAGAGAGAGAGAGAGAGAGAGAGAGAGAGAGAGAGAGAGAGAGAGAGAGAGAGAGAGAGAGAGAGAGAGAGAGAGAGAGAGAGAGAGAGAGAGAGAGAGAGAGAGAGAGAGAGAGAGAGAGAGAGAGAGAGAGAGAGAGAGAGAGAGAGAGAGAGAGAGAGAGAGAGAGAGAGAGAGAGAGAGAGAGAGAGAGAGAGAGAGAGAGAGAGAGAGAGAGAGAGAGAGAGAGAGAGAGAGAGAGAGAGAGAGAGAGAGAGAGAGAGAGAGAGAAAGAGAGAGAGAGGTCAAGATGGTTAGATGTGTGAAATAGAGTGAGAGAGGTGAGAGAGATTTGACATAGCATGCTTCTAGTAGAAATGAGTATGCACGCAATTGTGAAGACTAGAGAGAGAGAGGGGGAGAGAGATAGAGACACACACATAGGGAGAGAGAGAGAGAGAGAGAGAGAGAGAGAGAGAGAGAGAGAGAGAGAGAGAGAGAGAGAGAGAGAGAGAGAGAGAGAGAGATAACATGGGAGGCTTCTGGGATAAATGAAGATGCACACAACTATGAAGAACAAAGAGAGAATGAGAGGAGAGAGAGAGGGAGGAAGAGATGAACACAGGTATTTGTAGAGGCACAAGAAGCAAATAATTTAGAAGAGCATATATATATATATATATATATATATATATATATATATATATATATATATATATATATATATATATATATATATATAGAGAGAGAGAGAGAGAGAGAGAGAGAGAGAGAAAGAGAGAAGGAGAGAGAGATAGTAGGTTTAATATGTATTATGAAATTAAAATAATGTTTTGAAAATTATAGTTGTGAGATTTTGTTTTGTTCTTATTAATCTTATATATATATATATATATATATATATATATATAAGGTAGGAAGTATTTATTTAATTACAATAAATAAAGTTAATTATTAACTAAAGATAAATGTTAAAAAAGGATGATAATATTTTTGTTTAAAAGAGTGTTTTATTTGAATTAACAGATGTATTAATGGGTATTTCTAATGTTTTTTTTTTGTAGACATTGAAGAGCCTTGGAGAAAGAGATGTATTTGAAATGCTTAGCAGTTGGAGCACAATTTGTCAATTGGAGCTCTATGTTTGTCGTAGAGTTTGAAGTTTGGAGACCTCGATCTATCATATAGTTTGAAGTTTGGAGACCTCTACTTGTCATAGAGTGTGAAGATTGGAGATCCTCACATCTTTGGAAGGGAATCTTGTTTCCTCCAAGTAGTTTTAGGGGCTATATAGATCTCAAATTACTTGAGTACTTTGTATCGCATAAAACGTATTGCTCATACATTGTATTTCCCCATGAACAATAGAAATAGTCACATTCCTTTACCCTTTATTTCTATTACATCTTTCCTTTCCCCTCCTACATTGACCCCATGTAACCATCGATCGTATTTTGGTCATCCATGAAATTCTCTTACCTCATATTCCTCAAGTAAACGTTGACCATGTTCCATTCATCCACAAATTTATTTTACCCAAACCACATAGTTCTTTGCTTCCCTTGAAATGCAGGTAAGGGTCGATTGACTATCACTGAAGACTTCTGGCATGCATCACCACTCATTGGACGGACAATAGCATCCCTTTCTTCTTGACATATGTGAAACTGACGTGAACTGAAGCAGTTGCTCTGAGATTGATGTTAAAGATCCTAATCCCACCATCCATACCTTCAAAGGTAGGGGAGCACATTTCACACCTTTGGAAGGAAATCATATTTCCTCCAAGGATTAGTTTTAGGGGCTATATAGATCTTTGTTTCACATAAAACCAAATTGTTCATACATTGTATTTCCCCATGGATAGTAGCAATATGCATATTCCTTTACCCGCTATTTCTACTATATCTTCTTTTTCCCCTCCTACTTTGATCACATATTATTTATTCAAGAATTTCTCTTACCTCCTATGCCTCAAGTAAATGTCAATCATGTTCCATTCATCCACGAATTTCTTTTACCCCAACCATGTAGTTGTTTGCTTCTCCTAAAATGAAGGCAAGGGTCCACGGACTATCCATGAGGACAACCAACATGCATTGCCGCTCGTCAAATGGATGACATGCCTAATTCAACTGTTCATCCAATGGCGTCCTTTCCTTCCCCACAGTGAGATCATTATCCTATATGAAAAGACAAGATTCCATTGAGACCCATGGTGGGGGACATGCGTTCTCCAAGTGGTGTACATAATTTGTGGCACCCATTAAACCCCTAGCTAGAAACTCTCATGTAGAATACATCATAGTTGCCATCAACTATCTAAGCAAGTGGATAGAAGTCAAAGTGACATGAAAGAATGATGCTCACATCACGTAAGTTTTTATTTGAGAATGTATTAGTGATAGAGGAACCTAGTTCTTAAATGAAGTCAATGAATATATTTTACAAAATTTTATGTTGATACATAAGAAATCGGCACCATATCATTCCCAAGCTAATGAACAAGTGTAGAGTACACACAAGATCCTATGTAATGTATGTCTTGAGGTTTTTAATGTGATTGTGTTTTGATTTGGCAGGTGAAGAATCATGAGGGCATGAACACACATGGATTTATTTAGATACTTTTCAAGATATTTAGAAGATAGTATTTTATATATTTTTTGTAAAAATAGTAGATCTCTTATAAAGCGATGATTTGTAAATAAAGCATATTTTTTGTAATCGCACACTTTTCAAAGCACCACCCTCATGTATCTTCTATTTTGGACATAATGATAAAACACCTATAAATAGTACACATACTCTGATAGACTCATCCATCGGAGTATGTGGGGGGAGATTGTACCCAATCTTGTGTTTAGTCTCTTGTCTCTCTCTCTCTCTCTCTCTCTCTCTCTCTCTCTCTCTATATATATATATATATATATATATATATATATATATATATATATATATATATATATATATATATATATATATATATATATATATATATATATATATATATATATATATATTCTGTGTATGTTTTTGTGAGATTTCATTTCTGTACTATCTCTCTGTACGTGCGTCTGCAAGATCAGGTCAACACAAAGAAGCACTCATCCCTGAAGAGAGGAAAAGTCCTAAAGCTTTTACAGATGTTAACAATCACACCCAACCTCTCCACCCTCATTTGAATGTGTATGCAAAGCTTTGTGTTTCTCGGGCAAGATGACTTGACATAACCACATAAGAGATTTGGTTTATTTTGTATTTATCACAAGAAACATAACCAAAGATTCATTTATTGCATTGGATCATGGACCAACTCTACGTGGCCAATCAAAAGTGGCCAACAAAGCCAATGTTGAATGGGTGTAGTGCCACTACAAGAATCGTGTATATGTTCTTGGCCTAGGAAATCTCCATTGGGAGAGCCCTCAATAGGATCCAAATGCAAGTAGTGAAGGGTTGGAGAACCTCTTTAGGACAATTGAGTAAGTAGATGAGCAGAAGCATATCATGTTTACAACCATATGAGATAGTAGTCACACTAGAACAATGTCGAAACCATTGGTTCCTCCTTTTATGATTAGAGTCACTTAGCCAACCCCCTCAAACACCAAGACTCTACAAGAGCCACAACCAACAACACAAGTGTAAGCTACCACAAAAAAAACCATAGTTGTCAAGCCAACTCCACCTATTGGCTCCTATTTTGTATTTCCAGTAATAGGCACTACAATGCATGTTGATGAAACTTTGATTTTTTAGCTCAAGCTAGCAGTGATTGATTTTGGAGAATTTCAATATTCTGATGTTTGTTATGTCTCACAAGAGTATGAAGGACCCAATTACCTCAGATCCATACACATTAGGAAGAATGTCATACAAGAATAGATCAAGTTGATGATGAAAGACCCCTGAGTGAAGGTGAAAAAGAAAGAAATACTTAGCGACAATATGAACACAATGAACAACAATACACAAAAGTTAAACAACAACCTAACATATTTTCTTACCATGCAACACTAGAGAGGCTACATGCTAATATGGTATAGCCATAAGGGCTATACAAGAGCTTAATGAAGAACAATGCCACACTCTTTTGCAAGAGGAGGTAGAGAAGAATGGGTTCGATGCACCTTCATTGGAAGGATATACATGATGACACAAGTAGTTGAGGTGCTCGATGCACTCAACTTCCTAATCAATCACCCCCTAATGAAATATGATCCACAAAGAGTCTAAATGCAGCCAATCCAAATTGAAAAAATCAATGTGCCAATTTCACCAAATCTCTCTCACCGATCCACCCTTAGGGGACATACTCCAACAATACCCCTAATCCACACAACCTCATTAGATCAACCCCCCATTCTGCATTTGTCCTCTCAAAACCCAATCTTGTAGGAATGATAGATTATTTTCAAAACCCCTCCTCAAATACCACCTTGTTTCCATGTAATTGTATCCCCACCCCATTCTCCACCCTGAGTTACTTATGAAGCCACCAAAGGCATTGTTTTAGCATCTCAAACAGATCCATCAATAACCACAACTCCTTCCATCATCGCTCTAGCACCCCCTATACTCTCCCTTTTTCCACCATCCCTCCAACCCGAAATCACACCTTTTGCCTCCTCCACTTTGTCCCCCTACTCCTCTAAGTTTAGCCCTAGTCAAACCACATATCCTCCCATCAAAAACAAAATTTTTCACCATTTGATCCACCCACCACTAGAATCTTCTCTTGGGATAATATTGTTTCACCCCTCCTTGGTACTAATTTTTGCCTTAGAACATCTCATACCCAACCTATACAAACTACTATGCATATTTCTCAAGGTTCATGAGCACTTCACTATTGACCACACAACCCATTCCATTATTCACTATCACAACCACTCACACCGCCATGTTCGAGCTGATGACATTTCACCACCAACCATGGCACCTCCCCACCTCGGGAATCACTTCCCCAACACCCATCCTCTTCTTGATGCCTCACCCTTCAATCAACCTGTATCCATACATGTAAATCTTGTATATACTTCATCTATTGTAGCTATGGCCATCCATCAAATGTTTACGTGCATGAGAATATGACAATTTAGGGTAATGGATCACACAACTATAAGAATCATCCCTTAGTTTGCATACACAAGTCAACTCACTTATGGTAGAAAATGCTTCCCTCAATGCATGATACGCCTAGTTGAAAGATGCACATAATGCACTAGATTTGCAATTAAAGGCACATAACAAGTATGCTATCAAAGAAATGGAGGAGCAACTACGTGCTTAGATGACAAAAATGCTAGACTCACTAGAAATGTGGTATTCCTACATAGACATATTGCCAAAGCTCAAGAAGTAAACCAAAGCTTACAGGAGCAAAATAGAGATAATTTCAAAGCTGTTCTGGATCCACTAAGTGCCCTTGTAAGTCCATATCGCTTTCAAGTGATGGCACCCAAAATCATAAAGATTATTTAGGAAGATTATACCAGTCTCTTGGAGCCGCACGATAAATTATCTAAAGAATGTGAAGCAGTACACAAGACACAAGCAACCCTCCCTACACCCATCTCGGAGGAGCCATCCACATCAATGTCAATCGTTCTTGAAGTGACACTCGTAGAATTAGAATATATTTGGCACCATGTAGCAAAAGTGAAATAAGAGTTAGCATAACGACTCTCACTAGAAAGGGCCGCATCTCCATGGGACATCCTCGAACCAAAGAAGCTGATCCAAATCCTTCTCGAGGAGTCTTTTGAAGAAGAATATGAGCCTCAAATAGCAATTGGAGGACGAGCTACCTGTGAAGGTACGGATACCTTTGAGCTATCATGGTTTGCATGGATGGAACTCCTCAAATAGCAATTGGAGGCCGAGTTACCTATGACAGTAGGGATACCTTTGAGCCACCATGGCTTGCATGGATGAAACTAGTTGAGGAACTAGGCTGAACACATTCTGCATGCATAGAAGCACAACTACAAGCCATGGTAGTTATTGAGTAATAAGTTCTAAAGTTAGGCTACTTTCAAGAGCTTGTGCCATGATAATATTGATGGAGAGTGTTAATCTCCAAAAGAAAAAGATACTCTTGAAGTTAGAGCACCTCTATATCAAGAGTAACTCAAAACCTTCACCAATTTAGAGGATCAATGATCAATTATCAAAATTTTGATCAAACTATGAAGAAGATGACTATATAGAAAGTCTGTTGCACATAACTCGCTCATTGACTTATCAAATTTGTAAAGTTTTTGATAAAACTTTGCACAACGTGTTGCCTATAGTTTGCGCACCTCCTCCAAGTTAAATCATTCGAAAAGACTTAGTAGATCTTGAGAAATGATCTCAACAAGTCACCTATGTCTAAAACTGTTCTTCTGAGAAGTCGATTCAGACACCTATAACTTCTAACACTTGGTTCTCTCAAAGTAGAATGTATTTATGCAAATTCTTTTAGCCATAGGTAGCTTACCTTCCAACTTAAAGAATGAGTGCTTGCTTGCTCAAAACTTTACACTGTGGAAGGAGAATTTACCAAAACATTAGCATCGAATTTTGTGCCTCCTACAACTTCTCTTCTTCACATTTACACATGTAAATGTTCCTACACTCAATTCTCTCAGCCTGATCACAATTAGAAGCTGGAAATTTGTATAGAGATCAATCAACTATAGACTTAGACTCGTACAAAAGCATTTCACAAAAGATACAACACAGAAGGAGAACTCTCAGAAATATCGGGCGCAACTTTTCTTCATTTCTGAAAAACTTTACATCTAGATGAGAAGCTATTCTATTCACTTCACAAGTGTCTAATGACATCTAATTCCTCTCAAAACTTGTTCTTACACACTCTCTCATATTTGCTCCGACATTTTTCCTTGTATATATAGGCAAACATGTACAAGCTCATAAATATACAAAAGTATAAGTGAGCTAACTCTAAGTTAATGTACATATGTGTACACATTTTCATCTTCTGGATATGCTCTTCCTTCATGCTTCATAACTTGATCTTTTCTTCAGTTCTTGACTTCAATTCTTCATCAAAACTTCAATTGTTGATTGCCTTGCACCAACAGCTCCCCCTCAATCATCAATTGAGGTTTTCTCTATCTTCTTTATACCTGCTATGTCTTTGAATCTTTGTAGCTTTGGTCCATCCAAGCTTTTTGTTAGCATATCAACTATCTGATCTTTTGTTGAAGTATGTATAACTTCAATCTCTTTATCCATCATCTTCTCTCTTAGGAAATGATACTGAATCTCAATATGTTTAGTCCTGGCATGAAAAACAGGATTAGCAGCTAAATATAATGAACTCATGTTATCTCCATGAATAGTGGGTATGCTCTGAATGATGTCAAAACTCTTCATAAGAGTCTTAAGCCATATCACTTCTTTTGCAGCATCAACCATACCTTTGTACTCAACCTCTGTGGATGATAAAGCAACTGTGTGTTGCTTCTTTGAACACCATGAAATTAATTTATCTCCCACATAACACAAGTATCCATAAGTTGATCTCCTATCATCAAGATTACCTGCCCAATCTGTATCACTATAAATCTTAATGTTTCTATCTGATGTAAAACCATAGTACAAACCTTCTTTGAGTGTACCCTTAATGTACCTCAACACTCTTTGTCCTGCAACCCAATGTTCTTTCCTAGGACAATGCATGAATTGAGACAATACTCCAACTACATATGCCAAGTCAGGCCTAGTTAATGTAGCATAGATCAGACTACCAACCAAACTTTGATATAGCTTCATGTCTTTGAACTCTTCTCCTCCATATCTGCTCAATTTGTGATTCACCTCCATTGGAGTAGGTGCTACCCTGCAGTCATCCATTTTAAACTTGATCAACAAGTTTTTCAAATACCTTTCTTGAGTTACATACACTCCATGTTGAGTGTATGATATCTCCATTCCCAAGAAATATGACAAGTCTCCCAAGTCACTAACCTTGAACTCTTTCTCCATTTGCTTCTTTAGGCTTTGAATGCCTTTCTCATCTGTACTTGTAAGAATTATATCCTCAACATATATGCACATGTAAATGAACCCATCATCACTTGCTTTAACAAGCAAGCTACTATCTGCTTTAGATACTTGGAAACCAAGTTCTTTCAAGAACTTCACAAGACTATAATTCCATGCCCTTAAGGCCTGCTTCAAACCATACAAAGCTCTCTTGAGCTTACATACATGATCTGGATACCTTCCATTTCTGAATCCTTGTGGTTGCTCCATGAAAACATCATCTGAAATGTAACCATTTAGAAAAGCAGTGTTCACATCTAATTGACATAATTTCCAACCTTTACATGCAGCAATAGCTATGAGTGTCCTGATGGTTGTCATCTTTGCCACATGACTATAGGTCTCATCATAATCTATACCATATGTCTGAGCAAAACCTTTCACAACAAGTCTAGCTTTATATCTAGACACACTTCCATATGCAAACCTCTTTGTCTTGTAGATCCATTTGCATCCAATGATCTTCTGACTATTTGGTTTAGGAATCAAATCCCATGTCTGATTCTCCATCAATGCATCATACTCTTCTTGCATAGCTTTCTCCCAATTTTCCTTACCTTTTGCCTCTTCATATGTAGAAGGGTCTTCATCTGTCTTTATCATATAAGCATAATCTTTGGTAGCCAAAAAAGAAGTGTCATAGGTATACCTTGTAGGTTGCCATTTGTGTCTTGATGACCTTCTGAGTTCTCCACTTCTTGAAGTTTCTGGTTCATCACATTTTGGATCAAACCTTGGCACTTCTTCAACTTCAACCTGTACTTCATTGTTCTCCTCTTCATCAAATATCTGAACCTTTGATTTACCTTTCTTTTGATTCACAACTTCTTCATCACCTGCATAAATATTGATTGTACCTCCATACCAAGTACCTTGGTCATCAAATGTAACATCCTTTGACACAAGAAATTGTTTTGTGGATGGACTCCACAACCTATATCCCATCTGGTTATTATCATATCCAATGAACACATACTTTTCAACTTTAGGTTCCAATTTGTGCCTTAACTGAGATGGCACATATGCATATGCCAAACATCCAAATACTTTGCAATGACCTAGAGTAGGTCTCTTACCCCACCATGCCTCATATGGTGTCATATCCTGCAAAGCTTTACATGGTAATCTATTGACCAAATATGTGGCTATATTTACAGCCTCATCCCACAAATAATTTGGGCAATTTTTCTCCTTCATCATGGATCTTGCAAACTCAACAAGAGTTCTATTCCTCCTTTCTGCTACACCATTTTGTTGAGAAGAGTATCTGCAAGTAATTTCCCTTTTTATACCTGCATTCCACAAATAATCACTGAACTCATTAGAGAAATGCTCTCCCCCTCCATCTGACCTTAGTCTCTTCAATTTTTGACCTGTAATTCTCTCTACATACACATGATAATGTTTGAATGTATTGAATACCTCTGACTTATCTTTGACCACATAAATAGTGATCCATCTGGTAGCATCATCAACATAAATCACATAATACCTTGAACCATTGATACTAAAATCCTTTGATGGTCCCCACACATCTGTGTGTACCAACTCAAGCTTCTCTGAATACATAAAACCATGCTTGGAATAAGATTGCTTATGAGCCTTACCTAATTGACATGCCTCACATCTGTATGTCATATATTGACCTACAACATTAGGCAATCCAAGCACTGAACCATTATTAACCATATCTTTGATACCTCTTTCATTAAAATGTCCAAGCCTTTTGTGCCAAAGATCTAACTCAGAGATCTTATGTCCTCCATAAGTGAACAAGGCATGACCACATTACCTTAAATCTTCAATGTGAACAATCTTCCTTCTTTCTTCCCTAAAACAATCTGTTTATACCCATTGCTAGGGTCTTCCACAAAAACTCACTCCTTCATTAGTGAACCTAACTTCATAACCTTTTTCAACAATTTGTCCTACACTTATCAGATTCTTTGGAATTGTAGGAACATACAAAACCTTACTCAAAAGAGTACTTCCATCCTTGGCCTTCATTGATCCAATTGACTTCACATTATGCTTTGTATTGTCACCTGTTTGAACTACATGATTAGTTACCTTATTCTCTAGTCAGTCATCAAAGCTATGTTGCCACTCAGGTGATTGCTACACCCTGAGTCAATGTAGAAGACTCTTTGTTCTTCACTTTGCGTTTCACAAGTTGCATTCATAGTCAATGTTGAACCCTCCTTCTGATCTGAAGCATAATTATAGTAGGTATTGTTGTATTGTTGACTTTGGAATCCTCTACCTGCATTTCTTCCAAAGTAACCTCTACTACCTCTACCTCTGAAATTTCCTCTTTGATTTCTGCGACCTCTTCCTCTTGAATTAAAGTTCTGATTATATCCACCATTATTCTGAGTATTATGCCAACAATCATGAGCTAAGCGATTAGCCTTACCACAAATCCAGCAAGCTTTGACTCCATCTTTATTACTTCTGCCTCTTCCTCTACCTTTGCCACCTCCTCTTCCTGTTAGGAAGTTGGCTTGGCTAGTTGTACCTTCATCTTCATTTGCTAGTTGCTTCCCTTTGCTATTCTTCTTCTTATCCTTTGAATACATTGCTTGACCTGCACTTTATCACCTTCACCTTTGACATCTTGCTCAAAGGTTAGCATGTGTCCTAGCAACTGATTCAAATCAGGAGTAAAATGATCTAATGATAATTCAGTGGAAAAAATGAATGGTTTCCATTTGTCATCACCTCTCAAACCTGTGAGGATTTGCCTTACCAATTTATCCTCCTCAATATCTTCATCAACTGCTACTAATGCATCTGCAATGTCCTTCATCCTTGTTACATAATCTGAGATGGATTGAGAGGCCTTCTTCTTGAATGTGGTAAACTCCGCCCACAAGGATGCCTTCCTTGACTTTGTGGTGTTTTGGAAATGCTCCTCCAAAGCATTCCATATATCACTTGCACTTTCAAGACCTCTAATGTGAGGTAGCAAGTAGTCATTAACTCCCATATAGATAATGCTCCTAGCTTGAAATAGCTTCAATATACTAGTTTTAAAGCTAGGTTGGACACTATAGTGTGGAAAGAGCTCGTAAAAAGTCTGTATAGGTGAAAGAGCTCTCTCTTGTAATTGTTATTTAGTTAAAGATAAAAACTCTTGTGAGATTTGTACTCTTAGCTTGAGAAATAGAAGAGCTTCTTGGAGCACATTGCCTATTGCCTACTCATGAGTGTGTGTGTGTGTGCATGCATATATGCATCTATGTGTGTGTTTGTCTCTCTCTCTTGTTATAGGTGCATGTACCTCCATCTTGTTGCATATGATCTTTATACCATTGATTGCTCCCTCCATGGATTTCAACATTTCTTTATTTTCTTTTGCATGTGGGCTATGATGACATGGGCAATAATGCTTTTGGTGTTGCTGTGTAGGACCTTCTTATCAGATGCATGTGATGGTAAGTTTTCACATGAGGTATGTATTTTTGGTGCTTTT
Source organism: Ceratopteris richardii (assembly GCA_020310875.1). Classification (NCBI taxonomy): domain Eukaryota; kingdom Viridiplantae; phylum Streptophyta; class Polypodiopsida; order Polypodiales; family Pteridaceae; genus Ceratopteris; species Ceratopteris richardii. The sequence goes on from MU260073.1 coordinate 382,355, forward strand.
GTGCTCGTGATTTGAGTGCATACCTTTCATTCATCATCATTACTCTTTACAAGGATGAGTATCACGTCAAGGAGCTTCACTCCTTAATCCTCAATCCATAGAGATGTGAGGATGATATGATGATTGTGAGTGAATGAAGTGAGTGAAGGTGAAGGTGAGAAGCACTTAAGATGCACACACACATACACTCACAAGGTAGTGGCAAAGAATATGAGCAATGGAAAGAGATTGATATCTATTACAACATAAAATCTTTGTCCTCAAAAATCCAACTAAGCTCCCCTCCCCGAAAAAAAAAGAGCTCTCTAGCTCTATTTATAGTTTTCTACTAGCTTTGGCTATTTTTAGACGTAGTGTCTGACATAGCTAAAAATAGGTTCTAAATCTTATTTGAGGTACCTTATGAGCTCCAAAAATTATGAAAATTTGTATATAGACTCTACCTGAGGTCCTCAAACTCAATGACTCCTTGGCTTGCACAAAATGGAGCACTCGAATGGAAAATTGGGTGTTTATATTTAGAAACTTAATGATAAAAGTCATTGTTTTAATATTTCAAAAGTATGAATTAATGCCACTTTTTTGCACACATGCCTTGCTTTTCTTGATTCATTAGCTTCTGCACCTTCTATATTTGCTTCCTCTAGCATGATCTTGGCATTGTGCATGAACACTCCCCTCTCTCTCACGTCTCTCGTCTCTGACAGACTCTTGTTGAAGGGAGTGATCTACATGGTTATGTAGGAGGTCCATTACTAAGGAGTGTTCATTCACCGAGATCCCTTTGGTTAGATATACTCAAGTTTGGGCAAACCAATCAGATCGAGTCTATCCACTTGTGTGCAGAGTATTGCAAGGTTTCAAATGCAAATAATTGTAGCAAATGAGTAAGCCTTGATATAAGAACCTTGGAGTGGTAGTGCCATGTGTATAGCAAGCTTACAATACTCAAGAAGGTACTTCACTTGGTAGTGCCATGTATAGTATACTTTTATTGATGGCATTGTGCTCATATCATATACAAGGTCAAGGTTACCATGTTTGAAGCCTGGTGTTGAGATGTGCAGTGCCTTGAATTTGTAAAAAACTTTAGGGGTTGTCAACATCAAGTAAAAATATCTATTTGCATCCATGCCACATCGTCTATCGTTCTATGTAATTGTGGTAGCCAATGACAAATTGTAGCCATCATTTATGCAATTGTAGGTGGTCCTTGTGCTGGTGCAAGATAAGGGTAATTGATTCAATCTTAGCACTTATCATTCTTTACTTTAATGGCCAAAGCTGGAAAAGTTCTTCTTCTAGGGAGGGGACCGTAGCACAGATTGTATAAAATGTGAAGGGGGGCCTTATTCCATGTCTACATTGTCTCATGGTACTCTTGTAGTAATTTGGATCACCAATTCGGTTGAAAATTGTACCATTTTGCACCTCTGAAAGTAGGTCTTGAAGTTCGAATTGTGTAGCAAAGGTGGTTATCTTTGTTGTCATGCATTTGATTTCTTTATTATATTGAGCTATAATCATAGAAAATAGGGCATGCATTGGAACTCATTAGTAGAGATATATTTGTTGGTGCAAGGCAATCAACAATTGAAGTTTTGATGAAGAATTGAAGTCAAGATCTGAAGAAAAGATCAAGTTATGAAGCATGAAGGAAGAGCATATCCAGAAGATGAAAATGTGTACACGTATGTACATTAACTTAGAGTTAGCTCACTTACACTTTTGTATATTTATGAGCTTGTACATATTTGCCTATATGTACAAGGAAAAATGTTGGGGCAAATATGAGAGAGTATGTAAGAACAAGTTTTGAGAGGAGTTAGATGTCATTAGACACTTGTGAAGTGAATAGAATAGCTCTCTCATCCAGATGTAAAGTTTTTTAGAAATGAAGAAAAGTTGCACCCGATATTTCTAAGAGTTCTCGTTCTGTGTTGTATCTTTTGTGAAATGCTTTTGTACAAATCTAGTATATAGTTGATTGATCTCTGTACAAATTTTCAGCTTCTAATTGTGATCAAGCTGAGAGAATTGAGTGTAGGAACATTTACATGTGTAAATGTAAAGAAGAGAAGTTACAGGAGGCACAAAATTTGATGCTAATGTTTTGGTCAGTTCTCCTTCCACAGTGTAAATTTTTGAGCAATCAAGCACTCATTCTTTAAGTTGGAAGGTAAGCTACCTATGGCTAAAAGAATTTGCAGAAATGGGTTCTACTTTGAGAGAACCAAGTGTTAGAAGTTACTGGTGTCTGAATCAACTTCTCAGAAGAACAGTTTTAGACATAGGTGACTTGTTGAGATCATTTCTCAAGATCTACTGAGTCTTTTGGAATGATTTAACTTGGAGGAGGTGCGCAAAATATAGGTAGGAAACACCTTGTGCAAAGTTTTATAAAAAACTTTACACATTTGATAAGTCAATGAGAGAGTTATGTGCAGCAGACTTTCTATGTAGTCATCTTCTTCATAGTTTGATCAAAATTTTGATAATTGATCATTGATCCTCTAAATTGGTGAAGGTTTTGAGTTACCCTTGATATAGAAGTGCTCTAACTTCAAGATTAGCTTGTTCTTTTGGAGATTAACACTCTCCATCAGTGGTATCAGAGCAGGGAGTATCAAAATTGAAGAAAGGAGGACCTCGACTGCTGCAGTCATAAAGAATTCAACATTTGAAGATTCAAAAGGTGAAAGCTTGAGAGCAAAGCTTGAGAAGGAGGCCATAAGACATCAACGAAGACAAAAGGAACTTCATTCGAAGTAAAGGTAACCTTATTCCTCATAAAGCTTGAAGGATTTAATACACAGGTGAAGAAAGGATGGGAGATTCTCTTCAGATAGAGAAATTGGATAGAGAAAACTATCCAGCATGGTCAATGAGGATGGAAGCTCATCTTATGAGCAAAGACTTGATAGGTTATATTACAGGTGAAGGTATCGAGAGATATGTATTACCTTATTCACCTTCACTCATGTATCCTATCTTAACAAAAGGGATTTTGGTACCTTCCAATTGGAATTTTGAGAGAAGCATGTGGGATCAGGCTCTAGAACTTGATTTGCTATATGCTTCCATAATTAACTTTTTAGCTTCAAAATTTGTTCTAATGTGAGATACAACTACACCTTAGTGTTTCTCAAAGCATCTCTCTTTCTATGCATTTATGAGTCTTGTTTTCCAACCAATATCCTAGGTGCTCTCATATTAATAGAATTAGGTCCCCATGGTCAATTGAATTGAAGAAATTCATGTAAAGATTTAGATTGGAAGTCAAATGCTTCTTCTTGTTAATTGCTCTCCATAGAGACATGGTATGTCTTAGAGAAATCGTTCATGTAATTCATCTATCTCTTGAATGGGGTGGGGTTCCCTTGTTCTGAGAGAGTGCGCCAAATGATGTTTCCTAAGAGTTCAAGTGTTGGTCGTGAGCTATATAAAGCACCATTTGGATTGAAAATTTACATACATGACTACTAAGGTACTATATAAAAGTATATAAATTTTATTTTGCCAAAACAAGTACATTGGTTAAAAGGACACCACCCATGTATCATGAGGAACATTTTTGAGGTTATAAGGGTCTTTTGGTCAATACAAGCACATGGGGGATAGGGGATTACACAGTTAACACTCTCATACCAATCAACTTAGTTTTTTACTTAACAATATCTTAGTGTTGTGACACTTGGTTGAGTTAAGTGTCATTAATACCAAATTCCCAAGTATTTTGACACCTAGCCGATGTCACTGACACTCACTGAGTGTTACAATACCTAAATAGTATCACTGATACCTATTATGTGTTACCAAAACCTGGGAGATACAATTGACATCTAAGTGTCACCACCACTTAGATATCATTGACACCTCCTAAGTATCAGGACACTTGGATGGTATCATGACACTATGGTGGTGTGAGATAGGTATCACTTACACCTATATGTCATGGGTTATCTGTCAAGTGCCACCACACTTGATTGGTATTACAGGCACCTAGTTATCATGGAGGTGTTGTTGTCGACACTTAACAAGTGTTGTAAAACTTTTCGTGGACACATAGGTGTCTTATGCTACCAAATTGAGATGCAATAGGAGGGCACAAAAAGGAAAATAGTTCTAGGGTTTTTGTTTCTAGAAAATTTGGAACTCTGATTTGAGGAAGATGGGGGGCGTATGAATATCTAGAGGTACAAATACTAAATTGAATTTTCTCGTTTCAGGTTGTAGGAAGAAAGCAAGAAGAAAATTTGAGTGAGAGAGAGAGTGATAGACCAAATACTCACAAAGACTTTGAATCTCTAATCTGCATTCTCAGTCACTTGCAAACAAATTAGACACACACATACACACACACACTTATGTACCAAAAAAAGCATTAAAAAGACAAATTAAGACTTGTGAGAGAACATGGCAGAAGAGGGATATCACACTCTTAATAAACTTGAGATCAAGGAGATTCTTACATAGTCATTGAAAGTGTACTCACATTAGTAGAAAGCACTACAAATTGGAAAGATATGCACACTCCTATCTTAAGTATTGAGACCATGTCCACCATTGAAGGAGAACATAGGAACTCCTTGTAATATGTATGCACAAATTTTCTAGGAGTAAACATATACTTGGATGGACTTAATAGGTTAGTGGGTAGGTCAAAAGAATCTAGAGTGACAAAGATTATTCATAGACTGGAAGAAGCAAAGGGGGGGCTACTGTTTTTAGGAAGAAAGAGATACATGACCCGGAACAAAGACTTGGAGGGTGGGAGTACAGAGCCCTTGCTGGGAAAACATCGAGCGTTCTTGCTCTCCAATCGAAATGCAGCAAGAGAGCCAAAGAAAGGTTTGGTAGTCCATCATGAGAATGTTATGAAAAGAGGTGCACAACTAGGAAGAAGGGTCTTCTTCATCTTCTTTTTTGTTTTTGGGATTTGGACAAGAGAAACGAGGATATGAGCGCTGACACATGCTCAAAAGCGTTTCAGATGCAAAGCTAGGAGAGAATGGAAAGAGTGGACAAATCCTGATGGCTAGCTACTATAGGGTTCGAGGATCCACACACAACAGATATAGAGATGCTCTGCACAGAGGCATTATATGGTGTAAAGCAAGCACCACGTGCTTGATATGAAAAGATACATGTCTATCTGATTGCACATGGTTTTGAGAACAATCCAACTGAAAGCACCTTATATGTTAAGTGTGCTAATGATGTACTTCTGATCATTGTGGGTTATGTTGATGACATGCTGCTCACTGCTCCTCATGAGAGGCATATTGCTGATTTTAAGGCTGATTTGCATGCCTCATTTGAGATGTCTGATTTGCGGCATTTGCATCACTATTTGGGCATTCAATTTATGCATGTTGATGGTGGAATGGCTTTTTGTCAAACAAAATATATTGACACATTATTGGTGCGTTTTGTCCTTGAAGATTGTAAACCTATTGCCACTGAAACAGGTTTACGACTGAGTCTTCACGATGCTAGAGATGCATTTGATGTTGTTCTCTATCAGCAAGCTATTGGATGCTTGAATTACTTATGCATTACTTGGCCATATATTCATTTTGTTGTCTCACAGGTGAGCAGGTTCATGCATTGCCCAGGAGTCGAGCATTGACAGGTGGTTAAGCACATATTTTGCTACTTGAGTGGTACCTGGCTACTTGGTTTGTTTTATCCCAAGGGGGGATCACTACTACCAGATTTGCATGCTTTTTTTGACTCTGATTGGGCTAGTTGCTATGACATTCGTGTGTCCACTAGTGGTTTTTTCTTCATGCTTGGTAGCTCATGCATATCTTGGTTGAGCAAGAAGCAACCTACTGTGGCCACTTCCAGTTGTGAGGATGAGTATAGGGAAGCTTTCACAACGACGATTGAGTGTGTGTGGCTCAGATGCCTTATGGCTGATTTGTGTCTTGGTCAGTCGTATGCCACCACCATCTTCACTAACAGACAGAGTGCATTGGAAGTTGCGAGGAACCCTATGTTCCACGCTCGCAATAAGCACATTGAGGTGCATTATCATTATGTCAGGGAGAGGTTCTCTGCTGCGGAGATTAGCTTGGCATATGTGCCCATGCAAGAGAACATTGCAGACCTTTTCACAAAGGCTCTGCCTAGGGAGAAGTTTGAAGCTTTCCGCAAAGCTTTGGGCTTACTTGCTTTTGTGGATTGATTCCACATAGCTTGGCACTTCCTTATACATGAGTGCCAGCTCCTTGTTCACCACATCACTCCCAGGGGGGATTTGTTGACATATTTAGGTAGTGATGTGTGTGAACATACTAGGACTATTGGGGCATTGTTTCCCCTCTTTAGGAGGATTTTCCCCCCCTTGTATATACGCCTATTGCCCTAATGGGATACTTATCTTTGTACATTCTAGTGGTAAAACATTCAGTATTGTGTGTTTTGCTCCAAGCTTCTTGTTCTTCCTTGTGCTATTCGTGTTCTTCCGCAGACGTCTAACTCCAACACAAAATCTGTATGATATTGAAGATATGATACATGGGAAGTGTAGAGGACTACTCCTTCATGAATCGAGCATAATGTATGCTCAAGAATGTAATCTCTCAGGAATGGGCATGATATCACGTGACTAAGAAGAGGGTATATTTATACATGATTCTGAATTTTGAACTTGGTGAGTCATCCATCTAAAAGGTGATCTAAACTTTAGGGATGATTTAATCTTTATTCCACCTAACTAAGTTTGTGGAATTAGATCCATCTTATCATGAGATTCCATCTCTTTTTAGCTTTTAAAAATAACCAATGTAAGTACAAGGTTTACTCTTGGAATTTTTACAAGCATGTGTTCTCATGACCATAAATAAGTGGGATGACTTATGAGAGTAGTCCATAAACCTTATCAAAGCTCTTAGGCTTGCTATTCGCACCAACAAAAATTGGCATCTATTATAATAAGCGAGTAACCACTTAGAAGGGGGAATCTAGATAAAGTCAAACAAGAGAGGTCATATGCCATATCAGAAGCCTAGTAATGGGATTTTAAGGGCGAGAATGGAGTTAAAGGTGGTGAGGCAACCTCTTGATTAAAACTTGGCATGTTGGATCCAATAAGTCCATTGCCTCATTTGGTCAGGAAGGTACATTTGTGCACATGTACTTTATAGTGATGGCATTCTCTTTTGCAGCAATCATAACAAGATAATTCAGCCAAAATTTGGTGGATGGAGAGCATACATGCAAAAAACAATAAGATTGATATGTGTGGTCAACTATATGGCATATTTTGGTATGGTTGAGATTGTCTCACTTGTTGTTGATTATAGGGGTAGTTATTTGTAGTATGATTGTTATATAGTTATCCCTGGAGGATAACTATATGGCCTATATTGGTATGGTTGAGATTGTCTCACTTGTTGTCTATTATAGGGGTAGTTTTTTGTAGTATGATTGGCATATTTATGTTGTATGTTGGCCCTTGCATAGGTGATCTTACATAGGAGTATTGTTGTGGGTTAGGAGCTCCCTCTCATACACAAGAATGAGTTGGATGGTCTCCTTCACATTACAAACATCTCTTAAACATAAGTACCTTCATCTATTGAGGTGGGTACTGCTTACGAGCATATCGATTCTATACTCCTATTTTCTTTAACACTAGTTCCTCCATCAATGGGGTGTGGGAAGATGTAACGATGGATGAAACTTTAGCCCTTGAAGGAGTCCTCAAATCGGTGTCCAAATTATATGCATTCCTTTAGACAAGCATCCAGAGATTCTAACCTCTTCACATACACTAACATTCTCATTCCTCCATGCAATAGTCCATCCAAATATAATGCAATCCTTTTTTTTTTGAGTTGGCCTCTCCATTTTTGAACATCTATCTACATATTTTTTTCAATCTCCTATCAGCCAATCTTATTGAATCATGGTTCGCTTGTTTGAACATATGGATTTGAGAGGAGTTATTGTGTTTTGTTGTCCTTTTTGCAAGCTCCCCTATGAACTCATCCAACAATTGTTCAATGATGGTGAATATGTTCCTCTTCAATGGCTGAAACCAAGCCAAAGTAGTTCCTTTGAATGTCAATCCAAAGTTCCATATTGAACAAAGAAATCATCAACTTGTATTTCCCTCATTCAAGTTGAGGCACATGGTCATAAGGTACAATCAATCCATCGTAGTGGTTTTTCATACATTTTGCTACTTCCAAGGGTCTAAGTCTTCTACCCATGTTTTGGGGTCTAGGTATTTGAAGATTAGGATTAACACCATAGTGATGATGGACATTAATTGAATTGAAGTATCCAATATCAAGGTTTTTGTAATTTTCCTAATTCCCATCTAGAGTGCTTGAAGAGGATGCTTGCTTCTTGAGTGGAAACACTAGCAAGTCCTTATATTTTATTTATTTTTTTCTCCCTTTGAAAGATCTCTATATCTCCTCTTAGACTGATCCAAGTAGGTTATCCTTGGAGGATCCTCAAAATCTTGTAGTTCAGAGATAGTAACTTGAATTACCCCTAGTTCCCAAAATAGGAGGGATGCATGGATCACCCTATCTGTTCCCTCAAGCAAGTATATTTCAATTAGGACATCATCTTGAGGTATCTCATCTCCTCTTATGACAATAAGTACTAGCAACTTTGCCTTGGGGGTAGTTACTGTATCTCCTCCATTAAGGTTTTTTGGATGAGGAGTGTTGTTGATATAATTTGACAGTGATGTGTATGAACACACTAGGATTGTCGAGGCACTTTTTTCCCCTCCTTAGGAGGTTATTTTCCCTTGGATTATATATATGCATATAACCCTAAGGGGTCACTTATCTTTGCACATTTTAGTAATACATTCACTATTGCATGTTGTGCTCCAAGCTTCTTCTTCTTCTTCTTCTTCTTCCTTGTGTTGTTCATGTGCTTTTGTAACCTCAAACTCCAACAATTGGTATCAAAGTGGGTCGCTACTTCATCTAGGGTGTCATCGACACCCCTCCAATCATAGTCTTATAATCGCATGAAAATTGGTGAGCATACTCAAAAAATTCTATCTTTTGTGCCAAAGATATATATATGTTTTGATTCATCAGTATGAGCACCTCAAAGTCTGCTATAGGTTTAGTAGAACTCGACAGGGTAGCATTCAAATTTTTGAGATATTGTCATTTCGTGCATCATGATATTTTTCTCAGAGGCCATGGATGAAAGCAATGATGTATTCCGTATCTGTGATGTTGAGGATAAGTTGGATGGTACCAACTACCCATTATGGGCTTATATGATGCATCATATATTGGTTGCAAAAGGACTGTGGAATATTGTGCAGGGTGTTGGAAAATGTCCTATTACACTGCAAATATAGTTATTGAAGTTGATGCAGATCCCATTGAAGATGGTGATATTATTCAAGTTCTTGCTGGTGCGGCGGTTCCTACTGCACCTACTATAGAGCAACTTTGTTGGATGGCAAAGATGCTTTGATAGCTTTTTCTATCAAATGTGCCATTATTCCTCACATTCACTCCTGAAAGACAACAAAGGATGCTTGGGATACACTTACCACTTTATAGTAGGCAAGGAATGAGGCTCTTCTTGCTTACCTCCGCAAAAAGTTGGAGAGTGAGCACATGAATGAAGGAGATTCCATGGATAGTTTTTCAAAACAGATTAAAAATTTGAAGGAGTAATTGATTTTTGTTGGTGAACTCTTGCCTGATAGTTCACTTGTGCAGATTGTTCTGAGTGGTCTTCTAGATTCATATCAGAGTTTTTCTTCTACTTTTCTACTGATGATGAAAGAAAATTAAAATGCCTTAACATTTGAGGAGTTATTCTTTGTTCTATTAAATGAAGATCACTCTAGGTAGAATAGGTCCATTATCCGTGTTGCAAATCAATCTTTCTTGGCTAGTCAAAAGGGCAAAGGTAAATGGAGCTCATCTATTGGTGATCAAAAATATGCTAATTGTGCACAATCAAAGAAAGATGACAAAGGTGAGAAGAAAATAGAAAAGCAAAAATTGTTTTGCAAATAGTGTAAAGGAACTAATCATATCATAAAGAGTTGTCCGAAACTGGCTACAAAAGAGACAAAGAAGAAAGAGGCTGGAATGGTTGTTGTAGAGGTCTTTACACCCAAAATAGAGTTTTCTAATCTTGCGCAGGATGAACAATGGGCATTTACTATTGTTTGTAGTTATGACCTATCTTCTCATGAATAGTGTATATCTGCAATAGAATCAGATGTTTGGTACTTTGATAGTGGGGCAACCAAACATATTACATCATAGCACAATTTCCTCACTTCACTTGAGCCTGCCCCTAGAGGGAATACTATCAAATCTACCAATAACTCCTCTTATCCTATCATGGGAGTTGGTAAGATCATTCTGACTACTGCTGGTGGTAGTTCTTTTACATTATCGAATGCTTTATTTGTGTCAGGGTTCAAGAAAAATCTGCTATTAGTTTCAATATTAGCCAAGATCGGCTTGGTTATGAAATTTGTTGATGAAAGATGTGCAATTCATGATCCATCAAATGGTGATGTCATCATTGCTTCTAGAATTTTATGTTTTGGGTTGTATAAGCTCATAGACTATAAAAAACCTATGAATGATTCAGCATGTGTAGTACATGATTCTCAGGCTATGTAAGATGCAAAGATTTGTTATGCATGCTTTGGTCATCTAAATGTTGCAAGTTTTTCATGCCTACAAAAATCTAAAATGGTGGCCTCTCTGCCCAAATTTGAGGCACCTAGTAAACATGTCTGTGAAGGCTGTATTTTGGGCAAAATGCAGCATTCCTCTTTCCCAAAAGATGGTTGAATTCGAGCTATTGAGAAATTGCAGCTTGTTCACAATGATGTCTAGGGTCCTATGAAGACACCTTCTTTTGGGAACTAACTTTACTTTGTGACTTTCATTGATCATTTATCAAGGGATGTATGGGTGCACCCATTGAAAGAGAAGTCCTAAGTGTTTGTGCTTCAAACCATTTCTGGTTTTGGTTGAAAATATTTCAGCATGTGAAATGGGCACCCTGCATTCTGATTGAGGGGGGGAATATATGTCTTCTGACTTTAATGCATTTCTCCCTGAACGTTGTCATGTTGATCATGGAAAGGAGGATTAGGTCAACCGTTTATAATATGGTGCATGCATGGTGCTTTGAGCGAACACAAGTGATGAATAATAAGTTAACTTTAAGGCAACTTGAGAAAAATGATTAGATCAAATTCAAACGCATATCATATTTCATGAAAGGTCCTTTCTTGTCATCAAAGATAAGTAATTAAAGTTTCACCTCATTCGTAATTGTATGGAAAAGATCATATTATCAAGGTATATGAGCAAAGTCACTGTAACATGCTAGAATAATCATCGTTTCGATCATCATGTAATCCAAAGTTTGGCCAATATTAGTGCAAAGGAAAGGTCAATTTACATATATAGCTAGAAGGTATGATTGGAACTATCCTTAAGAGCATATGAGATGTGCAATAATGAAGAAAAATGCATAAGGAACATAGAAATGCTCGAACCAACTAACGTAAACGCAAAAAATACTAAATCAGATATGCAATTTTGCGAGATTCCCAATTCATCCGCATACATACCCTTGAATAAGGTCGCTATAGATATGTTATGCAATGATCTCAATAAATGAACATTAAGCCATAAATCAAGTATTGCAATCACAGAGCACTAACCTCACACACAATCAATCTGTATTATTATTTGATTGTTTGAATTCTTGACTTCCTTTCTTGCCTGTGTGCTACACAACTACAACACACAAACATTCGAACAAACAGGAGGGCACTAAGTGGGAATCAAAACAAATCGCTATTCGATACCTACAATTCATATAAGTGTGGTGTGGGCATTGTCACTTTAAGATTGCTTAAACACATTCTGTTAAGAGTACTTAAGCATGCGACAAGCCTACATATTGCCGAGCTCCTGTACTCTTAATCAGAAAGATTTACTCACAAAGGTAATCACTCTCTTTTCTCAACTCCGCTCATAACTCTATCCTATTCTTATTCATGATATTTACAAATCCATTTATGTGCAAATGAATGTGCATGTATGGGATTTAAGAACATGTGCTCTTTTCAACTTAAAATATGCATACTTTATGTGCAATGCAACTCAAAGATGGTGCAAGAGATCAAGATTAAAAGAGGAAAACTAATGAAAAAGACTTTTACAACTTTGTTCTTTGGTCGTCATCTCCATTTTCTTCACTTGGTCATTTCCTGCACTCATAGAAACTAAACAAATCATGAGAAACATCACATCAACATGACATTATATACATATGTAGTTTATGAAAGAACTTCAAAAAACCATTTGCAGTAAAACATAAACACGCAACTTGAAAGTGGTTGCCTCTTGTACAATCTGTAAAAACTCTAGATCTTTGATCAGCTCCATATCAACACCTGTTCTCAAAACCTCATAAGAGAAATTAGTAGCATCACATTTAATAATCACATGTTGAAAAACTTCATTAATATGAACATTAAAAACATCTATTTGAATTATATTGACATCAAACCACTCAAGCAACATGCATTCAGTACCATAAGTGCTCCCACTTTAATTTCTTGCCTTTTTACTTTTATTTGGTTCCTTCTATCTATCTTAAGATTAAAGCAAATAACACAAGATATATACATTTTTTTTTACAAATTCCTTCTTGGTATTGTCAATTCTCATGTATTAGAGTTTTTCCTTCGAACCCATCCCCCTTGATACATGCTCACCAAAGAAACCCTGTATATAGAACAACCAATGTTGTATTGCACTCATCTTAGAAAACATTCTTGAAAATGTTAGACTTGTGAACAAGCCACTTCATTTGCTTGTTCATCCATCGAAGGTCTGCTTGGATTGCATAACTCTTGGAAAATTTGAAAATCCATGATGCAATCATTTGAACATAGTTGTCTTTATTCATGATTCCCTCCAATGCATCATATGAAGATGCACATGAGAAATGAGCACATGTGTATAGATTTTTGAAATTTGGAGTATTTAGACCTTCATCAAACAAATCCATCATGCATATGTTTTGATCCATTTTAGGATTGAAATCATTTGAAAGAATTTCATCATTTCCATTATGATTATCCAAACTTTCTTCTTCATTGCAATTATGGTTTTGAATACATTCATAAGATTTACACTCTGAATGGTAAGGTTCATCATTCTCTGATTGTGATTTATGCTTATTTTTGTTACTCAGTTTGTCATGATTTCTTCTTACTGGAATACCATCAATTAGAGAATCTGCTTCTATCTCTAATCTCGCCAACAACTCTTCATCATTGCCATGGTCCAAAACCATCTCTCCTTCAACATGAAGGAAATCTATATCTTTATAATCAAGAAATTCTTGATCTTCAATGTCACTAGAGTCTAATTTATTGAGGTCAAACTCATCACAATTGACACCTTCTAGGACTATGCATGTAGTTTGATGACAACTCAATTTCTTTATTCAAAATGCCATCGTTGAATTCTGCATCCATCTCCAACGATTCTTGCTCATTCCCTTTAGAGGGTGTACTTAGACCACATTCTTCATACATTTCTTCAGTCACTAATTCTTGCTTGAATGTCTCATCATATATGAGAATATCGGCATATACATCCACTCGAGCTTCATCAATGCAACCGTTTAATTTTATTTTTTCTTGTTGATCTTTATTAGGTAATGAACCCATATCATATTTTTCATCCATTTCAATGCACATTGCATTTTCCTTCTCATGGCCCATTTCTTCAGCATATAGAGTGAATTCATCATAATCTCGATATGCATCAGGATGTATCTTTTGACAAAGTGCGACATCACTCACATACATTTTATTATACTGATGCCCAATCAACAACTCATTTTTACTCCCATGATTAGGATGACTCTCTTGTACCTCTAAAGACTCATTTAATGCGGCATCTCTCAAGATTCTTTAACAATCTTGATCTTGATCTAGACTATCCGAAGGGTTAGCATCATGCTTTTCACCATCATCATAGATACCACTCTCTAGAGGACTCATCATTTGCATGTCCTCCCGATTAGCATCATGCTCACTTGCATTCTCTTCATACAAATTAGTCATTTGGCCATAATTCATATTCGAATCATATACTTGAAGAGATGTTTCACTCTTAGATGGCATCAAATAGTTCCTCAAGTATTTCTTGTTTTCATCATTTAAGTAACTATCTTGTTCTTGATCTTCACGCAGATTCATTAGACTCTCTATATGTATTTCATCTCTTATCTCCATTCGGTCACCTTTAAGCCTTGTAGATTTCCCTAACTCTTTCTTTGTATCTTGAAGTGTTTCTTGATTTGTTTGTTTATCCTCATGGATGTGAGGAGTTTAGCAAAATATAAGAAGCCTCATCTTGTTTTCTGGTTGATTTTTGTTGAATTTCTTTTTGTTTCATATTTGATGTTTGTTTGGTTTGATTTTGATTAGCTTCCCCTCGTTTCTTTTCGCATCTTTGGGGTTTGTGCATATGTAGTAGTATTGTTTGTTTGTCTAAATTCTTGACTACCTTTCTTGCCCATGTGCTACACAACTACAACACACAAACATTCGAACAAACACGAAGGCACTAAGTGGGAACCAAAACAAATCCCTATTTGATACCTACAATTCATATAAGTGTGGCGTGGGCATTGGCACTTTAAGATTGCTTAAACACATTCTGTTAAGATTGCTTAAGCACGTGACAAGCCTACATATTGCCGAGCTCGTGTACTCTTAATCAGAAAGAGTTTCATTTTTTTACTACATGAAGATGTCCCAATGTATGGACTATTGATGCAGCATAAATAAGGCAATAAGATTTGATTTTCAAACCAAAATATGGATTGATTACTATTTGAGCATACAACAAATCATGTTGTATAGATACTGAAGAACGCTTTAAGTCTTTATGTATATATCATGGCGTTGAAGTCCAGAATAGCTTCCATATGTAGCATAAGTTTTAACGCATCGCTATATTTTCTGTCAGATCGGCATTGCATTAACCTCTACAATTCAATGCATTAACCTCTACAATTCAATGAAGAACGCTTTAAGTCTTTATGTATATATCATGGTGTTGAAGTCCAGTACAGCTTCCATATGTCCACATATCATAACTTCTAAGTATGCACAACAATTTCTCAAAAGAGATGCTCTTACTATGTTGTTCCTCTTGTCTGTAGCACGTATATTCAGCTAACGAAGTTTATCTTCAGCTCTTTTGAATAAAATATGTTATGAAGGTTTCTTTTGGAACTACAAACATAATTCAAAAGAGCAAAATATCAGAGAATTTGCACACCCCCCATCATATTGCCACCTTGGTATTCTCTTCAGTTGTGTGTCAATCTCCAAAACTGTGCGCTCCCTTCAAGTAGCTTCCTTCAAAGAATCCCTACCCATCAAGAAAAAGTCCTTCACTTCTCATCTCTCTATCTCTCGTATGCATGGCCTCCCTCTCTCTCTATTAGACATTTCTGGAGCAATCACCCAGTCATAAATTTGCCGCTCTTAAAGATTGCTAAGCACATCATACGCTTTGCGTACTCTCAAAAACTTCACAGCATCTTCAGGTGGCAAGCTTGTTGTATCTAGAAGATAAAGCTTTGACAACTTTCGGTAAGCAGCCTTTACCCCTTCGATTTCTGTATTGGGTTCGATGCCCAAGGATCTGTATTTCTATGAGCGAAAATTTCCTTTCTTAAGTTTATCGCCTCATATCTCCAACACCGTGCAGAATTCTTCCCGGGAACTTTTCCAGCTGCGTTTGTATCATGCTGAAGCAAAATATATAGCACACTTCTTAGCAAGCTTTTACCTTTATGTTTTTTAACACAGGTTCCAAGCTTAGTAGATTTTCTCCAACAGAATTTCCATCATCCTTGATTGCACCCACAGTTCTTCTTCTCAATGGCTTCAGAGATTCTCCAAGATTATCACAACCTCTATTCATACATTCATCCTCCTAGAGAAAAAAAAAGCATTTCCGGTTTCTCCTTCCTTCTCTCTATATATGTTGTGTGTGGATCCTCGAACCCTGTAGTAGCTAGCCATCAAGATTTGTCCACTCTTTCCATTCTCTCCTAGCTTTGCATCTGAAACGCTTTTGAGCATGTGTCAGCGCTCATATGCTCGTTTCTCTTGTCCAATTCTCAAAAACAAAAAGGAAAATGAAGAAGACCCTTCTCCCTAGTTGTGCACCTCTTTTCATAACATTCTCTTGATGGACTGCCGAACCTTTCTTTGGCTCTCTTGCTGCGATTCGATTGGAGAGCAAGAACGCTCGATGTTTTCCCAGCAAGGGCTCTGTACTCCCGCCCTCCAAGTCTTTGTTCCGGGTCACGTATCTCTTTCTTCCTAAAAAAAGTAGCCCCCCACTTTGCTTCTGCCGGTCTATGAATAATCTTTGTCACTGTAGATTCTTTCAACTTAGCCACTAACCTATTAAGTCCATCCAACTATATGTTTACTCCTAGAAAATTTGTGGATACATATTACAAGGAGTTCCTATGTTCTCCTTCAATGGTGGACATGGTCTTAATACTTAAGATAGGAGTGTGCATATCTTTTGAGTTCTTCATACTCTCACAATCAAAATCACTGGATGACTTAGAAGAGATTGATCGTAGACTCCAATTTGTAGTGCTCTCAACTAATGTGAGTACACTTTCAATGACTATGTAAATCTCCTTGATCTCAAGTTTATTAAGAGTGTGATATCCCCCTTATGCCATGTTCTCTCACGAGTCTTAATTTGGCTTTTTAATGCCTTTTTTGGTACATAAGTGTGTGTGTGTGTATGTGTGTGTCTAATTTGTTTGCAAGTTACTGAGAATGCAGATTAGGGATTCAAAGTGTTTGTGAGTATTTGGTCTATCACTCTCTCTCTCTTTCACTCAAATTTTCTTCTTGCTTTCTTCCTACAACCTGAAACGAGAAAATTCAATTTAGTATTTGTACCTCTAGATATTCATACGCCCCCCATCTTCCTCAAATCAGAGTTCCAAATTTTCTAGAAACAAAAACCCTAGAACTATTTTTCCTTTTTGTGCCCTCCTATTGCATCTCAATTTGGTAGCATACGACACCTAGGTGTCCACGAAAAGTTTTACAACACTTGTTAAGTGTCGACAACAACACCTCCATGATAACTAGGTGCCTGTGATACCAATCAAGTGTGGTGGCACTTGACAGATGACCCATGATATATAGGTGTAAGTGATACCTAGCTCACACCACCATAGTGTCATGATACCGTCCAAGTGTCATGATACTTAGGAGGTGTCAATGATATCTAAGTGTTAGTGACACTCAGATGTCAATTGTATCTCCCAGGTTTTGGCAATACATAATAGGTATCAGTGATACTACTCAGGTATTGTAACACTCAGTGAGTGTCAGTGATATTGGCTAGGTGTCGAAATACTTGGGAATTTGGTATTAATGACACTTAACTCAACCAAGTGTCACAACACTTAGATATTGTTAAGTAAAAAACTAAGTTGATTGGTATGAGAGTGTTAACTGTGTAATCCCCTATCCCCCATGTGCTTGTATTGACCAAAAGACCCTTATAACCTCAAAAATGTTCCTCATGATACATGGGTGGTGTCCTTTTAACCAATGTACTTGTTTTGGCAAAATAAAATTTATATACTTTTATATTATACCTTAGTAGTCCTGTATGTAAATTTTCAAGCCAAATGGTGCTTTATATAGCTCACGACCAACACTTGAACTCTTAGGAAACATCATTTGGGGCACTCTCTCAGAACAAGGGAACCCCACCCCATTCAAGAGATAGATGAATTACATGAACGATTTCTCTAAGACATACCATGTCTCTATGGAGAGAAATTAACAAGAAGAAGCATTCGACTTCCAATCTAAATCTTTACATCAATTTCTTCAATTCAATAGACCATGGGGACCTAATTCTATTAATATGAGAGCACCTAGGATATTGGTTGGAAAACAAGACTCATAAATGCATAGAAAGAGAGATGCTTTGAGAAACACTAAGGTGTAGTTTTATCTCACATTAGACCAAATTTTGAAGCTAAAAAGTTAATTATGGAAGCATATAGCAAATCAAGTTCTAGAGCTGAGCCACATGCTTCTCTTGAAATTCCAATTGCAAGGTACCAAAATCCCTTTTGTTAAGATAGGATAGATGAGTGAAGGTGAATAAGGTAATACATATCTCCCGATAACCTACAAGGGTTACACCACCAAGGCAATCATAGAATCAAGTGTAGGTGTTGCCATAGCTACCACATACTTATATATAAGGTGGGGCAAACCAACCTTGAGATCTACAAAAATGAAGCTCAAAATGGCCAATGGTCATATAGAGCATCCATTAGGATTACTAGAAAGGACAACACTCATCACTTATGGTTTTGAGTTCAAATATACTTTTGCCACATGTGTTTGGAAAAATTAACACATATGAGATGATACTAGTAAGACCCTTTTTATGATAGCTACATATTGTGCAAGATTGGGGTAGTAATTCCTTATACATACAATACTTATGGGTTAGAAACAAGGATTAGTCACTCAGAGATGTCACTCAACCTAAAGGGTTACTCACTCAGAGATGTCCCACCCCTACAATGGAACCCAACCCATACATGCATGAGCATTTGATGTTTGTGCACTCTATAAGCATGTCAGATCTTTCATGGATCCATTAAGCTACCCATTTATGGATGTTGAAAGTATTTTAAGCCAAAGAGAGATGCTAAGAAGCCACTGAACAATGGAATATTACTAATACTATACCCCTTGAAGACCTAGACTTTGCAACAATCATATTTCTAGATGAGGATTTGAGCCTCATGGTTGGGCTGAAATACTCGCAATCATGGATATAGTTGGAAATGAGGAAAAATAGCAACCTCATTGTGATGAGGGTTGTTTCAATGTATCATTACTCATGTGTGAACCAATTATGGATGAAGATAAGAGAGACGAGTCCATTATTATGGATACCTTGGGAGAATGTGAAGAGGAATTATTATACCTAGTGGGAGCCAAGGATCACAAACAAGAGACAAGAATGAGGGACAAAAAGATAACTCCTTTAGTAAGTGACCTAAAGAAAATGAAGAAGAGTAAGAAATCAACCCAAGAAGAAAAGGAATATCTATTCAAGGTACCAAAAAAATCTAGAAAGGATGATAAAAAGTTTTTAATGTGAATGCCAACGAGAGAAGCATCAATAATTCCAACCTATAGACATAAAGAGAGGACAGAGAAAGTTGTGGTGATGATTGAGGACCAAGAAGAAAGGTTCATGTATATAGGCAAAAACCCAAGCCTAGAAGAGGAAAAAGAAATGATAGCTCTACCATGAGAATATTGAGATGTACATATAAGGATCTAAAAGCGGTAGATCTTGAGATATGTTCTCAAAGGGTCCCCATGAATCTAGAGGCAAAACCTAAAAAAGAAAAGACCTTGCACTTATAATGATATCTACATTCCCACAATCAACAAGTATAATGATATCTACGCTACCAAGATCAACAAATAGATTGATAGGTTGAAAAACATAGGGTTTATCCACAAAATTGAGAATATTGAATGGGTATCCCCCATCCTATGCATGCCCAAGAAAAACAACATATGAAGGTCTGCATTGACTTGGTGAAAGTTAATGCTGCAACTACATGAGATAGTTGTCTGCTTCCCATCATAGGTCACATGATATGAAGGGTCATATGCAAGGAATTTTATTACTTTCTTATGGATTTCATGCTACAATCAAGTAGTGATAGCACTGGAAGACCAACACAAGGTGGCTTTTACCACTAAATGGGGCATCTATGCCTTTTGTGTGATGTCATTCGGTCTCACCAATGCATCGGTCACATTCTAGAGGTTGTTATGCCACATCTCAAAAGAATTCCTATAGAGGACTTGGAAGTCCACATGGATGATATCTCTCCTCATTCTAACATAAGGATCATATGCTTCAGCTTGGCAAAGTATTATTCAAGTGTAAAGAGTATTGAGTGTGCATTAACCTAGAGAAGTTTGTATTTATGTTTCACAAGGTAAAATCTTAGGCCACATTGACTCTAAGAATAGAGTATTGTTAGAGGGCCGCCGAACAAGGACAACTGAACTAGGACAGGTGTCTTAAATGTAAAAGTGTTAGACGGCCGCCAAACAAGGACAACTGAACTAGGACAGGTGTCTCAAATGTAAAAGTGTTAGACGGCCGCCGAACAAGGACAAAAGTACTAGGACAGGTATCTTAAATGAAAAAGAATCTTTCAGGAAATGCGCAGGTAACTAAAGATTTGCGCACTCTTGTAAAAAATCCTCTATATAAGGCAATGAGAAAAGAGTGGCCGAGCGCCCCCCGTTTTTGGGAATTGCAGTGTATTGTTTGAGAAGGCCCCGTTTGGGGGTTGTAAACGTATTGTGTGAGTGTGTATGTTGTTGAGACGATCAATCCTGCTCTGTTCTGTTCTGTGCTCCGTCTAGTCGTTTATTCGCACATTAATACAGAGTTACGAATCAATTGTATTGCATTACGAATCTGTTTGGTAATGATTAAGTGTGTCTCTGAGTGTTATCAAGTACAGTATGTTGTTTGTCAGTTCTTCGGCGGAGCAAGGGAGCGTGAAAAGTAGTTCCGAACTATTTGTCTGTTAGCGTTTTCTGTAAGTGACTGAATTTGATACCGTAGTCTACATTCACTGATGATTCCGATCACAGGAAGACTAGCATCTGTAATGGTCTGGATGAGAGTAGGACACCGTTAAGTTTATGGTTAGTCGTTTGTTATTAGGAGATTGGTTGTTCGAGTTTAGCATACGATGAGTCCTCATAACTTCAAGGTATAATGTCTAGTTGGTATACCTATCTGCTCTGAAGAAGTACGTATTAGGTGACCTTCGTTACTGAAGTATATTTGCTCATAAAATAAGTAACCGGACTGCTGCCCAGATACTACAGCAGGATCAGTCCTGAAGTTCTAATTTCAGTACACTGAACAGTCTTCCGTTGTTCAGAGTTGGACACTGAGCTAAGAACGGGATAATATTTATGATTGTGTGATGAGTTGGGAAAATAGTACAGGGCCTCTGTCTAACAGACCCCTACCACTCCCAAGGACCCACGCGGCTAAGAGATAATTTACGGTTAGGAAAGATTCGAAACGGCTGAACTTGAAGTACTTTGAGCCTGAAGTCGGAAGTAGCGATTAACGTTTAACATTTGGCGCCGTCTGTGGGAAAGTGGCATCAGGTTGCCAGTTATCTGTGAAAAGTGGCATTAGCGTGCCAGCTGTTTTGCAGAATCAAACATTACGCTTATCGTTCGATTGATTGACAGTAGCAACAGAGCCAGATTGCTGCCAACTGCGCAGATAGTGCTACTACGCAATGATACATGCCGGTTACTCGGTCTGGCGAAACGTATCCTAAGAACCATAAGGCTGGAGCACGTAACGTACTAAAGACAACCCTAGGAGAAGAAGGTATAACGCGGCCTGACCCAGTGGTCAAGCAAGTTAAGGACGTTAGAATTAATTCCGGTCATATTCCGGTGGAACGATCAACGCCTTTGGTACATTCTGGTGTCACTTCAACCCAGCCTATCGAAAATATAGTAATTCTAGAATCTACCAAGACGCCGCTGGAAACCAGTTTAACAATCTTGGATAAAGATTCAGAGTTATCCACGATCAGAAATACTCTAGGAAAAGAAATCGGTAAAAGCGGAAAAACACTGCAGTCTGGTACACTTTCAGTTCACTCCGGTGATATTCCGGTGATAGAAACACTAACTGGCGGCCAAGGATTAGCATTTTTTGCGGAATCCTCAGCCCAACCAGCGTGCTTGGAAGAAAGATTTCAGATATTGGACATTTAGAAGGAAGGAAAGCTGTTCGAAGCAGAGATCCGAAGTATCCTACGCAAAAACAGCACACCGGAAGGCACGCCATCCGGCGATCCAAGTTCTGATAGTTCAACCAATCAACCTCAAGATACAAAAGAAGGACCGGATACACTCACAATGAACGGACAACAACAGCAACAACAGTTATGTCAACCAAGGCCGCCTCCAACAGGAGTAACATACACGAAATTTGGTGGATTCCCAGGAGATGATCCGGATGCTCACGTACGCACTTTCGAGATCAGTTATGCAGTCCTTAACCATCCACCGGATCAGGCATACAAGGCCATTGTTTTTCAATCCACACTGGTCAATGAAGCGGCTAGATGGCTTACGGAATACGACATTAATCATTTCGGTACCTATGATGCAGTACGAGATGCTTTTCTGCAACGATTCAGGCTAAAGAAGAATCCCGCCGAAATCTTTGATTATTTACAGAACAACTGACAGAAGGCGAATCAGACTGTCCAGGAATATGCTACACTTTTTAGAACACACTTGCGACAGATACCACATGCCGACGCTAACTTACCGGATGATGTCATCACTCAGTGGTTTATCAATGGTTTAACGCTGCAATTGAAGCAGATCATGATCATAAGATGTGTCGGAGCAATGACGTTGGATGCAGTCATTGCCATGGCTCTGCAACTGGAATCCAAAGTAGGTGGATTTACAGAAGATCTAGAGTGGTTAAAAATGAACAAAACTATGACTGAAGATATAATCGGACAAGTGTACTGTATCACATGCAAAAATTCAGGTCATACTAGTGCCAATTGTGCGCTAAATCAAACGTTCTGCGCTATCTGCAACACTGCCGGACATACCACCGGAAATTGTGTCTACAATGCCAGAATACAGGGAACAGCAACAGTCAATGCTGTTATTCAAGAACATGGACAGGCAGCGAATCACTATGTACCTCCGCAACTGAGAAACAATCAACCGCAGGGATATAGAAACTATCGAGGACAGAGGAACAATAACTATAATGCAAACCGCTGGCAGAACGAACCACCACCGGAAAATCCCAATTTACCACCGCCATGCTGTCATTTTTATGGTGAATACGGACACATTAGAAGATTTTGCAAGGATGCAGCTGAGTATGATCAAAGGAAGGAGCGGCAAAACCCAATGGCCAACATGGTACAAATTACACCGGTAGAAACGCAAACTGCTACAGTCCAGACCCGATCAGGTAAACAGTTGCAGTCAGCAGCAGAAATATTCGAACCTGGGATACGAGAACAACATAGGATGTATAATAAGGCTAGTCACTGGACCGCAACAGAACCACCAGTGTTCCCAGAACCTATTCCAGTGACTCAGACCTCGTCGACAAAGGAAGGAACACAACAAAAGGAAGCAGGAGCGGAGCCATCATCAGCAGTAGACATAACAGCAGATACTTCTGCATCAGCAGAGACCTTAAGTTCAAAAGAGCAGGATAACCAATCTCAGCAGGCCTGGGAAATTTTATCCAAGGCATCTATCACTCTGCCTCTCGGCCAACTACTGGCATTAGTACTTGGGATTCGACAACAGTTCCAGCAACAGTTCAGTCCGGTACCTTCTTGTATTCCGGCGACAGCAGCAGTTCAACCGGAACCTGATTCTACGGTCGATCATTCAGTTCCCTTGATTACAGTATGGTATAAGAATCATAAAATTACACAGGTATTGATTGATGGAGGCTCTGGTGTTAACATTGCAACTACAGCCTTATGCAATAGGTTAGGATGGACCGAAATCGAACCAGTTCAATTTTTTGTCAGAATGGCAGACCAATCTAGAGTCCATCCCATAGGACTTGTGCGAAATGTACCCATCACTTTACAAGGTACGACCTTCAAAATGAATTTTGTTATACTAGACCTGCCGGAATCCACTTTGGATTACAACCTTCTTTTTGGTCGACCTTGGCTGAAGCATGCGAAAGTAATACAGGACTGGTCTGCACAAGAGCTTACGTTCAAAGATGCCAACCGTAGATATGTGGTAAAATTAGATGCTATACAACCTTGCGAACTTCACGCCAGACCATATTTTGCTGAACCAGTCCACATGTTAGATGGACTATCAGATGATGAAGAAGAGGAATTTCTGAAGAATAACGCTGACTTAATGACCTTAGGGACTGTTGATCTACAGTCCGTGATTGATAACTGGAGTACTTCAGTTTGTACAGTTGCACCAATCACCCAAAAAACTAAGCAGGAAGATATTGTTTCAACACATGACGATGAATTACAATCACTATTCCGGTCGACAGACGATACAGAGAAACCGCAACAGTTTTATGTCTCCGAAGACCAGTTAACCTCGTACAATCTAGGAGACGAAGATCATCCACGACCTGTAAAGATAAGGCAAAACTTACCGGAAATATTTAAGGCTGATTTGATTCGACTACTTCGCGAATTCTCAGACGTCTTTGCATGGGATTACAAAGATATGAAAGGATTAGATCCGCGCATCTATCAGCACAGAGTCATGTTGAAGCCTGAAGCTAAACCGAATAAGCAGCCCAGCTATTGGATGAATCCCAATTATGCATCACAGGTAAAAGCCGAACTTGATAGATTATTAAAAGTTGGATTCATCGTACCAGTAGAACATGCTGAATGGATTTCACCAATTGTGATCGTGCCAAAGAAAAATAAGCAACTACGAATCTGTGTAGACTACCGGAAATTAAATGCAGCAACAGTACCGGATCCTTTCCCGATCCCCTTTCTGGATACCATGCTTGATAGGGTAGCAGGCCATGAAATGTATTCATTCTTAGACGGATACAGTGGTTACAATCAGGTTAGAATGGCTGAAGCAGATATACCAAAAACTTCCTTCATTACCAATTGGGTGTCTTTGCTTGTACGGTAATATGGTTTGGATTGAGAAACGCACCAAGCACCTTTCAGCGCTGTATGCAAAAGATTTTCTCTCCTTATCTCAATTCGTTTATGCAAGTATATCTCGATGACTTCTCAATTTTTGGAAAGATGATGGCACATTTGCTTCATCTACGGTGTTGTTTCCAAAAGTGTCGAGACTACAGACTCTACCTTAACCCAAGCAAATCTGTGTTTGCCGTTTCATGTGGCAAACTACTTGGTCATATTGTATCTGCCCAAGGTATCCGAGTAGACCCAGATAAGATTTCGGCAATTTTAGAAGCCCCAGTACCCGCCACTCCGAAAGAAGTAATGCGTTTTATGGGTCAAGTACGGTGGCATGGCAGACACTTACGGTGGCTTGCTCATCTGGCTGTACCACTGAACAGACTAATCACCAAAACTCCCCGACAGTTCGAATGGACTCAAGAATGCCAACTACATTTGATCCACTCAAGTATCTATTAACACAGACCCCAATCTTACAACCACCGGACTGGGACAATCCGTTCCATGTTTTTGTCGACGCTTCAGATGTTGCGATCGGCAGTATTCTGATGCAGCAAACACATAAGTGGTTTCGCCCTGTCTATTACGCCAGCAGAAGGCTTGCACTGGCAGAAAAGAACTATTCTACCACCGAAAGAGAATGTCTAAGATTAATTTACTCCATCAAAAAGTTCAGACATTATCTATTAGGCCGGAAATTCACCTTTCATGTGGATCATGCTGCCCTCGTCTATCTAGTAAGACAGCAACATTTAGGCGGACGATTAGCACGATGGGTGCTACTCTCGCAGGAATTTGATTATGAAGTCATTCACCGACCCGGAAATGCACATACCTTAGCAGATTTCTTATCTCGCCTAGATTCTGGTGAAGCTCAGATAGGCATAGATGATACGACTCCAGCAATTTATAGTTCTGAACCACTGACCGATGAGACTGCCGAATTACAAGCAACACCTACATATTATGATCAGATTCTAACGTTTCTCACCGAAGGATGCTTTCCATCTGCGACTGCCAAGGCAGTTCGAAGGAAAATGGCAGTCTTTAGCCGTCGATTCCGGTTAGTTGCAGGAGAACTATATTATGTAGATCACACCGGAATCTTACTTCGATGTGTTCCTCCCCATGAAATTAACTCGGTCATCACAATGGCTCATTCAACCCCTACTGGTGGTCACTTCGCCACAGATTTAACTCACCGGAAAATTCTGCAAGGAGGTCTCTGGTGGCCAACTATGTACCGAGATGTGGCCCAATTCGTCAAAAACTTCGATAAATGTCAAAGGTCTGGACAACCACTGCAACGACACTTCTTTCCCTTGCAGCCTATTATGCCACTCGAACCATTTCAGAAATGGGGATTAGATTTTATCGGTCCAATCACACCTCCAGCAGTCTTCAGTAACAACAGATACATACTAACCTGTACAGACTATGCAACGAGATGGGCAGAAGATTGGGCTTTACGGTCTGCTACAGCGGTTGTAGTAGCAAAATGTCTGCTAAATGATGTCTTCCCACGATTTGGCTTACCACTCGAATTAGTAACAGATCAAGGTACTCACTTCGTAAATCAATTAATGAAGGTACTCACCCAATCATTCCAGGTGACACATAAACTCAGCTCTCCATATTACCCTCGCGCCAATGGTTTGGCCGAAAGTACAAACAAATCACTATTGAATATCCTCCGGAAATTGATCATGGAAGCACCGGAAAGATGGGATCAACTACTACCTGCAGTATTATGGGCATACCGAACTACATATAAGGTAACTACAGGTTTGACACCTTTCAAACTAGCTTATGGCTTAGAAGCAATAGCACCCATGGAAATAGTTATCCCAAGTCTGCGTGTAGCAATCACTCAGAAAATGCTACCGGAAGATTCGCTGACAGCACGAATGGACGCACTCAGGGAACTTGATGAGCACCGATGGCTCAGCTTTTTAACCATGCGCGAAGTACAACTAAGGCAAGCCAAGACACACGATCGATATTTGAAGACCCCAATCTTTTCGGTAGGTCAGCTTGTACTCTTCTATAACGCAAAATCCGATAGAGCAGCAGGAAAGTTCAAATTACGATGGTTCGGCCCTTTTAAGATCTCAGAACAAGTCGGTCCGACAACTTTTCGGTTGACTACGTTGACTGGAAATCCACTCCCAAAGGTAATTAATGGGTCGAAGTTGCGGCCATATCATCACACCACTAGCCCGCATTAAGTTTTCGACGATGGACCGCGTTTTGTTTAATCTTTTCTTTTTCTTCTTTTTGCTTTTTATAAATAGCCGTGTTTTGTACAATCTTGATGTAACCAGCCGCCCCCTTAACAGTCACTCGAGTACGCACGCCTGCATGAAAACCAGCATTATTCCCGCAATGCACAATGATATCCAACCCCCTTTTCCTCCCCACTGTATTGTTTCTACTTAAACTCTGTCGACAACGCCGAAAAAAGCTATTGTGTTGTATGTTAGTATTCTGAGCCCTCGTGCATTCTGCATCCGTGTTCATTGTCTGTCTCAGTAACCGCCATGGAAGCGATAGCCAACTATGCTGCCTTCCGCGATGGTATCCCTACCGAGGTAGGTGAATACCTGTGTTGCAGAGGGTTGGCCAACTTCGCTGAGTTGCCTTGGCACTCGGTGGAAGCCCATCCTTTCTTCACGCAAATCATCACCGCCATTGCTCAGTCCCCCGCCACCGAACGCCAATGGGTCTTCCTCTCGCTCCCTTCGCGAACAGTCATCACTTTCCAAGCCTTCGCTGAAGCCTATCGCCTCAACCCGCAAGGCCGTGAAAATGGCCCTAGTATTCCCATCGCCCGCATGAATGAACTATTCCCCCGCTCTTCGTCCAACGAATACGCCATTCTCTGCCGCCCCGAACCGGAACGATCCGCCCTGCAATTCTTAGTCGCCATACTCAACCTGCAGAAGCGCACCTACGGCATCTCACGACCATTTTATTCCGCTTTAGAATTAGCTGCTCAAGAACCCGTGAACTTCGCATCATACTTTTTCCTTAGAATCCATAAAGAATGTGTAGCTATAGTGAAGCAACTCCAAAAGGGTACCACCCCGCGCTCTCGCCTTCCCCATATCATCTCATTCCTTTTCCCAGCCATCCTTGCCGCACAACCACCACCCCTAGGTCCCATACTTAGGCACGAAGAATCAGTTCAACCACTCGACGACGAGGAAGAAGAAGATGAGGAGATCAACCAACTCTTCCGCAATAAGAGAATTCGGATCAACTCCTCAGAAAGCGAAGCACAAGGATCCGCCGGAAAGAATCAGGACACCCGAAACGACGAGCAAGAAGAGACCTTCCACGACACAGCCACTTCCATCCACAACGAATCATCGGCCGACCACCACGACCAGCAGAATCACACAGAAACAGAACCAGTCTCAACCAAAGAAGCATCAACACGACGAGAAGATGAACAGCAAGTGATCGACAGCGCACTCAACACCCTGCTGAAGGCCGTAGAATCCACCATCGCCCACATTACAGGTGAACACCAACCCCTCCATCAAGTAACTCACCCTACATCCCCTGGTCCTCAATCCCCACCAGTCAACTCTTTCCCGCCGCCAATTTCCGAATCTTCTTCATCCTCCCCCAATTATTCACCCCCGACATCCCCCCAAATCCATACCCAAACCTCTACACCACCACAACACCCACTCCTCCTTTCCTCTGTTCCGATCTTTTCTGAACTGGCTGACATGGGCCAACTGCTCATTACCCTCTCACAACAACTTCCGGTACAGATGAGTGAGGTCGCAAATACCATTCGGCACGACCTACAGCATAAAGTTGACCTCTTGGAAGCCGACATCATCCCACTCCAAGAAGAAGTCGACGCCGTAAAAGCGGAGAATCATCAATTACAGACACAATTCGAAGACCTCCAAGCGCAGTTTTCGGAACAACAGGCCTTGAGACACCAAAGGGATGCAGCACTAGAGCAGCTTGCCGCCAAAGATCAGTTATTACACGCAGCGCACGAAGAAATCCGGGAATTAAAGACCGCACTCCAAGAAAAAGAAGACATCAGCTCATCCCTAGAAGAATTGGTCGAAGAAACGAAGGCCCAGTTGCAGGAAACCATCCAAAAGAATCAAGACCAACAACGAGAAGCAGAACAAGTCAAAGACGAGCTACGAAGAGCCCAAGAATGTTTGGACGAGGTAAACAGAATGCTGAGACGCCAATTAACCAGGGAAGCAAAATACCAAAAAGATCTGGCAGATACTCGAAGAGAACGCGATGCATTCTCCAAAACAATCGAATTTCAGAATCAGCAACTTGAGCGACTGGATAACCAATTGCGAAATCAGAAGGATCGAGTCACGGATATGCAGTAGAAGGTCACCGAAATGAAGACATCCCGGGACGCTGCATTATCCAATGATTTTTATTTACAGGAGGCCTTTTTGCAAACCTAGGCCGAAATCTTGCTTACTGAAGCAATCGCACTTAGTTCCGTCAGAATAGATGCGCAGATTTTAGAACCCCACACTCTGAAGCAATTATTAGAAACCCTTAAGAAAAAAATAGCTCGTACATTTAGATTAGCCAGGAATATGTACCTCGAAGGCCTCATAGAAGAATAGTAAAATTCGACCATGCGAATTCATAATGTAACGATGAGTTCGAATTGAGTATGATACCAAGGTTTTGTTTCATAATACTTTTCGCACATGTAAAAGACTTGCTAAATCCAGCATCGATCTACGGCATAAAATGCAGAATGATGATTTTTACTTATGCTACAATTTTGGTAAGGGGAATGAAGTGTCATGTCCAAATGAAATATAATCATTCCAGCGAATGGCAGTTCAATCTCTGGTGCTTATAAAATGCGTATGCCTAGCATAGTATTCTTCAGTATAGTATTCTTCGAGCTTGGGTGCTAGTTAACAAACTTCCAGCATATTATTTTCGGCGACTCTTACAACCATGTCTGAATCCGATATACTAAGATGGCGACTCAGGAAGCGCGCAAATGCACAGAACCGTGTTGTGACTACAACAGACACTACATTACAGGATCATGAAGATGACTCAATGACTTCTGCAACATTAAAAGTTCAGCATAACAACATATTATTTTCCCCAGAATTTAAAATAGAGCTCGACATCCATTCTAGGAGGAATGAGAACTGGCTACGGAGGATCGGACTCCTCCAGTTTGCTCAGTTACCATGGGAGTAGTGGACAGGTAATGAAGATGCAGAGAATTAGTTACACAGCATGCGACGAACAAAAGGCCTCATTTTAAACCAGGTACAATTTTTCACCACAGTTAGTTTCAGCCATATTTAAACTGCCGCTGTATGATGATGCACGTTTTCCTAAATGTTCGAATGATGATCTGAGAAAAGAATTTGGAAACTGCGAAGGCCACAGAAGATATTACATGATGAAAAATGCCACATATCATCGCTGTGAACAATTCAAGTGGTATTTGGAGAAACTATGTTTCTAAGTTAAATTTGATTTGATGTCTAGAGAAAATTTCTCACCATTAGTACATGTCGAAGGAGGTGGTAGAGTTAGCTGGACACACTGGCTATATAACCATCTCTATACACAAATCTTTGTCGGGGATAAGCGAAGATCCCAAACCAGTAGCAGACTAGCAGTATATTTAGCTGCTATATTCAAATTTGTGCAGTCAGTGAAAGAGCAGAAGCTGAACTGGTCCCATCATATTAATTCCTGTGATCATAACATGATAGACACAGGACACCCACACAGTGCAGAGCAAGAGGAAGCAGAACAAATTTCTACATCGTCTGCAAATTTATTTCACTCAGGTAATAGCGAACAGAACAAGACAGTAGGAATGCCTTTTAGGCTGTCGATTAAACGAAGGATGGAAGACCACTTACAAACTGTCAGTCCAAGGCAATTACCGAATGACAATCTCCCACTAGATTATGTGACAGGGTTGCAAAATAAACTACAAGAAGTTTCTGATTATTTGCGTCAACAAGAACAATTGATTCAGCAAGAAAAAGAAATATTATTCGCTAATATGAATAATTCCAATTCATTATTAGAAAAGATGACACAGATGCAAAAGGAACCGGACGACAAAGAAGGCTTACTGAAGGAGTTACAGAGTAACCAACGGCAATTAATAGCGGAATTGATTAACGCTAAAAAGTTTTTTCAAGAATTTCACCAGTGGCAGAAAAATATACAAAAACAGACACAAGACGAAATGATGAGCTTTTCTATCATGAATGCCAACCTGCAAGCAGAAAATGAAGTTTTGCATTCAAGAATACAGGTTTTGCAGGAATTGGAAAGGCAGATATTAAAAGATGAAGGAGTAGAATTGAATGCCACATTAATGACGAATGTGGATATAGATTTATTAAAACAACAATTGGATAGTCGTGTTCAAAGTATTTGGACACTTTTTTGTAGAAGATGGCTTGCTATACTTGTTCCTCCACTTGAACAAATGCGGTCATGTTTTGTGTCGGACCATGAAAGTCATCTGATTACTGTAATTCAGAAGCAAGAAAAGCAGCTTGAAGAATACAAGCAGAAATTAAAGGGTTGCAAGAGGAGCTATTACAAAAGAATATATAGGAAAAGCCAGAAATGATTCGGGAGCAGAACTCTGGAACAGGCCTTCAGGCAAAGCAAAAGAATGTCGAAGACGATAATGCACTTGTGGGTTCGAGTCCACCGTGCGTGCCAGTGTTAGAGGGCCGCCGAACAAGGACAACTGAACTAGGACAGGTGTCTTAAATGTAAAAGTGTTAGACAGCCGCCGAACAAGGACAACTGAACTAGGACAGGTGTCTTAAATGTAAAAGTGTTAGACGGTGCCGAACAAGGACAAAAGTACTAGGACAGGTATCTTAAATGAAAAAGAATCTTTCAGGAAACGTGCAGGTAACTAAAGATTTGCGCACTCTTGTAAAAAATCCTCTATATAAGGCAATGAGAAAAGAGTGGCCGAGTGCCCCCCGTTTTTGGGAATTGCAGTGTATTGTTTGAGAAGGCCCCGTTTGGGGGTTGTAAACGTATTGTGTGAGTGTGTATGTTGTTGAGACGATCAATCCTGCTCTGTTCTGTTCTGTGCTCTGTCTAGTCGTTTATTCGCACATTAATACAGAGTTACGAATCAGTTGTATTGCGTTACGAATCTGTTCGGTAATGATTAAGTGTGTCTCTGAGTGTTATCAAGTACAGTATGTTGTTTGTCAGTTCTTCGGCGGAGCAAGGGAGCGTGAAAAGTAGTTCCGAACTATTTGTCTGTTAGCGTTTTCTGTAAGTGACTGAATTTGATACCGTAGTCTACATTCACTGATGATTCCGATCAGAGGAAGACTAGCATCTGTAATGGTCTGGATGAGAGTAGGACACCGTTAAGTTTATGGTTAGTCGTTTGTTATTAGGAGATTGGTTGTTCGAGTTTAGCATACGATGAGTCCTCATAACTTCAAGGTATAATGTCTGGTTGGTATACCTATCTACTCTGAAGAAGTACGTATTAGGTGACCTTCGTTACTGAAGTATATTTGCTCATAAAATAAGTAACCGGACTGCTGCCCAAATACTATAGCAGGATCAGTCCTGAAGTTCTAATTCCAGTACACTGAACAGTCTTCCGTTGTTCAGAGTTGGACACTGAGCTAAGAACGGGATAACATTTATGATTGTGTGATGAGTTGGGAAAATAGTACAGGGCCTCTGTCTAACAGACCCCTACCACTCCCAAGGACCCACGCGGCTAAGAGATAATTTACGGTTAGGAAAGATTCGAAACGGCTGAACTTGAAGTACTTTGAGCTTGAAGTCGGAAGTAGCGATTAACGTTTAACAAGTATCAATAGACACAGATAGGATTTAAACCATCACTGAGTTTCCAAAACCTGAAAATGTGAAAGAACTATAAGCCTTCATGAGCCATGGTGGATAGTAGATACTTTTTATCTACATTTGTGCTATCATAGAAAAACCTTTTTATATTTGTTAACTAACTTTGAATGTATAAGGATTTTGAAGCTTCACTTTAGAGCTAAAACAACATTTTTATTTAGCCCCCATACTGACTCCATCGAATAGGAACAAGATGTTTCATGTTCATGTGGATGCATCTGATTAGACTATTGGATGTGTGCTAACAGAACCATAGGTGAATGTAATCTAAAATTACCCATACCCTACACCAATAGATAATTAAATGAAATAGAAGGAAACTATACAACAATTGAACAAGAGGAATTAGGTATAGTTTATGCAGCCCAGAAATTAAGACACTATGTTTTGGCCAACAAGTTTAAGTTCTTCACTCATCATGAAGCCTTACTTTACTTGGTAAATAAATCTTGTAATACTAGACATTTAGTAAGTTTTTTCCTCTTATGAATGGAGTATGAGTTTGAAGTGTAGTTAGGAGAGGTAAAGCAAACTTAGAACCCAACCATCTTTCTAGAATAACCTCGAAGAATCTCCACAAGGTGTGCTTGAAAAACTTTTGATACATCACATAAGTATATAAGAACTAAAGATAATGATGTGACATGATCACAATGGTACCCATTTTTAGTAGGAAGTCTATACCAATAGGATAGAAGAGACATCTTTTCTTCTTGTGTTGATGATGAAGAACATGAAAGCCTTCTACAGAAAGCTCACATCTATACCAATAGGATAGAAGATACATCTCATCTTCTTGTGTTGATGATGTCAAACATGAAATCCTACTACAAAAAGCTCACATAAGATTTCTAGTTCACCATCATTATAAGCAACAAAGTTTGCAAAATTTGAGATGCTTCTGGGTTTATTGGCCTTGTATGTAAACAAATGTACACATGTTATTGAAGAAATGTCCTTCATGCACGAATTGACATCCAATGGAACATGCGACTCTCTACCATGTCTCATTCGAGCCAGAGTGGAGCACTCCATTGGTGGAATGCTTAAAATCAAGAGCTTTTCTCTTAGAAACTACTCCAACTATACAAATAATCCTAGATCAAGAAGCTCTAGAATATGTATTGAGTGTTGATAACTTGTATAGATGAGGTAGAGAAGGTGATTTGAGATCGTGCATACATGAGAGTGATTACTTGAAGATCATAAATTTGCACTTAGTGCCATTTTTGGTGGACACTTTTTACTTGATCGTTTGAGTAAGACCATCTTATTCTCAAGTCTTTTGTGGCCACTCTTCACACGGATGCACATACCCATGTGAAGAGATGTGACCCTTTCTAGAGAGAAATATCCTATATGATGTGATGAAATGTCTCTTAGATTGATCATGGAAGGATGTGCTTTACCTAAATAGGGTATAGATTTCATAGAATAATCAATCCCTACAAGAAGTGCACATGCAAAATACATTATTGCCGCCAACGAATATTTAACCAAGTGGCTCGAAGTAAAGGATACATAAAAGAATGATGCTGCGATGACAAAAATATTCTTATTCAAGAATGTATTCACGAGATATGGATTACACATTCAGTTGGCTAGCAATTGAGGAACTCATTTCTTGAATGAATTCATTGAATATCTGCTTCAAGGTTTCATGGTTATACAAAAGAAGTCAGTCCCATATCACCTACAAGAAAACAGATAGGTTGAGTAGAAATAAGCTTCTATTGAATGTGGTGACTAAGCTTGATGATAACAAATGCTTTGATTAGGACAAATAGCTACACCATTCTATAATCTTATATTGTGGCCTACAAGACCATGTTCAATGCCACCCCTATGTTGTTACCATTGTAATTCCTTATGCCCACACTAAAGGTAGCACAAGAGCATCAATGTGAAGGGCATGAGTCATCTTCTAGGGTCATGGATCAAGAAAAATCAAGAGAGAGGAGACTACGCATTGTAGTAGTCATATATGCAACTAAGAAGAGGAAAGGCCTACTTCGATATCCATGTTATTAAATTCCTTAAACTTGGAGACCTAATATTGGTATACACATTGAAACACACATGCTCGAAATTGGAATAGCATGAAAATGGGCTGATGCTCATGAATAGGATTTCCACAAGAAGTGTTGCTCAATAAGCCATCCTAGAACGTGAAGTTTTATCAAGCTACATTAGTGGATAAAATTGTATTAAGAACCCTTAAGAGATGAAATGCTCACAAGATTCAATAAGGCCAAGAAGCATAAGGAAGAAAAACAAAAAAATTAGGGAAGAAGCCTAAGTAGAGGCTATAGAGTGGATTAAAAGATCAAGCTATGATATCAAGGATTATTCCTCAATCCTCAAGCCCCAGGTTACCACATGGAAATATGCCATCATTATAGACACACCGATTCTATGATTATAGATAGAAAAATATTCATTTTAGTTGAGGTAGAAGTAAGTGCTAACGCCAAGATTATTAAAGCTTTGATAGACTCAGGTGCAACCACTAGCACCATCTAACACTCATGTTGTCAACAATTGGGTATACTTGTGAGCCCAATTGAAACCTATCTCGTTGGGTTAGGTCATATAGAAATCCCTTGCTCAAGCAACGTGGAAGCTAACCTTCTCCTCCATGATATTCTAATGAATAGTCAACTCTTGGTTTTTCATGTTGAAGATCTTACAGAGCCTTTTGTATTGGGTAAAGGATGGCTATACAACCACGTAATAGACTTAAGCCTTAGGAAAGGACTTCTCTAGCTTTTGGTTAACAAGTAGTGCCTCACAATGGAAATTGAGAGTCTTATTCCTCACAAGATTTCTTCTAATGATACCCCACACATTTGCATGTGTGTATGATTATGTTGTGTATAATTCCTCACTATTGGAGGAATCTCATAGGTGGTCAAAAAAGCATGAATTCAAAGTGATAAAATATTAGTGAAAGGACAAAGAGTGTGGTAAAATGGAAGCACAAGCATGGAAGTAAAGGAGGATGGAGTCATATTTTTTGCAATGACCAGTTCCACATTGTAAAAGAAAAGTAGTACTCAAGCTTCCTTCATGAACATAATTAGAATAACCACACAAAATTTCATAATTTAATGACATCTCCTTAGCCTCCAAATAGCTTCAATATACTAGTTTTAAAGCTAGGTTGGACACTATAGTGTGGAAAGAGCTCGTAAAAAGTCTATATAGGTGAAAGAGCTCTCTCTTGTAATTGTTATTTAGTTAAATATAAAAAATCTTGTGAGCTTTGTACTCTTAGCTTGAGAAAAAGAAGAGCTTCTTGGAGCACATTGCCTATTGCCTCCTCATGAGTGTGTGTGTGTGCATGCATATATGCATCTATGTGTGTGTTTGTCTCTCTCTCTTGTTATGGGTGCATGTACCTCCATCTTGTTGCATATGATCTTCGTACCATTGATTGCTCCCTCCATGGATTTAAACATTTCTTTATTTTCTTTTGCATGTGGGATATGATGACATGGGCAATAATGCTTTTGGTGTCGTTGTGTAGGACCTTCTTATCAGATGCATGTGATGGTAAGTTTTTACATGAGGTATGTATTTTTGGTGCTTTTGTGCTCGTGATTTGAGTGCATACCTTTCATTCATCATCATTACTCTTTACAAGGACGAGTATCACGTCAAGGAGCTTCACTCCTTAATTCTCAATCCATAGAGATGTGAGGATGATATGATGATTGTGAGTGAATGAAGTGAGTGAAGGTGAAGGTTAGAAGCACTCAAGATGCACACACACATAAGGTAGTGGCAAAGAATATGAGCAATGGAAAGAGATTGATATCTATTACAACATAAAATCTTTGTCCTCAAAAATCCTGCTAAGCTCCCCCCCGAAAAAAAAGAGCTCTCTAGCTCTATTTAAAGTTTTGTACTAGCTTTGGCTATTTTTAGACGTAGTGTGTGACAAAGCTAAAATAGGTTCTAAATCTTATTTGAGGTACCTTATGAGCTCCAGAAATTATGAAAATTTGTATATAGACTCTACCTAAGGTCCTCAAACTCAATGACTCCTTGATTTGCACAAAATGGATCACTCGAATGGAAAATTGGGTGTTTATATTTACAAAATTAATGATAAAAGTCATTGTTTTAATATTTGAAAAGTATGAATTAATGCCACTGTTTTGCGCACATGCCTTGCTTTTCTTGATTCATAAGCTTTTGCACCTTCTATATCTGCTTCCTCTAGCATGATCTTGGCATTGTGCATGAACACTCCCCTCTCTCTCATGTCTCTCGTCCCTGACATACTCTTGTTGAAGGGAGTGATCTACATGGTTATGTAGGAGGTCCATTACTAAGGAGTGTTCATTCACTCAGATCCCTTTGGTTAGATATACTCAAGTTTGGGCCAATCAATCAGAGCGAGTCTATCCACTTGTGTGCAGAGTATTGCAAGGTTTCAAATGCAAATAATTGTAGCAAATGAGTAAGCCTTGATATAAGAACCTTGGAGTGGTAGTGCCATGTGTATAGCAAGCTTACAATAGTCAAGAAGGTACTTCACTCGGTAGTGCCATGCATAGTATACTTTTATTGATGGTATTGTGCTCATATCATATACAAGGTCAAGGTTACCATGTTTGAAGCCTGGTGTTGAGATGTGCGGTGCCTTGAATTTTTAAAAAACTCTAAGGGTTGTCAACATCAAGTAAAAATATCTATTTGCATCCATGCCACATCGTCTATCATTCTATGTAATTGTGGGAGCCAATGACAAATTGTAGCCATCATGTATGCAATTGTAGGTGGTCCTTGTGGTGGTGCAAGATAAGGGTAGTTGATTCAATCTTGGCACTTATCATTCTTTATTTTAATGGCCAAAGTTGGACAAGTTCTTCTTCTAGGGATGGGACATAGCACAGATTGTATAAAATGTGAAGGGGGGCCTTATTCCATGTCTACATTGTCTCATGGCACTCTTGTAGTAATTGGGATCACCAATTCGGTTGAAAAATTGTACCACTGTGCACCTCTAAAAGTAGGTCTTCAAGTTCAAATTGTGTAGCAAAGGTGGTTATCTTTGTTGTGATGCATTTGATTTCTTAATTATATTGAGCCATAATCATAGAAAATAGGGCATGCATTGGAACTCATTAGTAGAGATATATTTTCATGGCACAGCCTAACTTTATAACTTATTACTCGATAACTACCATGGCTTGTAGTTGTGCTTCTATGCATGCAAAATGTGTTCAGCCTAGTTCCTCAACTAGTTTCATCCATGCAAGCCATGGTGGCTCAAAGGTGTCCCTACTGTCATAGGTAACTCAGCCTCTAATTGCTATTTGAGGAGTTCCATCCATGCAAGCCATGATAGCTCAAAGGTATCCCTACCTTCATAGGTAGCTCGGCCTCCAATTGATAATTGAGGCTCATATTCTTCTTCAAAAGACTCCTTGAGAAGGATTTGGATCAGCTCCTTTGGTTCGAGGACGTCCCATGGAGATGTGGACCTTTCTAGTGAGAGTCGTTATGCTAACTCTTATTTCACTTTTGCTACATGGTGCCAAATATATTCTAATTCTACCAGTGTCGCTTCAAGAATGATTGACATTGATGTGGATGGCTCCTCCGGGATGGGTGTAGGGAGGGTTGCTTGTGTCTTGTGTAATGCTTCACATTCTTTTAGATAATTTATCATGCGGCTCCAAGAGACTGGTATAATCTTCCTGAATAATCTTTATGCTTTTGTGTGCTGTTGGAAATCAAGGTCAAGCACAAGCATGGAAGCACATCAGAAAGGTGGACACACACAAGAACAAGGAGCAAGTAGGGAGCTCCAAGAAGTACATGTCTAATTTTTAGAAGAAACCCCTACAAAAATAGTGATTTCCATCACTAAAAACCATTGTAAATACCATTTCTATTTTTGTAACTCCATTTTGTTCAAGCAGAGGAGTCCTCAAGCTTGAGGAATATTAGAAGTATCATCCTACCAATTTTCATAATTTTTAGACTTCATTGAGCCCTCATATAAGCCCTGGAACCTAATTTTTAACTAGGCCGGACACTAGGTTTGGCAGGGCCAAAACTAGTCAAACAACTATAAAAAGAGCTAGAGAGCTCATTTTGGGGGTTAGCTTGTTAGAGAATAGAGCTTTGTAAGAAAACTCTTTTGGCAATCGAAGCTTTTCATTGTTCCTCTCTTTGATCTTACCTTGTGCGCGTGTGTGTGTATGTGTATGCATGTTTGTGTGCTTTCACTCACGCACTTGTGCCTTCACTTGCTCGTGGTCTTCATACCAGTCCTCACGTCTCCGCGGATTGACAAGTAAAGGAGGTGGTGCTCATGCTTGAGCTACACCAAATTTTGGCACCGTTGCCGGGGAGAGAGCTTCGAGGACGAGCGTTGTGATGGTAAGATCGTAAGTGATTTTCATGATTTTCAAGAGGTCTCCAAAACACGATTTTCAAGCTTCACTCAGCATCACGATCGTCTCAGTCTCTAGAATCGCGATTTTCATAGGTGATCAACATCGCGATTTTCATGATTTTGTTGGAGTTAGACGTCTGCGGAAGCACGCGAACAGCACAAGGAAGAGGAAGAAGCTTGGAGCACAACACACAAGACTGAATGTATTACTAGAGAATGTACAAAGATAAGTAGCCCATTAGGGCAATAGGCGTATATACAAGCCGGGGGAAAAAAACCTCCTAAAGAGGGAAAAAAGTGCCCCGGCAGTCCTAGAGTGTTCACACACATCACTACCTAAATATATCAACAAATCCCCCCTGGGAGTGATGCGCTGAACAAGGAGCTGGCACTCATGTATAAGGAAGTGCCGAGCTATGTGGAAATCACTCCACAAAAGGAAGTAAGCCCAAAGCTTTGCGGAAAGCTTCAAACTTCTCCCTAGGCAGAGCCTTCGTGAAAAGGTCTGCAATGTTCTCCTGCGTGGGCACATATGCCAAGCTGATCTCCCCAGTTGAGAACCTCTCCCTGACATAGTGATAATGCACCTCAATGTGCTTAGTGCGAGCATGGAACACAGGGTTCCTCGCAACTGCTAATGCGCTCTGACTGTCAGTGAAGATGGTGGTGGCAGAAGACTGGCCAACACCCAAATCAGCCATAAGGCGTCTGAGCCACACACACTCAACAGTCGCTATGAAAGCTGCCCTATACTCAGCCTCACAACTGGAAGTGGCCACAGTAGGCTGCTTCTTGCTCAACCAAGATATACATGAG
Organism: Ceratopteris richardii; assembly: GCA_020310875.1. NCBI lineage: Eukaryota > Viridiplantae > Streptophyta > Polypodiopsida > Polypodiales > Pteridaceae > Ceratopteris > Ceratopteris richardii. Next base: position 422,391 of record MU260073.1, read on the forward strand.
CTACCAAGCATGAAGCAAAAACCACTGGTGGACACACGAGTGTCATAGCAACCAGCCCAATCTGAGTCAGAAAAAGCATGCAAATCTGGCGGTAGTGATCCCCCCTTGGGATAAAACAACCCAAGTAGCCGAGTACCACTCAAGTAGCGAAAGATGCGCTTAACCGCTTTCCAATGCGTGACTCCTAGGCAATGCATAAACCTGCTCATATCTGTGAGACAGCAAACTGAATATCTGGCCGAGTAATGCATAAGTAAATCAAGCATCCAACAGCCTGCTGATAGAGAACAGCATCAAATGCATCTCCAGCATCATGAAGACTCAATCGTAAACCTGTCTCCATAGGAGTGGCAATAGGCTTACAGTCTTCAAGGCCAAAACGCTACAATAATGTGTCAATATATTTCGTTTGACACAAAGCCATTCCACCATCAACTTGCATAAACTGAATGCCCAAATAGTGATGCAAATGCCCCAAATCAGACATCTCAAATGAGGCATGCAAATCAGCCTTGAAATCAGCAATATGCTTCTCAAGAGGACCAGTGAGCAGCATGTCGTCTACATAGACAACAATGATCAAAAGCACATCATTAGCACGCTTAACATATAAGGTGCTTTCAGTTGGACTGTTCTCAAAACCATGTGCAATCAGATAGGCATGTATTTTCTCATACCAAGCACGTGGTGCTTGCTTTAAACCATATAACGCCTTCTTTAACCTGCACACCTGGTTTTCATGCCCTTTCTGCACAAAGCCACGGGGCTGAAAAACATACACTTCTTCATGCAAGTCACCATTCAGAAATGTTGTTTTAATGTCCAACTGATGTACATTCCAACCATGATGGGCTGCAAGTGCACAAATGCTCCGAACAGTAGTCATACGGCATGTAGGTGCAAAGGTCTCATCAAAATCAATGCCTCTTTCCTGCGCATAACCCTTTGCAACAAGCCTAGCCTTATACCTGTCAACTGTACCATCAGGTTTACGCTTCAGCTTGTATACCCACTTAGTGCAAATGGCCTTCTTGCCAGGAGGCAAGTCACATAAAGACCATGTACCATTCTTCATTATAGCATCATATTCAGATTGCATAGCAGCCATCCAATTTTCTGAATTTTGTGCTTCATCAAAAGAAACAGGCTCATTATCATCACAGAGACTAGATGCAGCCATAGCATAGCAATCTGATGCAAAGGAGGTACTATGAGAGCCTGAACGAGTACAATATGACAAAGGTGCATCTAATTTGCTGTCACGCAAAGTCTGCACCAGCCATTTTGGCATAGTTTTTGCCTGTTCAATATCAGCTCTCTCATCAACAAGTGCATCATGTAAATCTGCATCAGAAATGGCATGATCTGCATCATCATATGAAACCTGCAAAGGCTGAGAAGTTGCCTCATTAGGACCAGCGCTAGCCTGTCCACCTGTAAAAAGAGGCATCAAAGTATCATACATGTCTTTGGAGCTAACAGATGTCTCCTTAGTACATGAAAGCAATGGCTGAATAGCATCTTCCACAAAGACAACATCACGGCTAACCAGAATGCGTTTAGTCTGTGGATGATACAGACGATAGCCTTTACTTTCAGAACTGTACCCAACAAAAATACATTTTACTGCCTTATCATCCAATTTTCTGCGATGTTGTTCAGGCACTAATGCATATGCCAAACAACCAAAAACACGCAGATGAGCAACAGATGGCTTGCGGTCATGCCAAGCCTCATATGGAGTGATAGACTGCAACGCTTTCGTGGGACACCTGTTCAGTACATATGCTGCACACATGACAGCCTCAAGCCAGAAACTATGTGGTAAAGCCTGACTTTTGACCATGTACCTCGCCATCTCCATGAGTGACCTGTTCTTTCGTTCAGCAACTCCATTCTGTTGAGGTGTATACGGCACTGTACACTGGTGTTTTATCCCACGTTCAGCCAGAAATGCATTAAAATCTGAAGACATATATTCCCCCCCTCGATCAGAACGGAGGGTGCCCATTTTACATGCTGACAGATTTTCAGCCAAAACCAAAAACTGTTTGAAGCACATGAACACTTCGGACTTGCATGCCTGGAAAAATCATCAATGAAAGTCACGAAGTAAAGGTAATTTCCAAAAGAGGGTGTCTGCATAGGACCACAGACATCACTATGTACAAGCTGCAATTTCTGCATAGCCCGAACTGAACCATCTTTTGGAAAGGAAGAACGCTGCATTTTGCCCAAAATACAGCCTTCACAAACATGTTTTCCAGGTGCCTCAAGTTTGGGCAAAGAGGACACCATTTCAAATTTCTGCAGGCGTAACAAACTAGCAAAATTCAGATGACCAAAGCGTGCATGCCAAAGCTTTGCATCTGACATAGCCTGAGAATCATGAACTGCACATGCCGAATCATTCACAGATTTTTCATAGTCTATGAGCTTATACAGCCCACGACATAAAATGCCAGAAGCAATAATCACATCGCCATTTGAGAGATCATGGACTGTACACCTGTCATCAACGAATTTCACAACCAAGCCAATCTTGGCTAATGCAGAAACTGATAACAGGTTCTTTTTGATCCCTGGCACAAATAAAGCATCTGACAAAGTGAAAGAACTACCATCAGCAGTAGTCAGAATGATCTTACCAACTCCCATAACAGGATAAGAGGAGTTATTGGCGCATGTGACAGTATTCCTTGTAGGGGCAGGCTCGAGTGAAGAGAAGAAACTGCGCTGCGAGGTAATATGTTTGGTTGCCCCACTGTCAAAGTACCAAACATCTGAGTCTACTACAGACATGCACTGATCATGAGAAGATGGGTCAAAACTGCAAACAGTAGTAAATGCCCATTCTTCTTCCTGCACAAGATTTGCAGACTCTGTTTTTGGTGTAGAGGCCTCTGCAACAACCATTCCAGCCTCTTTCTTCTTTGCCTCTTTAGCAGCCAGTTTTGGACAGTTCTTTATAATATGATCATTTCCTTTACAGTACTTGCAGAATAATTTCTGCTTTTCTGATTTCTTCTCATCTTTATCCTGGTTCTTCGATTGTGCAGCATTTGCAGATTTCTGCTTACTAGTAGAAGAGCTCCATTTTCCTTTGCCCTTCTGACTAGCCAGGAAAGCTTGATCTGCAACACGCATAATGGACCTGTTCTGCCTGGACTGATCTTCCTGAAACAGAACAGAGACTAATTCCTCAAATGACAAGGCATTCGGATTGCCTTTCATCATCAATCGAAGAGTAGAGGCAAAACTCTGATATGAATCAGGAAGGCCATTCAGAACGGTCTGCACAAGTGAGCTATCTGGTATAACCTCATCAGCAGAAATCAATTGTTCCTTTAGGTCTTTGATCTTTGTAAGAAAACTGTCCATCGAATCACCTTCATTCATGTGCTCACTCTCCAACTGTTTTTGGAGGTAAGCAACACGAGCCTCATTCCTAGCCTGGTACAAAGTGGTAAGTGTATCCCAAGCATCCTTTGCTGTTCTGCAAGAGCGAATGTGAGGAATAATGGCACGTTTGACAGACAAAGCTATCAATGCATGTGCCTGGGCATCTCTGCCATCCCAACGAATCTGCTCTGCAATAGGTGCAACAGAAACAGCAGCACGAACAGGAATCTACGAAATATCATCTTCGACACCATCTTCATCAGCTCCAACACCTGTATTTGCAGTACCTGTCGTTACAGGTGTAGTAGGACGTCTTTCAACACCCTGCACAATGTTCCACAATCCTTTTGCAACCAGTACATGTCGCATCATATAAGCCCATAATGGGTAGTTGGTACCATCCAACTTATCCTCAACAGCCAACATACGGAATACATCACTGCTTTCAGCCATGGCCGGTGACTAAAATACCTTGATGCAGAAAATTGACTGTATCTCAAAAAGTTGAACAGAACTGCCCAGATGAGTTCTGCTAGACCTGTAGCAGACTTCGAGACGCTTAAACTGGCGAACAGAAATTGGTATATACCTTTGGCACAAAAGGACGAAATAGCCTGCACAAGCACTGCGATAGTGCGTTCGGAGGCCGAAACGAGCTCAGATCGCGATTTCGGCACCACAGAGCGAAGATGTTTTGATCTCGAAAACACTCTGAGTATGCTCACCAAATTTTGTGCGAATCTGAGACTGCAAACGGAGGAGTGTCGACGGCGCCCTAGAAGAATCAACGACCTGCTCTGATACCAATTGTTGGAGTTAGACGTCTGCGGAAGCACGCGAACAGCACAAGGAAGAGGAAGAAGCTTGGAGCACAACACACAAGACTGAATGTATTACTAGAGAATGTACAAAGATAAGTAGCCCATTAGGGCAATAGGCGAAAACCTCCTAAAGAGGGAAAAAAGTGCCCCGGCGGTCCTAGAGTGTTCACACACATCACTACCTAAATATATCAACAGATTTCACAAAATCGTGATTTTCTGTGGTTGCTCAACATCACGATTTTCATGATCCCTCAGAATCGCGATTTTCATAAGAACTCAGTATCGCGATTTTCTGACCTCCCAAAATCGCGATTTTCATACAAAATTGTGATTTTTCCATAAGTGCATGTTTCCCTGTTTTGACCCCTAAGAGCCTGTTTTGAGATAGACTAATTTGAAGTTGACCCTCTAGTGAGACTAGGAACCCAAGGGGGACTCCAAAGAATTTTGAACCATATCAAGGGGAAATTTTGGACTCTTAACCAAAGCTTATGAACCTGAGATCTGGTAGACACCTAGGCAAGGATAAACAAAACATTACATCTTTTGAGGCTACTGTCAACCATACAGCTAAGTCTTGGGCACAACAACTAAGTGGTCATCCTTACGTACTAAGTTCAAATACAAGTGACTCAGAAATATCTTTTAGCATGGGAAAACCTGTAGGTAACTCAGGCACTGCCTATGTACAAACACCAAACGGCCCCTATAAGACACAGTTGGAATATATTCGAACCAACTGATTAGGTGCTGGCATCTATAAGGACGGCCTAAGGCGATCAGTGGTCCAACTCAAAAATCCAGATCAACCCTTTGGACTTGAACACCCAATAGTGAAGTTCGAAGAGGGTTCATACATTGATAAGGAAGGAACCATGTATGTGGTCACCAACCAACTAGATAGGACCGATGAGTTTGGAAATATCATCTCTAAGAATCAGATAGGAGACCTAGAACAAGGAAATGTAGGAAAAGGACCCCAGACTCCTAGAGGTAAGTCAGTTTTGACCCTTAAGCCAGATCAACCTAGCCAATTGGGCATAGTCATCATCTACGAGTTCAAGGATCTAGAGACACCAGGCAAAGTTGTCTACCTGGATAACACATCAAAGAAAATGTTCTTGGTAACAGAACATGATAGACATGCATATACTTAGAAGACTGAATTGATTTTTCCTCCGCCAAGATCCAATGTTTTCCATGGCCTCCAAGGAGTAGGATCATCCGAGAAAGAACTAGAGAGAGACCTGAGGTAAGTTTTGCACACACTGTGGGTAGAAATAGATCAGGATTTGAAAATGAAAGACCTGAAAGAGAGAGACATCAAGCACATAGGCAACAAAGAGATGAACATGATTTTCCATTGCTTAGACCCCGAGAGCAACCAAGAACCCTTAGACCCACTCAAGTGATCAAGGCAATGAAGAATTATTTTGACGGGACAGGAGATCCTTATGATCATGTGGCCAAGTTCAAACAAGTGTTAAGAGTTGAACAGGTTGAGGATTTGTTCACCCAGTACGAGGCATTTGGTTTGACTGTTAAGGGTAGTGCCTTAGCTTGGTTTCAACCATTGAGTAGTCGCAACTATCACGATATAGGTCAACTGCTAGACGAATTCATTGTAGAATTTTCCAAGAGTGGTATCAGGCATAACACATCATCTGTGATCCATAGCTTCAAGCAGACACCCCAAGAAACAGTGCAACTAGCAGGAAGAAGATTCAGACAGTACCTAGAAAGATGCCCTGCTCTAGAGTTACCCACACCTCCCAAACAAGAGGCCTTGTTCTTAGATGGCTTACTGAGCACCAAGTTAAGATCATATGTGTACTTGAAAGAGCCTAGATCCATAGAAGAGTGTGTGCGAATGTGCATAGATATAGAAGAAAACTTGGGTGAGGAGTTAGGACTATCCAAACTCTATAAGGATTCTGATAGTTCTACTAATCATACTTCAAGAGTCTCCACGAAAATAGATGAGATATCTGAGCAAGTTGCCAAGAAGCTAGGAGTCCAAAATAGACAAACACAAAGAGTCACCTCATTGAATCAATGTTATACCTGTGGAGGAGACCACATGGCTAATGTTTGCCCAATGTTGGCTCAACATCAAAGAAACCCTAATGCTCCATATTGCACTGTTGAGAGGAAATACACAAACCACACGGCTCAAGATTGTCCCTACAACAGGTAGGCTGTGAGACAGAATTATCAGCAACCTTACCCACAGGGTAGGTATCAGAACCAACACCAACAACCATACTATAGACCACAACAGCAATATCAGGCACCATATAGGCCACAACCAATCCTAGGAAACCAACCACCAGCTCCTGCAAATGTGATCCCAGTTAAGTATGCAATAGCAGAAGAGAATCCTAATAGAGCATTGGTGCCAGTGACCCCTCTGGTCTCAAAGAATGAACATCATGTCCAAAGTTCTGACTACTCTTATGAAGATAGTCCACATGCTTATTATATAGAGTCATTTGAGCATAGTGAGAGTTACTCGTATCAATATGAGGCACCACCTATGGAACAAAATTGGGAGCCAGAATACTCCAATGTCATGTACACAAATCCTAACCCTAAGCCCCAATTGAGACAAGTAAGACCACAAGCCGCTAGAGGACCATGTTTTAGATGCCAAGGTGATCATTTCATTCGTGAATGTCCCCACCCATCATCTCCGAGTCAAGGATAGGCTATCACAATACAAGCTTTTTGTCCTGAGTGTGGCAAAGACCATCTCCCCAGAGATTGTCCAAGAAACCCCTCTAGTGCACCCAAGGTTACACCCATTAATGTGGTAGGCTTAGTGGTGGATTCAAGTGCTATTAGCAGTAATGTCGCTCCTATACACGCAGTCACTAGAGCACAAGCCTTAAAACAGGATAAGCCAGCTGAACAATCAGAGTTAAGTGAATCAGGAGAGCCAAATAAGAGAAAAACAAGAACATGGAAAGATACCAGAGAGAAGGCCAATCGCAAGTGGAATAAAAAGTTATCGAAACTCGAAGAAAGCCTGAAAGAAGTGAAAACAAAAAATAGATGACATTGCTTCTCAAAGCCCCTCGCATACTGAAACTCCATCTACTCCACCTTATTCCACCCCACCACCCATTGTAAATAGGCCGCAAACAGGGTCTATTCTTGCAGATCCAACCCCAGAAGGCTTGGACATGATGTTCAAGGCCTACCAGGCTCGTCTTCAAGAAGGGCCAACAACTGCAAACCTAGACAAGAGTTACCCTAGAGCAGATTTAGAGATTGAACAGATGAAAAAGTGCATGAAAATGGTAGAACAAGCTCAAGCTATTCTCGAGACTAGTCCAAGAAGAATGGAAAATTGCGAGTATGTATTAACCTCAAAAAAGTTAATGCCGCTACGATCAGAGATAGTTATCCACTTCCAATCACTGAACATTTACTGGAGCGTGTTGCAGGCAAGGAAGTTTATAGCTTCCTTGATGGATTTTCAAGTTACAACCAAGTAGCCATTGCCCCAGAAGATCAACACAAAACAGGGTTTGCCACGGAGTGGGGAATCTTTGCATTTCGAGTGATGCCATTTGGGCTCACAAATGCACCTGCAACATTCCAAAGGCTCATGTGTCATGTCTTCAAAGAGTTCTTGCAAAAGAGCTTAGAAGTATATGTGGATGATTTATGTGCCCATTCCCAAGAAAGAAGATATCACATCCCTGAGCTCAGAAAAATCTTCAACAAGTGTAGAGAATATCGAGTGTGTCTGAACCCAAAAAAGTGTGTGTTCATGGTGCGTCAAGGTAAAATCTTAGGTCATATTGTTTCTAAGAACGGAATCTCAACAGACGAGGACAAAGTAAGAGCCATAGCAGAGTTGCCAAGGCCAAGGAACATTAAAGAGGTACAAGCTTTTATGGGCCATTGTGGATATTACCGTAGGTTTATCCACATGTATGCAATCATAGCTAAACCTCTTTATGGGTTGTTGATAAATTTTGAGTGGAACGACAAATGCGAGAACTCCTTCCAGGAGCTAAAAAGATGTTTGTGCACAGCACCAATACTGACCACTCCGGATTGGAATAAACCATTCCATGTCCATGTGGATGCATCCAATCATGCCATAGGATGTGTGCTAGCACAATCCATGGGCGAAGGGAATTTAGATTTGCCCATAGCATATGCTAGTAGACAACTAATTGAGCTAAAAGAAATTATACCACAACCGAGCGAGAAGGCTTAGGCATGGTATATGCTGTGAAGAAGTTTAGACACTATTTATTGGCCAACAAGTTTAAGTTTTTCAGTGATCATCAAGCTTTGTTATATTTGGTCAATAAACCTTGCAATACAAATCACTTAGTAAGATGGTTCCTCTTACTAATGGAATATGACTTTGAAGTTGTTGTCAGGAAAGGTAAAACCCACCTCCGGGCAGATCACCTTTCTTGCATTACTTTAGGAGAGTCACCTCAAGGAGTGTCTGATGAACTACCTGACACTTATCTGTTCAATTTAGAAGTGGTTCCTAAATGGGCAAATAAGTTGGTACCTGTCCTAACCTTCGGGCCTGCAAATAAGAATGTGAAAACATCACAAGAAGAAATTGTAAAATCACAAAAATATCACATATTGGCAGGAAGCATGTACAAACAAGATACAAAGGGTGTATTAGCTTGTTGTGTTGAGGACGATGAACATAGTAGTTGGTTGCAACAAGCCCATGAAGGATTTCTAGGAAATCACTACTCTAAACAACGAACATTGCAAAATCTAAAACGCTTAGGAGTGTATTGGCCTAGCTAAAAGAAACTTGGAGAAGCTTGTCGAGGGTAGAAAAGTGCGTTTCGAAGCGACGAAGTTTGATCAAGCCAACCGGCACAAGACCAGCCCTTGAGCTTTTGGAGACTCAAATAGACCTTATAGGCATGCTATAAGTGCAAAGAAACACACTATGTACCTTGGAGCATCAAGGAGAATGAGTCAATACAAAACAGATAGGTTCGCGGGTCGACTAGCTCAAAAAACTTACTATCTATGGAAGAGACAATGAACTTCAAATGCCCATAGCGACCAGTGTGATTACAATTAGAAAGAATCCTTTTATGGGAGTGATACACATAGGGTTGAGTGTATGGAATGCACAAAAGTATAAGGAATAAGCAAAATATGCTATAGGAATGAATGCGACATTCACCGGTGGTACTTCCTATTTTTCAGGAATACGTAGAGATTGACCCCGAGGCAGAAAAACTGAGATTTATCCAAATCTGCTGAATCAAATGCTTTGAAAATTTACAGGCATAAATTAGACACTAATACCTTTTCAATGAGTCCTCTTGCACTCAATTTGGAGCTCTGAGGAGAGAGCAGCAGCCTCTGCAAGATTACTGTTGGCGAAGAAGATGATGCAGAAAATTGAAGGAGCAAGACAATGATGGTCACAAGTGTATGTATATTGCTTCCATGTATTTTACAAGTGATTCCAAGTCTTTATATAGACTCTAGGAGTGTTCCACGAGTTTTACAAGTTGAATTTGAATTCAAATGAAGGTGGGAATGGTTGTTGGAGGGAATCAATTCACTTTCCTACAATCTAGGAAAAGTGAAGATCTTGATTGATCTACTTTTAGGTGTCTTGATTTGCTTGATTGAATGCAACTTCAACCACCACAAATTCGTGGGATTTGGGCTCTATCTTTCTACTTTTACATGTGTAAAACTCAAGGCTTTTACAATGGTAAATGAGCCATCAAAATATTCTCGAAAAAATACAATAAATGAGCATATGAAAAAGAACTCTCCAATGGATATTCTTTCGACGCGATAGCCTTCGATGTAGATCAAATCCACCTCAAGCATAGTGTAAGCTTGATGTTCCAATAGCTCCCCCTCCAGCTAAAGTATGCTTGAGTCTTCATTCTCTGATAGGTTGAATACCTACCATAGCTTTGAATCTACAAAGCTTTATTCCATCAAGTGCCTTCGTCATCATATCTGCTACTTGCTTTTCAGTTGGAACAAAAGAAATGTCAATCTCCTTTGCCATGAGCTTCTCCCTGATGAAGTGGTAATGGACTTCTATGTGCTTGGTTCTCGCATGGAAAATAGGATTTGCCGCTAGACGCATGGAACTTACATTATCTCCAAATATGTGAGGTTTCGAACTCCCAAGTCCCAAATATGTATACAATGCACCATATTGCCTCTTGAGTTGCTATGGTCAAGCCTCTGTACTCTGCTTCAGTTGAAGATAAAGCAACTGTTGGTTGCTTCTTGGAACTCCATGACACTAGCTTTGAACCTGCAAATGCCAAGTAACCAGATGTACTTTTTCTATCATCCTTAGCTCCTGCCCAATCTGCATCTGAGTAGATTTTGATATCCAAATCTGAAGAGTAAGGATAGAATATACCTTCGTTGATTGTACCTTTGAGATACTTAAGTACTCTCTTAGCCGCATCCATGTGTGGTCTTCTTGGTGAGTGCATGAACTGACTAAGCACTCCCACACTATATGAGATGTCTGCCCTTGTGTGAGTAGCATATATCAAGCTACCTACCAAGCTTTGATACTCTTTAATGTCTTCAATTTTCTCACCTTTATAAACACTTAGTTTATGATTCATCTCCAAAGGTGTACCTGCAGGTTTAGTGTTCTCCATTTTGAACTTGAGAAGAAGATCCTGAATGTATCTTCTTTGAGTCAAATACATTCCTTCATCTGTGTATATCACTTGCATACCTAGGAAATATGTGAGCTCACCTAGGTCACTCATTTTGAACTCCTCTTGCATGTGTCTCTTGATCCTTTGAATGCCATTTAGATCATCACCTGTCACAATAATATCATCTACATATACACATAGATAGATAACCTCATTCTGATCCCTTTTGATGAATAGAGAAGGATCTGAGCTGCTAGCTTCGAACCCTTGATCTTGAAGATATGTAACCAACCTGTAATTCCAAGCTCTTGGAGCTTGTTTCAATCCATACAATGCTTTCTTAAGTCTGCAAACATAAGATGGATGATTAGGGTCTTCAAAACCTAGTGGTTGTGACATGTATACCTCTTCACTTATCCAACCATTTAAGAATGCATTTTTCACATCAAGTTGGAGGAGTCTCCGATTCCTTGCAGCAGCTACACTTATCAATGTCCTGATTGTAGTCATCTTTGTAACTGGTGAGAATGTTTCCTCATAGTCTATACCATGAGTTTGTGAGCATCCTTTAGCAACTAATCTTGCCTTGTACCTACAAACTGATCCATCTGAATTTCTTTTAACTTTATATACCCATCTGCAACCAATTACCTTTTGATTCGGCGACATTGGAACCAAATCCCCAGTGTCCATTTCCTTCAATGCATGTATCTCTTCGTTCATGGCCTTTTCCCAATTAGGGTGTCCCTTTGCCTCTTCATAGGTTGAGGGTTCCTCTGAAATAGAGTCTTTTGCCAAGTAGATTGAATGCTTTGTAACAAATGTGGAATCATATCCATACCTTTCTGGTTGTTTCTTCTCTCTTGCTGATCTTCTAGGTGCTTGTTTGGAGCATTCTCCAACCTCTTGCATCTTTGCTTTGCCTCTTGACTTCCATAGCTTGTAATCCCTTTCTCTTTCATCTTGGTCATCGTTTGTATCACTTCTTGGATCCTAGACCTATGTATCATGCTTGCTTCCTAATTGATGAGAGTCAGAATCAAGATCATATGGTAGTGTTACCTTTTGTTTATCTTCATCATACCAAGACCTGTGTTCTTCAAACACAACATCTCTACTTGTAGTGAATTGCTTGGTTGAAGGATTGAAGAACCTGTAACCCATCTGAGTTGAATCATATCCAATAAACACCCCTTTGTTGCCCTTTCATATAGCTTACCTCTTATTTGTGATGGTACATGAACATAAGCTAAACAACCAAAAACCTTGCAATGTCCAAGACTAGGTTTTCTTCCATGCCATGCTTCATAAGGAGTCATACCTTGAAGTGATTTGGATGGTAGTCAATTGACAAGGTACACTGGAGTTGAAATAGCTTCTGCCCATAGATAATGTGGCAGCTTCTTCTCTTCAAGTATTGTTCGGGCTGATCCAACCAATGTCTTGTTTCTCCTCTCTGCAATTCCATTTAGTTGAGGAGAGTACCTAGTAGTCACTTCCCTTTTGATACCTTTGTCCTGCAAGAACTCATCAAACTCTTTGGAGAAGTATTCTCCCCCTCCATCAGATCTGAGCTTCTTTAGTGATCTACTTGTATGATTCTCCACATGTGCAAGATACTTCTTGAAGCAATCAAATACTTCATTCTTACTCTTGATAAAGTATAGAACAGTCCATCTACTATGGTCGTCAATAAATGAGACATAATACCTTGATCCTGCCAATGAAGGTTCTTGACTTGGTCCCCATACATCTGTGTGTACTAAGTCCAATAAGTTGTTGTGGATGTATCCTTTGTGGTTGAATGGTTGTCTTTGTGCCTTCCCAATCTGACATGCATCACACCTGTTGATCATGTGTTGCTTTGATATGTTCGGTAGTCCTAGAACACTTTGATCCCTGCATATATCCTTCAAGGTTCTTTCATTTACATGAGCAAGTCTCTTATGCCACACTTCAAGCTCACTTAGGGTTTGAGACCCAAAGTTGAATAGAGCTATGTTCTTGGTTTCTCCTACTTCAAAAGTAAAGAGCCTACCATGCTTCTCACCTCGGGCTATCTTCTTGAAGCCTTGACATGGATCTTCCACAAAAGCTCCATGTTGGGTGAACCTAACTTGCAAGCCTTTTTCAACTATTTGGCCTACACTTATTAGGTTTTTAGTGATAGTGGGTACATAGAGAACCTTACTCAGAATGTTTGTCCTGCCATTGGAAGCTTTGACATTACCAATCTTCTCCACATTGTGCTTCGTGTCATCCCCTGTTTGCACTTCATGTCTATGCTTTGGACTTTCCAAGTCAGATAGAAGAGCAATGTTGCCTGCAACATGATTCGAGCATCCTGAATCTATGTAGAACAAATGATCATCTTCTTTACCTTCTTTGTGGCTTAGATTCATAAGAAAAAATGAGTCTTCATGTGGTTGATCTTCTGAATAATTGTTGTAGTCCCTTCTATTATAGCTTCTATTGTTGTTGTTGAAGTTGTGTCCACCTCTGCCTCTATTGCTACCATATCCACCTCTTCCACTTCCTTTCTGGGTCTTCCCATTGAACCAGCAATTCTAAGTGGTGTGGTTGGTCTTATCGCATATGGCACAAGGTTGAACATTTTGACCTTTGTCTTTGTCTTGCTTTGGTCCTTTCTTCTTCCCTTTCCACTTGCTCTTGCTTGCGAAGTTGGCTTGAGAAGTCTCTTCTTCATCTTCTTCCTTCTTCTTGCCTTTGTGCTTCTTATCCTTCTTATCTGCATATAGATTCACTTGAAAGCAATATGGACTTACAAGGGCACTTAGTGGATCCATAACAGCTTTGAAATGATCCCTGTTTTGCTCTTGTAAGCTTTGGTTTACTTCTTGAGCTTTGGCAATATGTCTATGTAGGAATCCCACATTTCTAGTGAGTCTAGCATTTTTGTCATCTAGGCACGTAGTTGCTCCTCCATTTCTTTGATAGCATACTTGTTATGTGCCTTTGATTGCAAATCTAGTGCATTATGTGCATCTTTCAACTAGGCGTATCATGCATTGAGGGAAGCATTTTCTATTATAAGTGAGTTGAGTTGCGTATGCAAACTAAGGGATGATTCTTATAGTTGTGTGATCCTTTACCCTAAATTGGCATATTCTCATGCACGTAAACATTTGATGGATGGCCATAGCTACAATAGATGAAGTATATACAGGATTTACATGTATGGATACAGGTTGATTGAAGGGTGAGGCATCAAGAAGAGGATGGGTGATGGGGAGAGTGCATACGAATGTGAACACTCTAGTGTGTGGTGGTAAAGTTGGGGGTTGGGGAAGTGATTCCCAAGGTGGGGAGGTGCCATAGTTGGTGGTGAAATGTCATCAGCTCCAACATGGCGGTGTGAGTGGTTGTGATAGTCAATAATGGAATGGGTTGTGTGGCCAACAGTCAAGTCTCATGAAACTTGAGAAATATGCATAGTAGTTTGTACAGGTTGGGTATGAGATGTTCTAAGGCAAAAATTAGTACCAAGGAGGGGTGAAACAATATTATCCCAAGAGAAGCTTCTAGTGGTGGGTGGATCGAATGGTGAAAAATTTTGTTTTTGATGGGAGGATATGTGGTTTGACTAGGGCTAAAATTAGAGGAGAAGGGGGACAAAGTTGAGGAGGAAAAAGGTGTGATTTCGGGTTGGAGGGATGGTGGAAAAAGGGCGAGTATAGGGGGTGCTAGAGCAATGATGGAAGGAGTTGTGGTTATTGATGGATCTGTTTGAGATGCTAAAACAATGCCTTTGGTGGCTTCATAAGTAACTCAGGGTGGAGAATGTGGTGGGGATACAATTACATGGAAACAAGGTGGTATTTGAGGAGGGGTTTTGAAAATAATCTATAATTCCTACAAGATTAGGTTTTGAGAGGACAAATGAAAAATGGGGGGTTGATCTAATGAGGTTGTGTGGATTAGGGGTATTGTTGGAGTATGTCCCCTAAGGGTGGGTGAGAGAGATTTGGTGAAATTGGCACATTGATTGTTTCAATTTGGATTGGCTGCATTTAGACTCTTTGTGGATCATATTTCATTAGGGGGTGATTGATTAGGAAGTTGAGTGCATCGAGCACCTCAACTACTTGTGTCACCGTGTATATCCTTCCAATGAAGGTGCATCGAACCCATTGTTCTCTACCTCCTCTTGCAAAAGAGTGTGGATTTGTTCTTCATTAAGCTCTTGTATAGCCCTTATGGCTATACCATATTAGCATGTAGCCTCTCTAGTGTTGCATGGTAAGAAAATATGTTAGGTTGTTGTTTAACTTTTGTGTATTGTTGTTCATTGTGTGCATAATGTCGCTAAGTATTTCTTTCTTTTTCACCTTCACTCAGGGGTCTTTCATCATCAACTTGATCTATCCTTGTATGAAATTCTTCCTAATGTGTATGGATCTGAGGTCCTTTATACCCTTGTGAGACATAACAAACATCAGAATATTGAAATTCTCCAAAATCAATCACTTCTAGCTTGAGCTAAAAAGTTTCATCAACATGCATTGTAGTGCCTATTACTAGAAATACAAAATAGGAGCCAATAGGTGGAGTTGGCTTGACAACTATGGTTTTTTTTGTGGTAGCTTACACGTGTTGTTGGTTGTGGCTCTTGTAGAGTGTTGGTGTTTGAGGGGGTTGGCTAAGTGACTCTAATCACAAAAGGAGGAACCGATGGTTTTGACATTGTTCTAGTATGACTACTATCTCAAATGGTTGTAAACATGATATGCTTCTACGCACCTACTTACTCAATTGTCCAAAAGAGGGTCTGCAACCCTTCACTACTTGCAGTTGGATCCTATTGAGGGCTCTCCCAATGGAGATTTCCTAGGCCAAGAACATATACACGATTCTTGTAGTGGCACTACACCCATTCAACATTGGATTTGTTGGCCACTTTTGATTGGCCATGTAGAGTTAGTCCATGATCCAATGCAATAAAATGAATCTTTAGTTATGTTTCTTGTGATAAATACAAAATAAACCAAATCTCTTATGTGGTTATGTCAAGTCATCTTGCCCGAGAAACACAAAGCTTTGCATACACATTCAAACCAGGGTGGAGAGGTTGGGTGTGATTGTTAACATCTGTAAAAGCTTTAGTACTTTTCCTCCTTTAGTACTTTTCCTCTCTTCAGGGATGAGTGCTTCTTTGTGTTTACCCGATCTTGCAGATGCACGTACAGAGAGATAGTACAGAAATGAAATCTCACAAAAACATACACAGAATATATATATATATATATATATATATATATATATATATATATATATATATATATATATATATATATATATATATATATATATATATATATATAGAGAGAGAGAGAGAGAGAGAGAGAGAGAGAGAGAGTGTCCTCATGGATAGTCCGTGGACCCTTGCCTTCATTTTAGGAGAAGCAAACAACTACATGGTTGGGGTAAAAGAAATTCGTGGATGAATGGAACATGGTTGACATTTACTTGAGGCATAGGAGGTGAGAGAAATTCTTGAATAAATAATATGTGATCAAAGTTTACTTAGGCGGTCAAAGTAGGAGGGGAAAAGGAAGATACAGTAGAAATAGGGGGTAAAGGAATATGCATATTGCTACTATCCATGGGGAAATACAATGTATGAACAATTTGGTTTATGTGATACAAAGATCTATATAGCCCCTAAAACTAATCCTTGGAGGAAATATGATTTCCTTCCAAAGATGTGAGGATCCAAATGAACCTAGGTGTGAAATGTGCCCCCGTATCTTTGAAGGTATGGATGGTGGGATTAGGATCTTTAACATCAATCTCAAAGCAACTACTTCACTTCACGTCAGTACTAGCATCATACCAAATAACCATTTCGAAATCAAGACAATGAATAGGCCACACTTTCCTTTACGACCCCCTCAAGGTAGAGAAAAAGTTTTGTGCCTTGTGATTCCACTAGTTCATGGACCCCTTGAAGTATGAAGATGGTTAAGACCTATATTAGGTAGCAAAGTGCATAAGGAACCACTACAATGGTTCAAGAGATCCTTATGATCATATGGTAGAATTCGAGCAAGTCTTGCATGCTCAAAAGGTAGATGACTTTTTTGTCCAGTATGAATCTCTTGCTCCTCACACTTACTAGGACTTCTTTGACTTGGTTTCGGCCCTTAGATTCCAACCCCTTTGTGAATATAGAACAATTCGTCAAGAAATTCATTGTTTAATTCACTAAGAGGGGCATTAAACACGACTCCTATTGCTTGATCCATAATTTAAAGCAAAGCTAATGAATCTATGAGGTTAGCAGTCAAACGGTTCGATCAATATGTCGCCAGATGTCTTATGGTAGAGAGACTTACCTAGCAGAAAATGACATATTTATTTCTAGATGTATTCAAGTGAATTTGAGAACCCTAGTGTATGTGAAACAATTGTAGATGTTGTGTGAATCTCTAAGGGAATGCATAGATTTGGAAGATAATCTTGCGGACGATTTGAAAATTCCATAGAGCCCTACCAAATCTAAGGATGCATCTACTAATGCAACTGCACAAACCAACCGAGTACAAGAACTGGCAGATTTGGTGGTAAAAAATATAGGTTTCCAAGGACAAAAGAATTATCAAAACCCACCCATGAGGATGCCCATGCTAAGGAGGTATGTGCACTATGGAGGTGACCATCCATCTCATGCTTGTGCAAGAGAAGTACTTGCTCCTGCACAACCATATCAATCTAATAGACAATGGGCACAAGGGCCTTGTCTATACTATCATATTGAACAAAGATACACCAATCACACAACTGCGAAATGCCCATATAACAAAAAATTTAGGCCACTTCCACCACCATAGTGCAAGGTGTATGGATACCCACCTAGAGAACAAGGCAAGAACGTTCCAAGATATGATCCATATCAAGGACCACCCATGATTCCAAGAGCATATGAGTATCAAGCATACACCCAACCTCAACCCCTACTAGGGCAACAACCCCCACATCCATAGAATGTAGTACCTGTCAAATGCACATAGCCTAAAGAAAATCTAGATAGAGCTATAGTGCCTATGTCACCATTAATGAGTGTAGAAAGTTTAAATCAAGACTATGATCATGGTTATGGAGATTACTATTCGTATGACCAAAATCTCATAGAATATGAATCTTCTTATGAACAACAATACTATGAGCATGACAATTGGGAACCGTTATGGATTTGAATACACCAACCTCATGTATACAAATCTTAGAGCTCAAGATCTTGGAAGACCGATAGCAATGCCACGTGCCCCTAGAGGACCATGTTATAGATGTGGAGGAGACCATTTTATTATGGAATGTATGATGCCCTACCACCCACCACCCCCTAGAGTTTGGGAAGGGTATTGCAGTGACTGTGAGAAAGAACACTTGTTTAGAGTCTACCCCAAGAACCCATCCACATCTCAAATCAATGTGATTGAGGCAATAGAGCCCTCAAGAAGCGACAAGTATACATCATGTCATTAAAAGACATCACTAGAGCCAAAGCAAAGCAAACCATGGAAAATCAAAGACCTGATAGCCTAGAAAAGGAAAAAAGGATAGAATCTTCACCCCAAGTAGTAGAAGATTTAGAAAAATTCTCTAAAACCTCAAAAACAAAAAAAAACTCAAAGATGGAAAGCAAGAAGATGGTGAAACAGCAATGATATTGCATGAATCTAAACTATTCCATGAAGGTTAAAGAAGAATTGCATAAAGTGATGGAAGTTGGTGACCCATTCCCTTTACCATACTGTGATACATTGCTCGAATCAATTGTAGGGGCCAAGATTTATAGTTTTTTAGATGGCTTTAGTTGCTACAATTAGATCAAAATAGCTCTCAAAGACGGAGAAAGAACTATTTTTATTATGCAATGGGGTTGTTTGCCTCCACCCTTATGAATTTTGGACTTGAGAATGCCCCACCCACATTTCAAAAACGGATCATGTAGGTGTTTGAACCATATCTAGCAACAATTATGAAAGCATTTTTGGATGAATTCAGTGTGTCAAGAAGTAAACTACAAAATTTGGAATAATTGGGATTATGTTTTCATAAGTGTGGGGAATATTAGTTATCTTTTAATCCGGATAAATTTGTAGTTTGTGTTTCAAGTGGAATATTATTAGGAGACATTGTCAATAAGTAGTTCATAACAATCGACCCTCAAAAGATTGATTAGATTGCAAATGTGGTTCCTCCATGCAACATAAAATAGCTTATGTGGTTCAATGGTCAAGTTAAATGGCATTTCACATGTATGAAGTATTTAGCTCAAGTTTGTGCTCCTCTAAAACAATGCTCACAAGGAAGGATGTTGTATACAAGCACAAAGACGAGCAATAACAAGCATTCTATCTTATAAAAAAGATGTTAGTTAGAACACCTATACTTATATTTCAAAATGGTGAATTTCCCTTTCACTTATTTATAGATGCATCGCATATAGCCATAAGGGGCAGTATTGATGCAAGAAGTGTAGAAAGGATGGTATAAGCCGATATACTCTACTATTAGAGTATTAAATCAAGCTGAGACAATTATACTATCATTGAACTCAAATGCCTAGGAATTATATATGGCCATCAAAACTTTTGTCTTTATCTGCCAGCAAACATGGTAGTCAAGCATGTGGACCACCAATAACTTATATACTTGATAAGAAAGCCTTAGCCATCGTGAGGAATAACATGCTAGATTGTATCAATATAGGAGTTCAACTGCATAGTTGTACATCATCCATGGAAATGGTATGCTATTGCAGATTATTTGAGTATATTGGATGTAGGAGGATAAATCAAGGTAGGAGCAGAAGTTTTGCAAAAATTCATGGTGTTTGGCATGGAATCAGATTCAACTAATGATAGTTGGTATACAAACGTGTTGCAATTTTTATTAACCAACATGTTCTTGGACTAGTTGGCTAAGGGAAAATTCAAGAGAATTGCACTTAAAAATAAGGACTATCAAACTACAGTAGGAAGATCAGCCATAGATTATCTTTGGGGTACATATAGGGCTAGCTAGCGAACATGTTGCATGTGAGGGAAGAATTGGAAAATTTTGCAGTCAAAATTATGATGGTCAACAATTTTCAAAGATGCTTATTTCTTTGCAAAGAATTTTGAAGTATGCCAAAAGGAGGGAAGACCATTAAATCGTGAACACATAGTTGTAGCCAGTTTTTCCATTAATAGCCTTTGTAAAATGGGGTTTGGATTTGTTAGGTCCCATTCATCCATCTGGAAGAACACAAAAGATGTATACTCTAGCAACAATTGACTACTATAGCAAATGGGTGGAAGTGATCACATTAAAGGATAGGTAATTTGACGAAAGATTTGGAGGAACAGAGTACATCTATGTAGTTGACAAAGTCCAATATCTAACACCATGGCACCTCAAAGTGGAGGTAGCATAGAACAATCCTTTTAGATTATTAGGACCTCAATCAATGAAAAATAAGAACTCATTTGCACTCTAAATAATTAAGATCAACTTTATGAGTCTTAGACATGTAAACTTAAAGTGAATTTGTCATTGGTAAAAGGTAAAATGTGCGCTCACCTATAGGAGTTACCCTAATACAAAATAGGTTGGCGGAGTTGCATCAACGACTATAGGAGTTGCACAAAAAACTTATTGATAGATAAAAAGTGTGTGTAGAGTTAAAGGTCTAGAAAAATATTGGAATGTCAATATCATACAAAAAATGAAATCTATTCAAAAGAGAATTTCTATTCTAGAGGCTGATAATGAATTTCTACGACGTAAGGATCACGCTTATCATGAGATAAGCAATACACTTCAAGATATCAGAAAAGAGTTGGATCTAGAAGTATGTTATGTCAACACACTTAAGATCAATGTTTTGAATTAAACTTTGCTAACCAACATAGAGAGGGTATGCTATGAAATTTAGGATTGAGTTCTTATTTTATCGGAGGAAGTACACAATAAATTTGAAGGCATTCTACTAAAAAATGAAGTGATGGATATGCAACCAATTATGCAATATTAAGATAACATAATTGTAGCTCTAGAAGCAATTATAGAGACCTCGCATGATATGTTAAGGAGAAAGGATGGAAAAAATAAAAAAACAAGTTGAATTAGTAGCAATAATCACAATGTACTAAGCATCTAAAATAGATGGTGCTCTTGGTGCAACTACTAAGAAGTTGATGTATCCATTATTAGAGATTTTATTATCTATAGATAGAATTTAGAAATCTGATCATATAATGGTGGAAAGTGCTAAACAATCAAGGTCAACAGAGCTCACTATGAAGGATGAAGGGCAAACTAATAGAGACAACACAATCGAAATTAAAATGCAATCACCTTATGAAGATGTGTTGTAGTCTAGTGCTCAATGGACAATGTCTCCCTGATGTTTTTATCAAAAGTAAAAAAAAAATCCCACTGGATAGTGCCAAGTGTTGAACAAGAATGTGATGCAAGTCTTATCAGTTAGAGTATTTTCTTCATAATTAACTAGATTATTTAAGAACTATGTAGAAGACTTATCATTTTGGGGTGAACTTTATTGTAACATTTTAAGGATTAAAATCTATATTACATGATATGATATGAAGGGGTTCTGTTGTATTATGAGACTATTCATAAGAAGTTTGGTGGGCTATTGAAAGGATTAATGAGGATGATGTGCAAAAAAATGTACACCCGAGATGGATTTCTAGGTTCATCAAGAAATGCTAATGTTCAACTTTTAAATATGGTGTCAAAGTTCGTGTTGCATTGGAGGTAAGTCAAATGCGTGATTTTTCTATTTGAAAAATGAAGTATGTAGGTGAATTTGCTGATATACATTCATGGTAATCTCTTCACGTAAGGTAGATTATGTTGGTTAAGGACTTAAAAAGCACACAAACAACACAATCAAGTAGAAGAAGCTTGGAGAACAACAAAAAATTGATTGTGTGACCAAGTGAATATGCAAAGTTAGGTGAACCATTAGGGTTAGAGGCATATATATAAGCGAGAGGAAACAACCTTTTAAAGAGGGAAAAAATTTCTCTATCGGTCCTAAGTGTGTACATACATATCAGTATCCAAATATATCAACAAATCCCCCTAGGAGTGATGTGGCAAACATGAGTTGGAAGTGCAAAGCTATGTGGAATGAAATCAATCCACAAAAGGAAGTAAGCCCAAAGATTTGTGAAAACCTTCAAACTTCTCCTTAGGTAGAGCCTTTGTGAAAAGGTCTACAACATTATCTTATGTGGATGAATAAGGCAAATTGATCTTTCTTGTAGAGATTCTCTCCCTAACATAATGATAATGCATCTCAATGTGCTTTTTGCAAGCATGGAACACAACTTTCCTTGCAGCTACCAATGTTCTGTGAGTATCAATAAGATGGAGGTGGCAAAAGAGAAAACAACACCCAAATCAGCCAAAGGGCATCTAAGCCAAACCACTCAACAATAGTTGTGAAAGTTGCTTTATACTCAACCTTGCAACTAGAAGTGGCCAAAATATGGTGCTTCTTGCTCAACTTAGATATTCATGAGCTATCAAACATGAAGCAAGAACCATTGGTGTACACATGAATGTCATAGCAAGCTACCCAATGTCAATAAAAATAAATCATGTAATTCTAGCAATAATGATCCTACCTTGGGATAAAACAATCCAAGTATCTAGGTACCACTCAAGTAGCAAATGAGGTGCTTAACTACCTATCAATGATTGACACCTAGGAAATGCATGAACATCCTCATCTGAAAGAGATTGAATATCAAGATGGGCTATGCAAGATTAAATCAAGCATCCAATAGCTTGCTGATAGAGAAAGACATGAAATGCATCTAGCATCATGAAGACTCAACATTAAACCTATTTCCATGGGACTCAAAATTTGTTTGCAATTGTTGAGTCCAAAATGTTGCAATAATGTGTCAATGTATTTTGTTTGGCACAAATATATTCCCCCATCAGCTTGCATAAATCGAATGCCAAAATAATGATGTGAAAAGCCTAGATCTGACATCTCAGAAGAGGCATGAAAATCAACCTTAATTTCAGCAATATTCTTCTCATATGACCCATGAGCAGCATATCATCAACATATACAACAATGATCAAAAGTACATCATCTACATGCTTAGCATATAAGGTGATCTCCTAGAATCCATGTGCTAGAAAGTATGCATGTATGGTTTCAAACCAAGCACATGGTGAATGCTTCAATCCACACAATCCCATTTTCAACTTGCACACATTGTTTTCATGCCCTTTCTACACAACAGCATGGGGGAAAGATACATATACTTCTTCATGTAAATCACCATTTAGTAATGTAGTTTTAATGTACAATTTATGTACATTGAAACCATGATGAGTTGCAAGTCCACAAATGCTATGAACATTGGTCATTCAACACGTGGGAGCAAAGGTCTCATCAAAATAGATGCACTCATCTTGACCATAACCTTTGGAAACAAGCCTAGTTGTATACAAATCAATTGTTCCATCAAGATTATGCTTCAACTTGTATAGCCATTTAGTGCCAATGGCCTTTTCCTAGAGGAAAATTTCACAAAGACCAGGTACCATTCTTCATAGTAGCATCATATTTTGATTTCATAGCAGTCATCCAATTTTCTAAATTCTATCCTTCATCATAAGAAACATGCTTATTCTCATAAAAAAGACTAGAGACAACCATTGCACAGAAGGTTGATGCAAAAGAAGCACTACGAGATCTTGAACAAGTATGATATGAAAAAGTGCATCTAACTTGTTATCTATCAAAGTCTACACTAGCCATTCGGGCATAGTTTTGGCCTCTTCTATGTCACTTCTCTCATTAATAGGTACATCAAGTAAAATCGCTTGGCATTAGAAATATAATGATCTCCATTATCATTCGAAGCTTGTAAGGGTTGAGAAATAGCATCACTAGCAGTAGCATTTGAGTGTCCACCTGTAAAAAGAGGTAGAAAAGTATCATACACATCCTTTGAGCTAGTTGATGTCTCCTTGATACATGATAGTAAGGGCTGAATACCATCTTCCACAAAAAGAACACATGAATAATCAAAATAAATTTAGTCTTGGGATGATACAGATGATAGCCTTTGCTTTTAGAACTATACCCAACAAAAATTACATTTCATTGCCTTATCATCCAATTTTTTACATTGTTATTCAAGCACTAAGGCATATGCCAAGAAACAAAAAACATGCAAATGAGCAACAGATGAACTGTGACCATGCCAAGCCTCATATGGAGTGATACACTGCAATGCTTTGGCCTAGTAAGTACATATGTTGCATACATAACAACCTCAAGCCAAATGCTATGTGGTAAAGCCTAAGTTTTGACCATACATCTTGCCATTTCCATGAGAGATATGTTCTTCCTCTTAGCAGATTTATTTTGTTGAGGTGTATACAACAATCTACATTGATGCCTTACCCCATGCTCAATGAGAAATGCATTAAAATCAAAAGACATATACTTCCCCCCTTGATCAAAAGAGAAACTGCCTATTTTACATGCTGACATATTTTTCAGCCATAAAAAGGAACTCTTTAAAGCACATAAATACTTCAGAATTTGCTTTCAATGGATAGACCCATGCACACATCAACAATTCATCAATCAACTTCATGAAGTATAAGTCATGCCTCAACATTCCATTGTTCCTCTCTTTGTTCTTAACTTGTGTGCATGTGTGTGTGTATGTGTGTGCATGCTTGTGTGCTTCTCACTCATTCACTTTTCCACTTCACTTGCTTATTGTCATCGTACCTCCCTCACATCTTTCTGGATTGACAATTATGAGGTGGATCTCCTAAGGTTTAAGGCTTGATTCATAAAACTCCCCCTCAAGCCTTCAACTTGAATCTATCATACCAATGCTTCTCTTGAATTTTAGTAGTTTTGTTCCTTCAAAGCCTTTTGTAAACACATATGCAAATTGATTATGCTCATTCTCATCCATATTTCCACATTTCCTTGTTTTCTTGGTTAATGCAAATTGCAAAACACTTCCCTATTGTAGATCATGTGTAATCCAATATCGATGTACCTTGTGATGTTTATGACTTATTTCCTACCGCTCCTTGGCATCATGGCTAAAATATTTTCATTTTGAAAGTGCTGTATGTGTTTAAAAAGTTACCTTGATTCTTCTTGTACCTTTGTTTGTTGTCTTTTGAGTAATGTTCCCTTTCATAATGGATAATCTTACCAAAATCATAGCATTCTTTTTGTGTGTTCCTTTCCTTGAGGTCAACTTCCTATTGCTCTTGATTATCTAGTCCCCCTTTCTCCATAGCTTTCGCTTGAACCTTCGTATCATTGATTGATCTTTCCCTATGTTTTCCTTCTAGATTATTTCAACCTCTCTTTCCTTTGCCTTTACTAGCGTAAAAGAATTGGGATTCATTGCCCTTTGAATGGCCTCCATTTAGGTTCATTCCCTTGGTTACCATGCTCAAAATATGCTAACAAGTCTCTCACATATAGTGAGGTAGAGAATGTCCTCCATTTTCCATCATAGCTGAACCCATTTAGTGTACGAGCTACCAAATCATCATCCTTGATGGACTTGCCTATCAATCCTAAGGAATCTTTTTTTGTCAAAAGGATATAATAATTAATAAAGCTATTATAATCCTTCCATAATTTCTTCATCTCAATCTTGAGTTTAATCTTTCAATAGTTTTTGGAGGTGGAGTATAATCTATGGAAATCCTCTCACACCTTATTGGATGAGTTGAAGTCTCGCATAAGACTGATCATAATAGTATGTGGAGATAGGATGCATATGACTCTTCTATTTCTTTCAATCCACTCTTTCAATTCCCTTGATTCCCCTTGAATTTCTGGATCTACATATTGAGGCCTAGGCTCAAATCCACTAAATTGTCCCCATAGTCCCTTTCCCACGAGAAACGTGAAATTTCCAAGGATGGTGATTATCTTTCTTCGAATTCTCTATTCAAGTAACATAATTAGTTATTGCTTAACCTTGTGTGCTTACAAATTTTTTCTTGAGTATGAAGGAATAGACAAATTAGTTCAAAATTATTTCCTTATTAGAGCTTCTTCCCTTGATATATGTTGGGGCATTTGATTCTTTATTGAGACTACTTTGAATGTTAAAATAACCTCTTTTTGGAGAGCTTTTTTAGGTCCAAATGGTATATTTTTTGTTATAATTCATGGAAAAATGGAATGTTAAATGGATTTTAATGCCTTGAGGTTTTTAATTGTGTTTTGTGTTTTGATTTATCAAGTGAAGATTCATGAGGGTGTGAACATGCATGGACTTATTCAAATATTTTTGGAGTTATTTAGAAGAATATTTAGAAGATATTTATTTTTAGAAGATAGTATTTTTAGTTATTTTTTGTAAAAATAATAGATCGCTTTTGAAAGAAATGTTTTTGTAAAAATAGAGAATCACAATTTTTTAAATAAAGCAAAAGCATGCTTTTCCAAGCATCACCCTCATGTATCTTCTATTCAGGATGTAATAAGAAATACGTATAGATACACATGCTCTGATAGACTCATCCATCAGAGTATCTGGGGGGGGATTGTACCCAATTTGGTGTCTAGTCTCTTGTCTACACTTCATGAAGTTCATGAGCACATTAAAAGGAGTCAAGAGTGTTACATGGGTAATGTTAATAAGAAATGAGTAGCTAAAGAATTTAATGAACAAATTTGTATGGTTACAAATAATCGAAAGGCGTTTGAAAAATATTTCACAACATCCTAAGGTTAAACTTGCACCATATTATTATGGACCTTTTCGTATTATTCAAAAAATTAATGAGAATGCTTTTAAATTAGACATACCTTCTCATTGGAATATCCATAATTCTTTTCATATTAGTTTATTGAAGCAATTTAAAGGAACATTACCACTCACTCATATTTTAGTTGATCCTCCTTTACTTGAAGAGGATGTGGAAATTTTAGTTCCAGAGAAAATACTTGATTATGATGTTACTACTACATGCACAGGTAACCAATATCATAGATATTTAGTTAAATATAAAAATCATTCATTTGAAGAATCTCAATGGATTCATAAAACATCACTAACTCCACATTATGATCATTTGATTTCTACTTATCATTCACAATCAAATAAAATTCCAATTTTCTAGTTCCATTCATGTGTTTTTACATGGAACATGCTTATGATTATTCAGTGATGGGACATGTGACTAGCCATCCATGTCTATTTTATTATTATCAAGTGAGGTCAGTTGCTCATCAATTGGGAGGCATGTTTTACTTTATGGAATAATATGATGTTAAATGGATTTTAATGCCTTGAGGTTTTTAATGTGTTTTGTGTTTTGATTTAGCAGGTTAAGATTCATGAGGGTGTGAATACACACGGACTTATTCAAATATTTTTGGAGCAATTTAGAAGAATATTTAGAAGATAGTATTTTTAGTTATTTTTTGTAAAAGTAATAGATCGCTTTAGAAAACGATGTTTTTGTAAAAATAGAAAATCACAATTTTGTAAATAAAGGAAAAGCACGCTTTTTGAAGCGCCACCCTCATGTATCTTCTATTCAAGATGTAATAAGAAATACCTACAAATACACATGCTCTAATAGACTCATCCATCAGAGTATGTGGGGGGAGATTGTAACCAATCTAGTGTCTAGTCTCTTATCTCTTTCTATTCTTTGAGTACTTTTTGTCTGATTTCATTTCCGTACTATCCTCTACATATGTGCATCTATGGGATGCGAAGGTCAACATTTTTCCTCCTCCAAGAGTGTCAAATGCTTAAAAATTCTCTAATACCATAGCTTGTGATGAGTACTTTTACTCCTAAAAATCCAATTGGTCTATCCATATGCCTAGCGGATGATTTCAATTTTATATATGTAGGATAAAATGTAGGATTTTCCACCTTTTCCATATGGATTTAGTCACTATTTCTAGTGTTTCTCTGCTATCTAAAATAGTTTTTGTTGTGTGCCTATTGAATGAAATAGCTAGGCATATATTGCTCCCATCTCCTTCACTATATTCACCTACCTTTTCCATTGGAACATGTCTTGTTCTCAAACTATCCACAATAGTTTTGGTATCTAGATTTTTTATTTGAGAAATGTTTAGGTCCACAAACTTGTCCGGTTATTTCCATAAATTTAGCTTTATTCACAAAGTTCTTCTAATGTCAAGTTTCATGTCATCTTAGTTTTCTTTAATACTTGTATTTTGAGTGTGCTACATTTGTGTTTGGTTAAGGGAAATCTTATGAAGGTGGATTTCTTGACTATGGATAGGCTCTTATATCCTCATGTATCATGTGATTAATCTTGTAAGATTTTATCCCCATTCTCTACAATACCAATCAATGATGAACTTTCACTCATTGGGTACTTTAAAAAACTGAATAGTTCTTAGATTATTTGATTTCTTCCATTGGAGGTCCTTAATTTTTCTCTTTTTCTTTTTTCCATCTATCCTCTTCCACTTGAATCCATAAGTATTCTGGCCATTTGTCTTCCACTTCAAGAACTATAGAGCTTATATGTACATCAACAACTATGGGATGTTTTTCTTAAGGGTCGGACTCATCTTAGGAATTAAGTACCACTAGTGTCCTATTTATTCTAATTTTGCATGTCTTTGGATAGGTTTAAAAGATGATTTTGTAATTCATTTACCCACATTAATTTAGTAATGTCCTTTTTAATTACTACTCTCTGGGATTTTTCTCTAAGGAGGCTAGTTAGCTATTATAGAACAACCTATGGCCTGTATTTGGCATGGTCATTTGGGCCATATATCTCATAGTGGAATGGAAAATCTTTCTCATTCTGCCTACTTACCTAAGTCATCTTTCTCTAATTTTTCATTTTGTGAGCATTGTCAATATGGAAAGCAAACCAAAAATGTGCATAGAACGCACATTGACTCTTCATTCCACCTTTAGATCTCATTCATACAGATGTGTGTGGTCCTATGCCCACAAGGTCATTAGGTGTTTCTCTTTACTTTGTCAGTTGCATAGATGGTGATACTAGAAAAGTTTGGATATATCCTATCAAATCAAAGGATGAGGTATTCCCTACTTTTAGAAAATGGATTGCTTCAATTGAGATTGAGAAAGGAACTAACCTCAAAGCTTTATGTTCAGGTATTGGGGGTGAGTATACCTCACATGAATTCAACATTTTCTACCAGTCTAGAGGAATTTGTAGAGAGTTTATAGCTCCTTATATCACAATACAAAATGGTGTAGCTAAAAGGATGAATAGAACTATTCAGGATATGGGAGTTTCTATGTTGCATCATGCAAACCTTTCATAAGGCGTTTGGGCAAAAGTAGTATTTACTGCAGTTCATATGATTAACCTTTCACCTAGTACTGCCAAAGGTCTAAAAGTGGCACAAGAGTTATGGACAAGGAAGCCACCATATTATGATCATCTTTCATTTTTGGGTGTGAAGCATAAGTTCATATACCCAAGAATCTTAGACAAAAGTTGGACCATAAGTCAAGAAATGCATTTTTCTTGGATATGGTCAAGAAGGACAATTTGGATATTGCTTATGGGATCTTGAAATGCGATGAGTGATCAGAAGCAATGATGTCATTTTAAATGAGTCTAAGATGCATAAACAACCCATTAAGGAGGTTGAAGTGAGGAGAGTGGTGTTTGAGGATAGTAGTCCTCTAGTTAGCATGCATAAAAATGTTGCACATAGGGATATTCAAGAGAATGTCCAATCAGATCAGTTTGCAAATGATCGTGTTCATTAAGCATTGAGATGCTCTACATGTGTCTCACATCCACGTGATAGATATGTTCCATGTTTAGATTTTGTTATGTTAACAAATGTTGGTGAGCCTTTTTGCTACAAAGAGGCTATGCAGATAGTGGATCATGTCAAGTGGGAGCCTGCCATGAAGAGTGAGTTGGATTCTATTCACAAGAATGATACTTGGGATTTAGTACCTTTGCCAATGGGTAGGAAAGCTTTACCATGTAAATGGGTATATAAACTAAAATTCACATCAGATAGTGCTTCTCCAAAGTATAAACCACGACTTCTTGTAGAGGGTTTCAAGCAACAACATGGTGTTGATTTCAAGGAAATCTTCTCTCCAGTGGTCAAGATGACTACCTTGCAAATGTTGCTTGGATTCACTGCAATGGAGGACTTAGAGCTAGTCCAAATGGATGTGAAAACCACTTTCTTGCATGGAGATCTTACAGATGAGATCTATATGGAACAACGAGAGGGTTATGTAGTTCTTGGAAAAGAAAATCTAGTTTGTAAGCTTAAGAAGAGCTTATATGGACTCAAATAGTCCCCTAGACAATGGTACCAAAAGTTTGATTTTTTCTGAATTTAAGGCTATTCTCAAAGCAAGGAGGATCATTTTCTCTACACAAAGAGATGCTTAGATGGCAGCTTGATATGCTTGATAGTTTATGTCGATGATATGTTGATTGCTGGGAAGTCTTCTTATGACTTGTCAATTCTCAAAAAGAAGTTGAGTTAGACATTTGATATGAAGG
The DNA here is from genome assembly GCA_020310875.1 of Ceratopteris richardii. Lineage (NCBI taxonomy): Eukaryota > Viridiplantae > Streptophyta > Polypodiopsida > Polypodiales > Pteridaceae > Ceratopteris > Ceratopteris richardii. Next base: position 452,854 of record MU260073.1, read on the forward strand.
ATTTCGGGGATGCTAAACATATGCTTGGCATGCACATTACTCATGATAGGAGTAAAAAATGCATATACTTGTCTCAAAGTGAGTACATATTCAAAGTAGTTCATATGTTCAATTTGCAAGGTGGAAAGGCATTGAATACACCTTTACCCACATATGTGAAATTGAGCAAGGATGATTTCCCCAAATCAGATGAGACCAAAGAATTCATGACCAAAAGTCTTTATGAGTCTGCTATTGGTAGTCTGATGTATGCTATGGTAGCTATGAGACCATACATTGCATTTGTAGTGGGAGTTGTGATCAGATATATGTCTAATCCTGGCAAGCAACATTAGGAAGCAGTCAAGATGATTTTGAGATATCTGAGTGGCACTAAGGACAAGTGTCTATCCTTAGGTAGAGGGAAAGCATCCGTTATTGGTTATAGAGATTCTGACTATGCTGGTTGTGTAGACAATTGCAAGTCTACATCAAGGTACATTTTTCATTTTGCTAGAGGTGCTATCTCTTGGAGATCTCATCTTAAAGAATGTATAGTTGTTTCCACCACAGAAGCAAAGTATTTTACAACAAGTGATGCATGTAAGGAAGGATTGTGGCTTTCTCATCTTGCTTGTAATATGGGTCTACCTCATCATATACCTTGTTTTCTTAGTGATAGTTAGAGTGCCATTGCTTTGGCTAAGAATCTGGTCTACCATGCAGAGAACAAGCACATTGAAGTGAGGTATCACTTCATTAGAGATTCCTTAGCCACTAAGCACATTATTCTTGAGAAGGTTCATACTCAAGATAATGCGGTAGATGCTTTGACTAAAGCTTTACCACAGGATAGCTTTCGACACTATCGTCACTTGATGGGGGTTACTTGATTCATGATCTTAGACAGGCACTTGTAGACTGTGTAACATGCCCATCAGGTGGGAGGTATAGTTTGTATCCTTACACTCAGGTATTCTTTATCATTCTTCATTTTTCTCCCATAGTTACTTTGGCCATGTTGGCCTTTAATGGGAGATTATTATTGTTAGTGTCCATGTGAAAGGCCAAATGGCTAGCGGACATTTTTGTATATGTTCTTTAATGAAGATATAGTGGCATGGTTAGCTACAAATTGCATGTTTGACCTCATTTCACCTAAGAATTCTCAGTTTGTGCTACCTATGTACTATGTTTTCTGTGTATTTTGTAGCCTCTGTGTAGAGTAATGTGTGTAGTAGCTGGAGCTCAGTTTTCTACTCCAAGGATATCGTCATGGCGCTCTCGAGAAGGAGAGCACACTGTGCTGCATCATCATCAAAATACTTCATTGAATGCATGGAATCTCTTTGGATTCACCTTTATCATTACTAGAATTGAGGGTTATGACTGCTTTAACTTTTTCATGCATATGCCCTCATTCAAGTGAAACTAGATAAATTGTGCAATCTTGGTCTTCCAGTGGTGAACCTGGTATCTGAGTATGGGGAAGCTAGCAATGGTCAAGTTATTAGGGTCCTCAAGCCCAAAGACTTTGCAATTCAATTCATCCAAAGAAACAAAAATCACCAAGAAATAATGATTTTGGAGCTACATTATTTTCCTAAAATCCCCATTAGAGGGTCCTTCTTGTTCAAATTTTAATGGCACATGATGTAGGTCTAGATACGGTACCACTTTTTCCCTCTCAAAATCAATTTCTCTACTATATGACTCTTGGAATATATGACTCATGTGTGCATTTTTTGTTTCAATTTACAAGATATGACTTTTAAGGAGTGTCACTATCCTAATGTTATACTCGACCTTAAGTGCATGTATAATGAATTTTCCACAATTATAAAACCATCAGGTTAGGGTTCTGCCTTGTTCTGTATAAGACAAAATAAAAAATTTCAAACCATAAGATAGTTATTTTCTTCAACTCACATGCGTCACATCAAATATACATAGTGCTCTTTCAAAATCCAAAAAATCCAAGACAAACACTTTAGATTATTACGTGCAAACTTACTCAATAATTTCAAAACTTCATGATCATTTTTGTAGGGTTTTGTCCAACCATTTAATTTTTTTACCATTTGTGGGGATAGATTAGATATTCTATTCCACAATTCAAACAAGAATTTACTCATGATCTTCGTGTAACTCAAATTTAAGACTAAAATCAAATGTATCTCAAAATCAAGGTTACATATAACATCTTGGGAACAACTTTCTTCAACAAGGATTGGTGTCATTTGGATAGAAAAGTGGTATTTAGACACTAACGAGGAGGCAAAATGAGTAGACAAAACCACTTTCATCAAAGTCCACTTACAAAATGTCAACTTTAGGGTCAAAAAGGGCTTTTCTAGGTGATTCACTAGATCAGTTTATGGAGATTTTGAAATATGAACATCCTTATACTTTCTTATTTCAACTAATGGGCTAGAATTTTCACAATCCATAAAAGAAATATCAATCTTGTTGGGCAATTACAATATCTAGAACTCCAAAAGTGCTTGATGGTCAAGGATAATGAAAAAGTCCCCAAATTGAGATGAAATTAGGTGATCCAAGGGGATCCACACAATTCTTTGAGCAGTCAAATGTCAACCCTTGCTTCAACTCACTTTCTAGGACAATATTGAGGTCAAGGTCTCAATGTATTTCCAATGGATTAAATGATGGCTTGGGGTGGAAGTTCAAAATGATTTTCTATGTGTGGAGCTTAGTGCGTAATTCCTAATTGTCAAATGGATTGACAAGCCAAGCTATGATTGATTTCAGTGTCTTATACAACTATGAATTCAAATTATTGCTCTTTAATTCCATTGAGGAAAGTGCTTGGGACTTATCAAGATCCTTGAAAGACCTTTTTGGGTAGTGATTCAGTAACCTAAAGAATATCTTTACATCCTTCAAGGCCAAGCAAAAGAATATGGCAGTAGTGTTCTATGCAATCATGGATTATAGACCATGTCCTAATGAAGATCCGATAAAGCCAACTAAATTTGAAATCATTCTTGAATTAAAAATATTCTTAACTATGTGGCTTGTGAACATGGATTCTACGGACCAAGTACAAGTCTACCTTGTGATAGACCCCAAGAGATTCCTTTCAACAACTATATTAAACTTTATAGTGTTTTTGAATGATTACTAAAGTACTCAATTCAGTTCTAAACTTTCTTCATTGATTGAGGAGCAAAAGGATATGCGATTGAAAGAGAAATCTTACCTTCTTCATGTGATTATTCAATTATCTTGATGTCAAATGTGCTCCTAAGATGATCCTCACCAAATCTTTGGAATTAATCCTTTTATGCCCTTTAGAGTTGGACCTCGAACCCTCATATTAAAGTGGTGAGAGACATGATAAGATGACAAACACTTTTTATATCACAATGAAATGTTGAGACTCTTTTGACCGATCCCATTAACCACTAGTCACAAAGAATTTTTATGCACTTAATCTTACCTTCTATAAATCTCGCTTCTTGATGATTCCAAGAGTTCCACCAAGATTTGGATGACCATCTCCCATGATCCACTACCCTAGTCCTTGTTCCCACATTCCTCAATGCTAAAAATATTGTATCGGGCTTCCCTAGATACCTTCACCCCACCCCATAGAGGGCACTATTATGCTCATTCCTATCCAACTTTGCCTACAATATATCCTATCAGTTCTCCACAATGCGTATGAACTACTACCTTCCACTGATATAGTTTTGCACACTTTGCGAATTGCTCTCACCTTGTTCACACACAAATTTGCATGCAACTCCACTCTCTCAAATCTCTATTCCTTGCTTTACATACTCTTGCAAGGGAAACATCATGCATATGTTCTTTTTGAAATCCGTTAGATTTTGATTAGACACCCCAATCTCACATGTGCCTATGGGATGATTGATCTTCAAATTACAATCAATTCCCACAAGAATGTTCCCATCAACCTTGGCTTACGAACCCACAATTATGATTTTCCTACTCTACAAATTTTTTACCAATATTTTGATATGTTCTCTTGTACCTTCAAAACAAATTATCTTCCACATGCCCTTCTTTGGCTTGAAGCAGTTATTATACCATACTTACCTTAGCTCTATTGATAATTTTATGTTTTTCCCAAGGCCATAAACACAAAAATCAACTTATTGAAAGTTTTCTACAAGCCACAAATCACATACAACCCTTCTCTGACCCAAGAAACAAAGACAAAAAAGTGATTAAAATATGTTCAAATTCTTCTAATCTATTATAAGAATTATCTACTCTAACCCTAAGGATAAGGCCTCATACTTTCTTCCTATCAACATCTACACGCTCTATGAGAAGTTTAAAGTGAAAAATATTTTAAGTTAAAGAGTGTTAACACATAGTTTTATTTTTTAACCACTTATAAACAAACATACAAGTAGAAATAGTGTTCAAACAAGTGCATATGGTGTTTACAATGATTTAAGCAAGCGATCAATCTATAGATTGAGGTTGGTATACACTCAAAATTCAGTCACAACCATAATAAAAACATGGAGACACTCATGAAATCTCAAGAAGGAAAAGAGCATGAATTTTGGGACAAGAATCGTTCTATTGATCTTTCTAAATGACTCCAAAAGTCATCCAGAATGAAGGAGATGAATTCTTTTGTAGTGTCCTCTGTTATCTACAAGATTCTACATGGATATATAATGGTAAAAATGCAAAAGACATGTATTTAAGGAGATCCTCTTAGTTGTTTTTTGAGATTGAAACTAACTAAGATTACATTAAATAATTTTCTTGGTCCAAATTAGAGATTAAAAAAATTGCAAACTTCTCCTTGCATGCCTTCAATAATGCTTTGATGATTGGTAAATGCTCCCTATCAGTCTTTCAATTTTCTTTTGATCTATATGGGTTGTTAGCACAACATGAATTCCATGTTTGTCAAAAAAGTATTGTGCATATAGCTTGCCCTTATTAGCTAGAATTTTTTACACATATTCATATCAAAAATAGATTTCTTCTAAAATAAATTCGCATACATTTAAATTTATCTTATTTTGAGATGATTTTCCTTTGAAAAAATAAGTTAGATCCTCTCTATACATAAAAATAGATATTATTTGTGACATTTCTAAAGCATTGTAACTAAATAAAGAACCCACTTATAATGCATACATAGTGAGTAGGTGGCACATAGCTCATCTTGATGCTTCACAAGTGAATGCATATGAAATATTTTACACGAAGAAATAAATATATACACATGCATCCATCAACACTACAACCTAATTTTGTCATATGTTCTAGTAAAGCCTTTATGTATTGTCCATGAAGTGTCATGCACATCATACATAACATTTATATGATTTTTTATTATTCCAACAAATCAATGAGGAACAATATAACCTTTCCTAGGTCATCTCTAGAGTAAACCATTACTCAAAAAGAAATTATGTGACTTATAAAATTTTATTAAGCTCTTTCTTTGTACATGCTTGACATTGAAACAAAGAGCACAAATACCTACCAATACACAAGCATTCAATTTCACACTAATTTTCATTAAAAAATCTTCTATTAAAGTATTTAGAGTATTTATCAGCCCATCCCAATCTATCTTCATATCATCAAATGGAGCCTTGGCTAACATATTGGTAGTTGGATTAGATTTACTATGATTTTCCATAAATTCTCTATTAAAAGAGTTAATATACACAATCCACCAAATCAAGAGTTCCATAATCAATACCAAGAGTTAAACAATTTGTAATCATACCTAGAAGTGGGAGGCAATTAGACTCCTAATACATTTGCATCCATAAAATATTCTTTATCATCTTTTAAGGTTTCCATAAGGATTAGTAATTCTTGTATGATTTGTGGATAATCTCTCAAATCTTTATTAAGCACATTTTTACCAAAGCAGATCACATATCATCTTCCCTCCTATTCATTTTTGTTAATTTCCTAGACAACACGTATAGAATTCATATCTACAATTAAGTAAATATGGTTAACATTATAGTAATAAACCTTTCTCAATATTGAAGCCTCCATCAACATGCATTTTTTCTTCCTCATAGCCCTTTAATACTCTTCATGCCACACAAAATTTTGATCCTTTCTTAAAAGCTAGTAAAGATTATCTTTAGTATGAGAAAAGTGTACAATTCAAATGGACTACAAAATATGAGCTCCAAGAACTCATTTAACTTGCATAATAAATCTTAAAATAATAAATATTCTACCATTGGTGGATAATGTTTACATCCATAAAACACTCAAATACATCCAACAATCAAGACATCAATCATGCCAGTAATAGACTTCTCTATTGAAAGTTCCAAATTTAATTCTTCTAATCTTGTTAAAACTTTTTCACAATAAAAAAAATATGATTAATCATAAAATTAGGTCATACGTTCTCATACATGCTTTCATGACCATCCCAGTAAGAACAACACCTATTTGCCATATCATCTAGAAATTGCAAAGTGGCATGAGTAATAAGACCATGTAAAATAGGATTCATTGCATTCATCATATGTGTAAAATAGTTTGTTGCCATGCCTTGAGGTGCACATTCATACAAGTCCACAAGTCCCAAAGTTTTTTCCATAATCGTACTATCCTACTTACCTAAAGTTCATTGGAGTTAATTATACCCAAAATACAAGTATCTTGAAGAGTAAATTGTCCTATCTACAAAAGCGTTTGTAAATTTGTCTACTGTTTGCCTCACTTATTGGTTGTAATCACGTATAAACCTCGACTTAATATGTTTATTTGATACAATAAACTAGTTTTTAAAATATAGATTAGAAATTTTATATAGAATTTTCATATGTATTCTTTCATTAAGAGGTCTAATAAACTCAAGAAGGTGAACTTGGGGATTGGGATTGAGAAAAGTTCAAGGAAACGTATGAAAAGTTCAAGGAAACGTATGAAAAGTTCAAGGAAACTTATGATACATTGAAAATAACCATCTCTCTTGGAATAAATGAAACAATTTTTCCAATGATTTGATTTGAACCTCTTTTTAATTCAAAAAAATATTACTCAATTGAATCTTAAAAAAAGACCATTTTTTTTGTTATCGGCCTCACATGCCTTCATGCATCTTATCATCATTTCTTGCTAGCATTGTTAAAGAAATCAGTTTAATGTTTCTCTCTATAATATTATATTTAGTGCATACATTTTTTTCAAAAATAAATTAATAACTATTGCAAAAAGACTCAAAAAGCTTTCCAAAAAGACTCATATATCAAATTGTTGGAGGAAACTCCAAAAAGTAGTTGAAAAGTCAAAGTCAAAGTGCTAAAAGCTTTAACAAAGGATGAAGACTATGGCAAAATGGGAGTGCAAGCATGAAACAAAAGGAGGAAGGGATCTATCAATTTTCCCAACTCAAATCTCTCCTTAGAATTGGTTTTCCCCCATTTTGAGAGAACTTAGAGAAGCTTGTAGGAGGTAGAAATGTGAGGTTCAAAGTGATGAAGATTATTCTACCCAACCAGCACATGAATAGCCCTTACACTCTTGGAGTGTCAAATAAACCTTACAGGCTTGTGATTATTGCAATAAAATCCATTGTATAATTTGGAACAACAATGAGAAAGAGTTGATACAAAACAGATAAATTTGCACATTGACTAGCTCAATGAACTTGCTATTTTGGGATGAACATTCAACTTCAAATGCTTAGAGCAACCAGCATGATTACAATTGGAAAAGATACTTTTTGAGGAATGTTATACATAGGATTGAGTAGCTAAAATACACAATAGAAGGAATTAACATCAACTAATGTGTTTGCAATAAGCTTAACACTAATTGGTGGTACCCCCGATTTTTCAAGGTTGTGCAAAGATAGACCCAGAGATCTTAAAATGACAATTTCTCCCAATCCCAAAAACCAAATACTACAAAAAATTGTATACTTCTAGTAGACAACAATATCTTTCCAATGATTTCTCCTTTATCAAATTTGAAGCACTATAGAAGGAGAAAAAGCCTCTGCAAGTTTATGAGTTGGGGAAGATGATAGAGAGATTGAAGAAGAAGAAGGTTGAAGATCAAAAGTGTATCTCTATTGATCCAGCTTAATTTGAAAAATTTTGTGAGTTTGTATATAGACTACCCCTTGATGCTTTCCATGACTCTTTTGTAATGAATTCAAATTTCAATCCACACTCGTAGATCCCTTTAGGAGTCCCCCCCCCCTTCGGCTTGTATTATAACCATGTTACTTATCTTTGTACATTCTCTTGGTAATACATTCAATATTGTGTGTTGTGCTCCAAGCTTCTTCTTCTTCTTTGTGCTATTCGTGTGCTTCCACAAACTTCAAACTCCAACAATTGGCATCAGAGCAGGTTATCGCTTCATCTACAACATCCTCAAAACCCATCCCGTCACAGTTTCAGATTCCATGAAAATTGGTGAGCATACGCAGGGAGGAGTTCAAAACAACTTCTCTGTGTGGTGTCAAAATCATGATCTAAGCTCGTTTCGACCTCTAAACACACTATTATAGTGCCTATGCAGGAAATTTTGTCTTTTTGTGCTAGTCATATATACAGGTTTTGGTTTGCCAATATAACCTCCTTAAAGTTTGCTGCATGTTTAGCGAAAATGGATAGGGTAATTTTGTTCAACTTTTTTAGATACAATCATTTTTTGCATAAGGGTATTTTAGTGAGTGCCGTGGCTAAAAGATGTGATGTATTCCATATGTTGGTTGTTGAGGATAAGTTAGATGGTACCAATTAGCCATTTTGGGCATATATGATGCATCATGTATTGGTTGCAAAAGGACTGTGGAATATTGTGTGGGGTGTTGAAAAACATCCTACTACTCCTGCAAATACATTTACTAAAGGTGAAGTGGATGGCATTGAAGATGATGTTCTTCACGTTCTTGTTCATGTTGTGGTTCCTGCTCTACCTACTATAGAGCAACTTCATTAGGATGGTGAAGATGATGAGGCACATGCATTGATAGCCTTGTCTATCAAACATTTCATTATTCCTCACATTCGCTCTTGCAAAATAGCAAAGCATGCTTGGGATGTACTTACCACTTTATACCAAGCAAGGAATGAGACTCATGTTTCTTACCTCTGAAAGGAGTTCAAGAGTGAGCACATGAATGAAGGAGATTCCATGGACAATGACAAAGATCAAAGATTTAAAGGAACAACTGATTTCTCTTGATGAAGTGTTGTAGATAGTTCACTTGTGCAAACTATTCTGAATGGTCTTCTAGATTCATATCCGAGTTTTGCTTCTACTCTTTGATTGATGATTAAAGGAAATCCTAATGCCTTAATATTTGAGAAGTTAGAATTTTTTTTGTTGCAAGAAGATCACTCTAGGTAGAATAGGTCCATTATGTGTGTTGTAGATCATACTTTCTTGGCTAGTCAAAAGGACAAAGATAAATGGAGCTCATCTACTAGTAAGCAGAAATCTACTAATTTTGCACAATCAAAGAACGATGACAAAGAGGAGAAGAAAATAGGAAAGCATAATTTTTTTTGCAAATATTGTAAAGGATATGATCATGTCATAAACCGTTGTACAAAATTAGCTGCAAAAGAGACAAAGAAAAAAGAGGCTAGAATGGTTGTTACAGAGGCCTCTAGACCAAAACCAGAGTCTGCAAATCTTGTGCAGAATGAAGAACGGGCATTTACTATTGTTAGTAGTTATGACCCATCTTTGCATGAACACTATATGTTTGTAGTAGACTCATATGTTTGGTACTTTGATAGTGGGGCAACCAAACATATTACCTTGCAGCACAGTTTTTCCACTTCACTTGAGCCTGCCCATATAGGGAATATTGTCATGCACCAACAACTCCTCTTATCCTATCATGGGAGTTGGTAAGATTATTCTAACTACTATTGATGGTAGTTCTTTTATGTTGTTGGATGCTTTATTTGTGCAAGAGATCAAGAAAAATATGTTATCAGTTTCAACATTAGCCAAGATCGGCTTGGTTGTGAGATTTGTTGATGATAGATATACAATTCATGATCTATCAAATGGTGATGTCATTATTGTTGCTAGCATTTTATGTCCTGCATAGTATAAACTCATAGATTATGCAAAATCTGTGAATGATTCAGCATGTGTAGTTCAAGATTCTCAGGCTATGTCATATACAAAGCTTTGGCATGCACACTTTGGTCATCTAAATTTTGCTAGCTTTCTACACCTGTAGAAAATGGTGTCCTCTTTGCCCAAACTTAAGGCACCTAGTGAACATGTCTGTGAAGCTATATTTTGGGAAAAATTTAGTGTTTCTCCTTCCCAAAAGATGGTTCAGTACCAGCTACTCAAAAATTGCAGCTTGTTCACAATGATGTTTGTGGTCGTATGCAAACACCTTCTTTTGGAAACTACTTTTACTTTGTGACTTTCAATGATGATTGTTCTAGGCATGCATGGGTATATCCATTGAAAGAAAAGTCTGAACTCTTTATGTGCTTCAAATAGTTTCTAGTTTTGGCTCAAAATCTATCGGCATGCAAAATGGGCACTCTGCATTCAGATCGAGGGGGGAATATATATCTTGTGATTTTAATGCATTTCTAGTTGAGCATGGGATAAAACATAATTATATAGTGCCATATACACTCAACAGAATGGATTTGCAGAAAGGAAGAATAGCTCACTCATGGAGATGGTGAGATGTATGGTCAAGAGTCAGGCTTTATCGCATAGTTTCTGGCTTGAGGTTGTTATGTGTGCAACATATGTACTTAAGAGGTGTCCCACTAAAGCATTGCATTCTATCACTCTATATGAGGCTCATCATGGTCAAAAGCCATCTGTTGCTCATCTATGTGTCTTTGGTTGTCTTGCATATGCATTATCGCCTGAACAAAAATGTAGGAAATTGAATGATAAAGCAGTGAAATCATTTTTGTTGGGTAGAGTTCTGAAAAGCAAAGGCTATCATTTGTATCATCCATAGACTAAACACATTTTGGTTGGCCATGATGCTTTTTTTATGGAAGTTGCAAGTCATCCATTACTTTCATATACTAAGGAGACATCAATTAGCTCCAAAGATGTGTATCACACTTTCGTTGGTGCAAATAATCCAAGACTAAATGCTTGAACATTTATCCTAAGACTCATATGTGCATTCATGTATTAGCACATGAATAATCTCTTGTAAAAGATAGATCTTTTTACTCCTTATTGTGAAGAGATGGATAGGTATGTGCTTGAAGATGAAGAGGTGTTGCAAAATCCTTGATCTACACCAGCCAAATGAACTCCAGAAGTATATGGTGGGCCCTTTTAGCTTGCCAATGGATGTATTAGACACCCTATGTACCTTGGAAGATCACTCTCAAAAAGATAGATCAAAACAGATAAGTTGGAGTTAGCTCAGAGGTGAAAACTTGCTATTCTTGGTTCATACACCTGTCCAGTGTTTTACATAATTCTCTGAGCACAGCAACAATTAGCATAATTCCTCTTAGGGAAGTCTAGATAACTTAAAGAACTAGATTTAAAGAGTAATCTCATCAAAAATAATGAACCACACACTAAGAATGAGTTTTAACAACTGATGACATCATCCCGATTTTCACGGGCTGCTACAGTTTGAGACCAGTGAGCAGAAAAATCAACATAACTCAAAATGTAGGAATCCAATGATTATGAAAATTTGTATGGTTATACTAGACAGTAAGTTGAATCCAAAAAGCTTTAAATCACTGAATTTGGATAACTAATCACTGAGAAACACCTCTGACAAGATGAGTGAAAAAGTCGGGTAATTGACAGAGAAGTGAAAATGCACAGACACTGTTGACTTCAACTGAACATAACTGAAGATTGCAACATTCAAATGACATGAAAATTTGTGAGCATATAGTAGACTTATATAGCTAACTTTACCAAGTTAAATCACTGAAAATGATGCACTAGGATCAGAGAAAACATCTCTGCAAGCTGACTGAGAAAAACTGAGAGTAATGGCAGTGAGTAGTACACTTCACAAGAACATGGAAAGATGAACTCAAATAATCATGAAAATGAAAGTATATTGCTTGTACAATACAATGAATTACTGATACATATGTGTGCCTTGTAATCACACCTTGATATGGCATAAAGCTCAGCTCTTGGAGGTCTTCACATAGGTCTCTCTAACCACGACTAAAACTGCCATCTATTTATAGTTGAGTTTGGGAGGCTAACTTCCCTCAATCACTCTCCAATCAATCAATGATTGATTTGATTCTCTACCTACCACAAATCACGAATTCGTGGCTCCTCTTTCCATTCTTGATCAAGTGGACTCAACCACTTAAGATTCTTTCACTTTTACATTAAGTAAACTCTTCAAAAGTTACAAGAGGTAGTTCACAAGTGAACTTTACATAGTCTTCATTTTAAGGCTTTTTCTATGACTTTGTGGGACTCAAGCCAATACTTAGGCTTGTCATAGACTTGCTCCAACACTTATAAAAGTGCACATATGGAATCACTTCAATCACGAGCTATTAGGAGAATCTTTTCACAAATTATTAGTGAGGTAGATGGAGATTGAGATCTTAAAATATAGAGACACTTTTTGGTAGAAGTTCTCAAATTCAAAAAGAGCTCCAACTTTTGGCTATAAAAGAGGACTTCAAAAGTCGCATATGTGTAGACTGATTTGAAGAGATATTCAGAGGGATGTTAAGTTGATATTGAGCTCACATCATAGCTCTATCATTGCTCTCACATTGTGCAATCATTCATTGCCAATGTCATTGTAATCTATGTGCATTAATACATATAGTTCTCTTATATCTCAACTCTTCTACTCTGTCATGTATCACTCAAAATAGTGTACTTCTCTGAGCTATTTCTTAGTGTATACTTGATCATTTGATGTGATTTAAGTTGATACAGATTCTGTATATTTTCCACTTTTTTCTTACAAAGTTTAATATTTATTGGCTTAGCCAATCTTGAGTTATGAGCAAAACATTGCTCACTAGTCTGCATACTGCTAGTACCCAAAAATGTCCGGATGTACCTCTAACTTGCTAAGCATCATCCTCTGAGCATGGTCTATCATTTCAAGTGAGATAACTTGCAAATGTTAGCTAGATAAGTTAATTAGATATGTCCAAAAGGAGTTTATTCAATTGGTAGCAGAGAAGGAGTACTACTCATTTCTTTGAGTAGGTATAGTGACCAAAACATCACGTTTTGGTTCATAGTTGAACCTCCTACTCATTTGTCTTGATCCACTGATTTGAGGATCATATTCCAAAGTACTTGGGTGATTATTTGTGCTTTTTAGAAAGCTCAACAAGTCTAATTTTCTCTCCTCAACTCGATTTTGGCTAGTGTGAAGCAAGAGTTTGCAGCATCATCTCATCTCTGGAAGGTGTCCACCATCTCCTTCAAAAGTGGTATCAGAGCAACATCAAGGTAAAATGGGAGATGGATTTCCATCATTCATTGACAAATTAGACAGGGGAAATTATCGAGCTTGGTTCCTAAGGATGGAGGCTTACCTCCAAGCGAGAAGTTTCAATGGATACATATCTAGAGATGAAGAAATTCCAACCCTTAGAAGCAAACATCAACCTACAAGAGAGGAGCAAGAGAGACTAGCTGCATGGGGTGAAAAGGATGCTCTAGCCAGATCTTATATACTCAACTTAGTATCTGATTTCTTATTACCTCATATAGGAATGGCAAGACCTCCCAAGAGACTTGGGAAGTACTTTCTTCATACCTCTCATCAAATACAAGGGCTAGGAAGAACCAGCTTTGGATGGAGTTCACAACCTTGAGGAAGCAACCAAAGCAAAGTGTAGTTCACTATGTGACTAAGATGAAGGATGTAGATGATCAACTTGCGATTATTGGAGAAGAAATAGAAGAAGAGTAAATAGTAAGGCAGATCATAAATGGCATCAAATCTGATGACAAAGGGGAGTCCTTTACCACAACAATGGACCTATATATGGACATGAAGATACCTGACCTCAATACACTGATGGGGCAACTCTTCACACATGAGACAAAGCTCAACAAGAATGGAGATACTTCTAGAGGGACGTTTTACATTTGAAGTTGAAGATACAAGGAATATTGCTCTCTTCAATTACAAAGATCAAACCCTATCTAAATTGGAGATATGGCATAAGAGACTAGGTCATATAGGTGAAAGGACATTGAAGCAAATATGTAGGGATCAGAGTGTGCTTGGCATTCTAAATTTGGCCAAACAACACATGATTTACAAATGCGGAGCATGCCGATTTGGCAAATCACATAGGCAACCATTGAACAAAAGAGGATACATGTATGAAGACTTTTTGGAGCTTGTACACACAGATGTGTGGGGTCCTATAAGAGAACCATCCATCTCAGGATCAAGGTATTATGTTTCATCGATAGATGACTAAAGTAGATGGAAAATACTTTATTTTATGAAGCATAAAGATGAAGTCTTCATTTGTTTCAAGAATTATTTGGCATTGGTTGAGAATCAAATAGGTAGAATCTTGAAGTGGCTCAGATTGGAGATGGTGAGTATTTCTTACATGATTTTGACTTTTTCTTATAGGAGAGAGGCATAAAGAGAGAAATTACAACAAGGTACACTCCCGAATAGAATGGAGTGGCAGAGAGAAGAAATAGAATAATAGTAGAGGTTGCAAGATCAATGTTGAATGAGAAAAAACTACCAAATTACTTATGGGTAGAGGTTGTTTCCACAACCACTTACCTAATCAATAGGCTTCCATCCAAGTCTCTAGATGGAATGACACCTTATGAGGCATGGAATGGCAGGAGACCTTCTTTAGATCATTGTAAGATCTTTGGGTGCATTGCTTATGCATATACAATAACAGATTAGGGGAAAGCTTGATCCAAAAGCTGAAAGATGCATATTCATTGGTTATGACCAAAATTAGAAAGAATATAGGTTATATAATCCCACTAACAAAGGATTTATAGTTATTAGGGATGTGGTATTTGATGAAGATAATTCCTGGTTTGAAGATGATTGCAGTAAAATAAAGTCATCCTATGACTTGGAAAATGATTTTCCAAATTTGACTCAAAAGGAACCACATATATCAGAGCATGTCAACTCAGCAAATGAAGAACATATTGATTTCAAAGCTTGGGAGTCCAAAGGCAAGACAAAGTTTAAACAATTGGAAGACATTACAGAGTCATCCAATGAAGCACTTAGAAGATCAGGGAGATAAAGAAACCTATTAGGTATGGCTATGACACATCAATAGTCACCAAGCATTCTATATACATGGCTAAAGATTCTATGTCAAAGGAGCCTTCTTCATTTGAAGAAGCCAACAAGAAAGAAGAATGGAGAGAAGCTATGTAAGAAGAAATTGAAGCACTTCAAGATAATAGCGCTTGAGATTTTGTTCCCAAAAAATCATTCATGAAGGTACTAGGATCCAGGTGGATTGACAAAGTGAAAAAGGATTCAAATGGGACAATTAACACGTATAAAGCAAGGCTAGTAGCAAAGGGGTTTGCTCAAACCCATGGAGTGGATTATGAGGAGACCTTTGCACATGTAGTTAAGATTCCAACTATTAGAGTTTCATTAAGTATCGTTGCTTCAAAGAATTGGAATTTGTACCAATTAGATGTTAAAAATGCATTCCTTAATGTATGGATCTATGAAGAGGTTTTCATGGCTCAGCCACCAGATATGAAGACAAAGACAAACATGATTTTGTACGTAAATTAAGGAAAACACTATATGGTTTAAATCAAGATCCTAGAGCTTGGAACTATATGCTTGTCACATACTTGCAGGACCAAGGTTTTGTTACAAGCAAGGCAGATTCTTCATTGTTCATGAAGAATATTAATTCAAGAGTGACTTATCTATGTGTTTATGTGGATGATATCATTATTACGGGGAATGATGCCAATGACATCAAGAAGGTCGAATCTCAGATGAAGGAAGAGTTCAAGATCAATGATCTTGGATTGCTTACATATTTGGTTTAGAGGTTGTTTATATAGATTCTGGTGTTTTCATTATATATTTGATTACATATTTTCTTGGTTTAGAGGTTATTTCTATAGATTCTTGTGTTCTCATTACTCAGAGAAAGTATATCCACAATATGCTAGTTAAGTTCAAGATGGAAAATTCAAAAACTACAGGTACACCCATGAAATTGAACCACAAACTCAGTACACATATGAAGGAGAGATGCTTGCAGACATTATAGGTTATCAAAGACTTGTTGGGAGTCTCAATTATGCAACCCTAATAAGAGTGGAAATATTCTATGGAGTAAGTACATTGAGTCAATTCATGCATACACCAAGAAAAACTCACATGGAAGTTTCCAAAAGGATCTTAAGGTACTTGAAGGGTACCATAAATGAAGGAGTATTCTATCCATTCACATCTGACTTGGATATCAAGCTATATTCTAATGCAGATTGGGCTGGCTCAAAAGATGATAGGAGAAGCACTTCTAGCTACTTATCTTTTGTAGGATCAAAATTTATTTCATGGTCATCAAAGAAACAACCAAATGTGGCACTGTCATCAACTGAAGCTGAATACAGAGGCCTAGCTAATGCAGCACAAGAGGCGATGTGGCTTAAGGTACTATACTCGGACTTGGTGCTTCATACATACACAAAAATTATCTTTGGAGATAACACTAGCTCACTTCATTTGGCTACTAATCATGTATATTATGCAAGGACTAAGCACATTGAAGTGCATTATCAGTATGTGAGAGAGAAGCTACTTAGTGAGGACATACAATTGTCCTATGTATCAACCAACTTGTAGTGTGTAGATATGCTAACCAAATCATTGGATGGAACAAAATTGAACAGGTTCAAGTTGATGATTGGATTGTAGGAGATTAAAGAAAATTGATGTCCAAGCATATTGGGCTTGAGGAGGAGCTGTTGGTGCAAATACCATGCTTGAACATTTATCCTAAGGCTCGTATGTGCATTCATGTATTAGCACATGAATCATCTCTTATAAAAGATACATTTTTTACTCCTTGTAAAAGTGCACATATGGAATCACTTCAATCACAAGCTATTAGGAGAATCTTTTCACGAAGATTGAGATCCTAAAATCTAGAGACACTTTTTGCTAGAAGTTTGAATCTCAAATTCAAAAAGAGCTCCAGCTTTTGCCTATACTTCAAAAGTTGCGTATGCATAGCCCGATTTGAAGAGATATTCAGAGGGATCTTAAGTTGATATTGAGCTCACACCATAGCTATATTATTGCCTTCACATCGTGCAATCATTCATTGCCAATGTCATTGTAATGTATGTGCATTAATACATAGAGTTCTCTTATATCTCAACTCTTCTACTTTGTCATGTATCACTCAAAGGAGTGTACTTCTCTGAGCTATTTCTCAATGTATGCTTGAACATTTGATGTAATATAAGTTGGTATAGATTCAATATATTGTCTATTCTCTTGCTACAAAGTTTCACATTTATTGCCTTAGCCAATATAGCAAAACATTGCTCACTAGTCTGCATATTGCTATTACCTGAGAATGTCGGGATGTACCTCTAACTTGCTAAGCATCATTCTCTGAGCATGGTCTATCATTTCAATTGAGATAACTTGCGAAATCTAGCTAGCCAAGTTAATTAGATATGTCCAAAAGGATTTTACTCAACTGCTAGCAGAGAAGGAGTGCTGCTCATTTCTTTGAGTAGGTATAGTGACCAAAATAGCAAGTTTTGGTTCATAGTTGAAACTCATACTCATCTATTTTGATCCAATGATTTGAGGATCATATTCCAAAGTACTTGAGTGATTATTTTTGCTTCTTGGAAAGCTCAACAATTCTACTTTGCTCTCCTCGACTCAATTTTGGCTAGTGTGATGCAGGAGTTTGTAGCACCATCTCATCTCTGGAAGGTGTCCACCATCTCCTTCAACAACTTTGTTACTTCTTTTCATAGGTGGACAGTCTAGTGCTAGTCCAAATGAGGAAATTTCTCAGCCTTTGAAGGGTCCACATGATGATGCACATCATTCCATTTTTTATGCAAATTTACATGCTGCACTTGTTAATGAGAAGTTTGATATAGATGAGGCAAAAATTATGCCTAAATGGTTGGTGCAAACTTTGCTAGATAGCAAATTAGATGCACCTATATCAAATTGTACTCAATCTAGCTCTCATAGTGCTTCTCTTGCATCAGATTGCTATGCTATGGCTGCCTCTAGTCTTTGTGATGAGAGTGAGCCTCTTTTGTTTGATGAAGCACAAAAATTAAAAAAATTGGATGGTTGTTATGCAATCAGAATATGATGCTATTATGAAGAATGGTACTTGGTCTTGATGTGAGTTGCCTCATGGCAAGAAGGCCATTGGCACTATGTGGATATACAAGTTGAAGCATAAGCATGATGGAAAAATTCATAGGTATAAGGATAGGCTTGTTGCAAAAGGTTATACTCAAGAAAGAGGCATTGATTTTCATGAGACCTTTGCGCCTACATACTAAATAACTACTATTCGTAGCATCTATGCACTTATAGATAATCATGATTGGAATGTACATCAGTTGGACATTAAAAATACATTTCTGAATGGTGCCTTGTGTGAAGAAGTGTATGTGTTGCAGCCTCCTAGTTTTGTGCAAAAAGGGCATGGAAACAAAGTGTGCAGGCTGAAAAAGGCATTATATGGTTTGAAGCAAGCACCACATGCTTGGTATGAAAAGATACATGCCTTCTTGATTGCACATTGTTTTGACAGCAGGTGAACTGAGAGCACCTTATATGTTAGCATGCAAATGATGTGCTTCTGGTCATTTTTGTTTATGTTGATGGCATGCTCCTCATTGGTCCTACTGAGAAGCATATTGCTGATTTTAAGGCTGATTTGCATGCCTCATTTGAGATGCCAGATTTGGGGCATTTTCATCATTATTTGGGAATTTAATTTATGCAAGTTGATGGCAAAACATCTTTGTGTCAAAAAAAATATATTTACACATTAGTGTAGTGTTTTGGTCTTGAGGACTGCAAACCTATTGCCACTCCTATGGAAAAAAGTTTATAGTTGAGTCTTCATGATGCTTGAGATGCATTTGATGATGTTCTCTATCAGGACACTGTTGGATGCTTGATTTACTTATGCATTAATCGGCCAGATATTCAATTTGTTATCTCATAGATGAGCAGGTTTATGCATTGCCTAGGTGTCAAGCATTGGCAAGCAGTTAAGTGCATCTTTTTCTACATGAGTGGTACCCGACTACTTGGTTTGTTTTATCCCAAGGGGGGATCACTACTGTTGGAGTTACATGCCTTTTTTTTTTTTGCTCTGACTATGCTAGTTTCTATGAAACTCGTATGTCCACGAGTAGTTTTTGCTTCATGCTTGGTAGCTCATGCATATCTTTTTTGAGCAAGAAGCAGCCTACTATGGCCACTTCTAGTTGTGGGGATGAGTATAGGGAAGCTTTCACAAAGACTTTTGAGTGTGTGTGGCTCAGATGCCTTATGGCTGATTTGGGTGCTGGTGAATCTTCTATGACCACCATCTTTATTGATAGTTAGAGCACATTCAGAATTGTGAGGAACCTTTTATTACATGCTCGCATTAAGCACATTGAGGTGCACTATCATTATGCCAGGAAGAGGTTCTCTTCTAGAGATATGAGTTTCGCATATGTGCCCACACAAGAGAACGTTGTAGACTTTTTCACAAAAGCTATGCGTAGGGAGAAGTTTGAAGCTTTCTCTAGAGCTTTGGGCTTACTTCCTTTTGTGGATTGATACCACATAGCTTGGAACTTCCTTACACATGAGTGCAAGCTTCTTGTTCACCGCATCACTCCTAGGGGGGATTTGTTGATATATTTCGGTAGTGATGTGTGTGAGCACACTAGGACTACTAGGGCACTTTTTTCCCTCTTTACGAGGTTTCTTTTCCCTAGCTTGTATATATGCCTTTAACCCTAAGGGGTTACTGATGTTTGTACATTCTCTTGGTAATACATTCAGTATTGTGTGTTGTGCTCCAAGCTTCTTCTTCTTCTTCCTTCTGTTGTTTATGTGCTTCCATAGACCTCAAACTCCAATGCTACCTAAAATCTAGGAAACGATAAAGTCAAATCTAACCACCCTAGATATAAGTTATTGATTAATCATCATCACCAACCTTCACAAACTCGTGAAATCTAGACTAGGTTTCTTTTTTTATCCTTTTACAAGCATAACTCTCAAGGCTTTTACATGAATAAGAGCCATAAAATAGACTCCTATGAGATACCATAAGTGAACATTAATGAAGACTCTTCAATAGATATCTTTGACATATTCTAAATGATGGTTCTTTTTTGTAGAACAAATCCATCTCAAGCATAATATATGCTTGACAATCTAACCCATTTTTAACCCAAATTACTTGTAAAAATGTCTATTTTGGGCATAGACCCATAATTCCCTTCTAAAATAAGACTAGTACTCAAGCTTCATGAGCCATGAATAGTATATTCACATCAGTTTTCATAAATTTTCTACCATGTTCCAGCCTCCAAATATCCTCAAGACACTAATTTTCAACCTAGGTCAGACATTATAGTGTGGATAGAGCTCTTCTAAAATTTATAAAAGTGAAATAGATTCATTTATGGGGTTATCTTTTTGGTATCCACACCAATTTTCATAATCTTTTGACATTGTTTTGGCCTCCAAATAGCCTCACGACACTAATTTTTAACCTAAGTTAGGCGTTCTAGTGTGGATAGAAATCTTCTAAAATCTATAAAAGTGAAATAGATCTCGTTTGTTGGGGTTATCTTGTTAGATATTTTTCATATTATGATCTTTGTACTCTCTTCTTGAGAAATAAAGGCTTTCTTGGAGAACTTTCCTCTTGTCTACTCACAAGTGTGTGTGTCTACATGTGTGTGTTGACACCTATATGCATTCTTGCTCTGTCTCTCTTGTGGATGTGCGTACTTCCATCTTGTAGTGTGAGGTCATCATATTATTTATTGGTCACCTTATGGATTTCAAGATTTCTCTATCACATGTAGATAGTCATGCTTGACTCCAAAACATTGGTTGAGCATGCAAGTCTATGTTGTGAACACTTGTGTCACCATTGCTAGGGAAGCTCTTGTTAGAGGCTTGGCATCATGGTAGGTTTCTGCATGAGGTATGTGTTGTCCTTGATTTTTTCTTGTGAATTGGGTGCATTACCATCATCTTTATGTTTCTAGATAGGTATTTAGGTAGCTAGATAGTGAAAATAAAAAATAAGGTCTAGGTTTTTCAATGTTCTCCATTAAATCATAGAAATTTCTTCTTCTTCTTCTTCTTCTTCTTCTTCTTCTTCTTCTTCTTCTTGATTTACAACTTCTTCTACACTTCTTTCCCTTCCTCTAAATGTCAATGTTTGGAAAAAACAACTTCATATCAGAACTTAAAACCAAAAGATAATCAAAGAGGTAGTAGACACCATACACCAGTAGATCCACCAAGGGAAAGAAGATATCAGACTTCTCACAACCCTTTCTTGATAGAGGGAGAACTAGTAGATGAATTTCCAATAAGAAGGAGAAATGATTGGCATAATCAAGAGGTCGCTAAATGCATGAAAACCTTGCATGAGGGATTTAGTGATCCTCATGAGCATGTAGTTGAGTACAAACAAATGAGAGTAGGAGTAGTTGAATATAATACTCACCTTGAGGCTTTTCGATTAACCCTAACAAGACCTGCCTTATCTTGTCCTTTACCATTAAGGAAGGAAATTTTTGCAAACATTGAATGATTTTTGAGAGATCTCCATAAGATGAATCAAACATAGAATTGGTACATTGATCCATATTGTAGAAGATGTCCGGATTTAGACTCTTGCATCAAAGAGGCAATTGGCTTCAAAGATAATAGAGGATATGATCTTCTAGCATATGATCACGTTAGTGAGGAGAGCAAAATTCAAACCATAGAAGAGTTTTCTCAAGCTATCGCAAAAGCTTTAGGGGTGCTATCAAAACAAATGCAATCAAACCCAGGATAACAGACGCAAGGAAACGTAATGTGTGTGGAGAAAACCATCCAACCCATATGTGGAATTATAAAAAAACATCTAATCTTTAGGACAAAACAACACAAAAATATTATATGCTAGAGAAAAATATAAAATCATACTAGAGTTGAATGTTTCTATAACAAATAACTAGTGAGAGAGAACAAATATCAACATCAGCCAATACAACTGAGAGAAAGGGAATTTTTGGATCAACCTAGATCTCTACTAGGACAACAATCGTCTATACCAGCAAATGTTGTTATAGTAAAATATACACCAATATAAGAGAATTTGGAAAGATCCCTAGTGTTGGAGTTTGATGCCTAGTTAAGCACACAAACAACACAAGGAAGAAGAAGAAGAAGAATCTTGGAGCACAACACAACAATGAATGAACTATCAAGTGAATGTACAAAGGATAAGTGACCCATTAGGGTTATAGGTGTATATACAAGCCAAGGGGGGGATACCTCTTAAATAAGGAAAAAAAAGTGTCATGGTAGTGCTAAGTGTGTTCACGCACATCACTACCAAAATATATATCAACAAATCCCCCCTGGGAATGATGTGGTGAAAAGAATTCACTAGGCATGAGATTCTTAAACTAACCCAAGGACTCAAGAAAATCTTTTTTAACATATGGAAAAGAGATAGTAGGGGGAGGAAAACATGGAATCCTCCTTATCAATATTGAAAATATGAAAAAATATAGAAAAATAAAAAAACAAAAAAGAAAAATAGAAAAAAAGAATATTTTTACATAACTGTGATATTTATTGGGCACAAAGCAAAGTGTAGGAAAAGTGTGTGAGTTTATTGAATTCTATTTCAAATTTTCTTCTTTATTCCTCATATTTTACCTTTTCCAATTGCATAATTAGAGGAGAAACCTTGCTTGACTGTGATGATCACATGGATAAAATTGTATGAGTGGAGTAATGAAAATAAGTGATGGGTACTATGAATTTTGTCTTCCTCTAGTGATTAAAAAAATTTATTTAGGAGTCTTATTGATTTTTGTGGAGTATTTTGTTTTCTTGAAAGAAAATGACAAAGGGATCTCAAGTAGCGAAATTGGAGAAGTACTTAATGTCTCTACTTAGAGGACGCTAGCTCCTTGACAGTGAAGCTATTAAGGAAATCAGATATGGAAGAACAACTAGAATAAGAGCAGATTGAAAAGGAGCACAAAGATTACACAAAGATAGTGGGCAACCATATCTTCATAGTAAAAAAAGGGAAAATTTAAATATACCACGATCTTCCATGAATTTTGTAGGCTCCAAAGGTCTCATGTGGTGTACAAGAGGTAGAAGGCAGTGGTATTGCAAACACTTTTGGATGAATCCATGTCCTTAAAAGATTTTGAAAGATGTGAATAGGTAATGAGTTCATTGTTGGAAGTGAAAAGAAACAACTTTGATCCGTACTTCATATGCAAAATCAACAACTAGGAAAAGGAACAGGTGGAGATAACTAAGCCAAAGCACATCAAAGAAGCTCTGCAATTTTATCCCATGGTCACAAAGATACATGTAAGCTTTGTCAAAAAGAATGCAACATCATATGCAGGTTATTCCAAATTCCCATATTTCAAATAAAAATCTAATGAGGAATTAAAAGCCACGACATTTTTATAGCTTCTATGCTTTTGTAGACTCCCTAGATACACCATGCCACAAAAAGCTTCCAGCCTCGTAATGATGAACAACAAAGACAAGACAAAACCCTTTGGAGTTGTTGATATGTCACTTTATATTCATGAACAACTGAAGGAAGCAACAAAGCATTAGGACTCCAAGAAATTCATGAATGTAGCTCATTTGCTAACCAAAATTATCTATCATGTACTTGGAATTGAAGAGAAGCTCCAATTCGCACTAGAGGCTTAGGAAGTTGTTGAAGATGAAGGTCAAGGACAAAGCACAGGAGCACATCAAAGAGGTGGACACACAAGAAGAAGGAGCAAGTAGGGAGCTCCAAGAAGTGTATGTTAAATTTGCAGAAGAATCCCCTACAACAATAGTGATTTTCATTACTAAAAACCATTGTAAATACCATTTTCTATTTTTGTAACTCCATTTTGTTCAAGCCAAGGAGTCCTTGAGCTTGAGGAGTATTAGAAGTATCATCCTACCAATTTTCATAAATTTTAGACTTCGTTTGAGCCCTCAAATAAGCCCTGGAACCTAATTTTTAACTAGGCCGGAGGCTAGGTCTGGACAGGGCCAAAACTAGTCACAAAACTATAAAAAGAGCTAGAGAGCTCATTTT
Source organism: Ceratopteris richardii (assembly GCA_020310875.1). Classification (NCBI taxonomy): domain Eukaryota; kingdom Viridiplantae; phylum Streptophyta; class Polypodiopsida; order Polypodiales; family Pteridaceae; genus Ceratopteris; species Ceratopteris richardii. Next base: position 477,177 of record MU260073.1, read on the forward strand.
GGGGTTAGCTTGTTAGAGAATAGAGCTTTTGTAAGAGAACTCTTTTGCAATCAAAGCTTTGCATTGTTCCTCTCTTTGATCTTACCTTGTGCGCGTGTGTGTATGTGTGTGCATGCTTGCGTGTGCTTTCTCTCACACACTTGTGCCTTCACTTGCTCGTGGTCTTCATACCGGTCCTCACGTCTCCGCGGATTGACAAGTAAAGGAGGTGGTGCTTACGCTTGAGCTACACCAAATTTTGGTGCCGTTGCCAGGGAGAGAGCTTCGAGGACGAGCGTTGTGATGGTAAGATCGTAGATTTGCGACGTTGGAAGGTAAAAAAACTATCTTTTTTGTTCATTTTCTGATTTTTCTTCTTCTTCTTCATCATCATCATCATCTCCATCTTCTTCCATCTTCTTCTTCATAGTAATTTCTTGTTTTTTTAGTGCATTTTCACCATTTTCATACCATTTTTCATGCATTATTGTATGAGAAGGAGTTAGGAGGTGCAAGGGAGAGCAAGCGCTGTGTTTTTTCATGATTTTTTGCACCTACGGAGCTCGCCATTGCTGGGCGCTACAAAATATGAGTTTCCCGCCAAAAAACACGATTTTGTGAAGAAAATCGCGATTCTATGAAAAATTCAAATTTTTTTGAAAAATCATGATTTTCTATTTCCCGCCTAAAAACCCTCTGAAGGAAACACGATTCTCAGGTCATTCTCAGAATCGCGATTCTGCGGTTGTGCTCAAAATCGCGATTCTCACAAATCACGATTTTCAGCCAAAAAACACGACTCTGAGAAAACACGATTCTGTGGTTGTGCTCAAAATCGCGATTTTCTAAACTTTTGGAAACCACGATTCTCTGAGAAAGAATCGCGATTCTCTAGAACACGATTCTCTAAAACATGATTCTCTAAAACACGATTCTCTGTTGGCAATCACGATTTTCATGTCAAAAACACGATTCTGTGAAAACACGATTCTCTATTGGCAATCGCGATTTTCAAAAACATGATCCTCTGCTCAAAATCGCGATTCTCAAAAACACGATTCTCTACTCAAAATTGTGATTATCATAAATCACGATTCTCTGCTCAAAATCGTGATTCTCACAAATCACGATTTTCAGCCAAAGACATGATTTTGTGAAAACACGATTCTCAAAGTTTAAAATCGTGATTCTCTGATTTCACACAATCGTGATTCTTTGATTTCACACAATCGCGATTCTCTTGGTTTCACAGGATCGCGATTCTCTAATTTCACAGCATCGCGATTCTCTGATTTCATAGCATCGCGATTCTCTGATTTCATAGCATCGCGATTCTCTGATTTACAAAATCGCGATTCTCTTGAAGTTCACAAAATCGCAATTCTCTTGAAGTTCAGAAAATTGCGATTCTCTTGAAGTTCAGAAAATCACGATTCTCTTGAAGTTCACAAAATTGTGATTTTTTCCAAAAGGTCCTTTTTGCCTGTTTTGATCCCCAGGAGCCTGATTTGACATAACTTTTTCATCCAAAGTCCATTTTTTGAGCTCTATAGCTCGTTGGAAAGCTCGTTTCGAATCCTACACGGTCTCAACTGTTTTTATAAGAATACCGCATTGATTTTTAGATAGGATAATTTGAAGTTGACCCTCAAGTGAGACTAGGAACCCAAGGGAACTCCAAAGGATTTTTGAACCATACCAAGGGGAAATTTTGGACTCTTAACCAAAGCTTATGAACCTGAGATCTGGTAGACACCTAGGCAAGGATAGACAAAGCATTAGATCTTCTCAGTCTAGTGTCAACCATACAGCTAAGTCTTGGGCACAACAACTAAGTGGTTGTCCTTACGTACTAAACACAGACACAAGTGACTCAGAAATGTCTTTTAGCATGGGGAAACCTGTAGGTAGCTCAGGAACTGCCCATCTACAAACACCAGAAGCTCCCTATAAGACACAACTGGAATATATTCGGACCAACCAATTAGGTGCTCGCATCTATGAGGATGGCCTGAGGCGATCAGTGGTCCAACTCAAAAATCCAGATCAACCCTTTGGACTTGAACACACAGTGGTCAAGTTCGAAGAGGGTTCATACATTGATAAGGAAGGAACCATGTATGTGGTCACCAACCTACCAGATAGGACTAATGAGTTTGGAAATATCATTCCTGAGAATGAGATAGGAGACCTAGAACAAGGAAATGTAGGACAAGGACCCCATACTCCTAGAGGTAAGTCAGTTTTGACCAGAGTGATCACTCCAAACTGGATTCCTCAAGACAACAAAAGCATAGAACTATTCTTGAATAGAGAAACAGAGGAAGCCTTTTGGAGATTCAAGCCAGATCAGCCTAGCCAATTGGGCATAGTCATCATCTACGAGTTCAAGGATCCAGAGATACCAGGCAAAGTTGTCTACTTGGACAACACATCAGAGAAGATGTTCTTGGTAACAGAACATGATATACATGCATATACTTGGAAGAGTGAATTGATTTTCCCTCCACCAAGATCCAATGTTTCCCATGGCCTCCAAGGAGTGGGTTGATCTCAAGCTCATGAAGCCCAGAGAGAAAGAACTAGAGAGCGACCTGAGGTAAGTTTTGCACATCGTGTGGGCAGAAATAGAGCAGGATTTGAAAATGAAAGACCTGAAAGAGAGAGACATCAAGCACATAGGCAACAAAGAGATGAACATGATTTTCCATTGCCTAGACCCCGAGAGCACACAAGAACCCTTAGACCCACTCAAGTGATCAAGGCAATGAAGAATTATTTTGACGGGTCAGGAGATCCTTATGATCATGTGGCCGAGTTAAAACAAGTTTTAAGAGCTTAACAGGTTGAGGATTTGTTCACCCGTACGAGGCATTTGGTTTGACTCTTAAGGGCACTGCCTTGGCTTGGTTTCAACCACTGAGTAGTCAAAACTATCGCGATATAGGTCAACTGCTAGATGAATTCATTGTAGAATTTTCCAAGAGTGGTATGAGGCATAACACATCATCTTTGATCCACAGTTTCAAGCAGACACCCCAAGAAACAGTGCGACTAGCAGGAAGAAGGTTTAGACAGTACTTAGAAAGATGCCCTGCTCCAGAGTTACCCACACTAGCCAAACAAGTGGCTTTGTTCTTAGATGGCTTACTGAGCACAAAGTTAAGATCATATGTGCACTTGAAAGAGCCTAGATCCATAGAAGAGTGTGTGCGGACATGCATTGACATAGAAGATAACTTGGGTGAGAAGTTAGGATTGTCCAAACTCTATAAGGATTCTGATAGTTCTACTAGTCCTACTTCAAAAATCTCCAGAAATAGATGAGATAGCTGAGCAAGTTGCCAAGAAGCTGGGAGTCCAAAATAGACAAACACAAAGAGTCACCTCATTGAACCAGTGTTATACCTACGGGGGGGACCACATGGCTAACGTATGCCCAATGCAAAACCAAAATATTAGAGAAAGGAATGCTCCATATTGCACTATTGAGAGAAAATACACGAACCACACAGCTCAAGATTGTCCCTACAATACGCAGGCTATTAGACAAACTTATCAGCAACCTTACCAGCAAGGTAGGTATCAGAACCATTACCAACAACCATACTATAGACCACCACAGCAATATCAGGCACCATATAGGCCACAACCAGTCCTAGGAAACCAACCACCAGCTCCTGCCAATGTAATTCCAGTTAAGTATGCAGTGGCAGAAGAAAACCTTAATAGAGCATTGGTGCCACTGACCCCACTGATCTCAGAGAATGACTCTCATGCTCATAGTTCAGACTACTCCCATGAAGGTAGTCCACATGCTTATTACACAGAGTCGCATGAGCATAGTGAGATTTACTCGTATCAATATGCGGCACCACCTATGGAGCAAAATTGGGAGCCAGAATACTCCAATGTTATGTACACAAATCCTAACCCTAGGCCCCAATTGAGAAAAATGAGACCACAAGCCCCTAGGGGATCTTGTTTCAGATGTCAAGGTGACCATTTCATTCGTGACTGTCCCCACCTACCATCTCCGAGTCAAGGTCAGGTTATCACAATACAAGCTTTTTGTCCTGAATGTGGAAAAGACCATCTTCCCAGAGATTGTCCAAGAAACCCCTCTAGTGCACCCAAGATTACACCCATTAATGTGGTAGGCTTAGTGGCGGATTCAAGTTCAAGTAGCAGTAATGTGGCTCCTGTACAAGCAGTCACTAGAGCACAAGCCTTAAAACAGGATAAACCAACAGAGCAATTGGAGTCGAGTGAATCGGGAGAACCTAGTAAGAGGAAAACAAGAACATGGAAGGATACTAGAGAGAAGGACAATCGCAAGTGGAATAAAAAGTTATCAGAACGAGAAGAAAGCCTGAAAGAAGCAAAAACAGAAGCAAAAACAAAGACAGAAGACATTGCATCGCAAAGTCCCTCGCATGCCGAAACTCCATCCACTCCACCTCATCCCATCCCACCACCCATTGTAAATAGACCACAACTAGGGTCTCTTCTTGCAGATCCAACCCCAGAAGGCTTGGATATGATGTTCAAGGCCTACCAGGCTCGTCTTCAAGAAGGGCCAACAGTTGCAAACCTAGACAAGAGTTACCCTAGAGCAGATTTAGAGGTTGAACGGATGAAAATGTGCATGAAAATGGTGGAACAAGCTCAAGCTATACTCGAGACTAGTCAAAAGTTTAATCAGAAAAACTCTGTCAAACCAGATTTGCATTTCCAGGGCTTACTAGAAAGACTAGAGCAGTTGGTAAACGAACCACAAGATTCTTTACCTCCACAGGCTCAAACAATTATTGAAAGAGGAAGCTCACCCCCAATGGGAGCTTATGTTCCTAATTCCACGGATGCCGGGATACCTCCTTCAATTCAACAGTACTCTCAAGAGTTCTTGCGGGAAATACAAGAAGAGAAATGGGCCAAGGAGAAGGGTAATTCCCCTCCTATTCGTGAGATTGATGACCTTCATGATCAATTCCCCCAAGACATTCCATCTATTTACGGAGATCAAGTCAAGCAGCAAGAAGATGGAAGGTTAGATTTCGAATCTAATACCTTAGAAGAACTGCCTCAATTTCCAGGCCCATGGGAATCTGAATCTCTCCAGATTAGAGCTCCCACAATTCTGGTCCGACATGAAGACTCAGTGGTTCCAAGGAACACTGATGTCGTGAAGAACACTAAGGTTCAATGTCATCTCACTGTAGAAGAGTTGTTAAAAGCAAAACCCAAGCTATGGAATCATGTGAAGGATCAGGTTCCAGAACTTGATTCCAATATGCCAAAAGGAGGCTCTAAGCAGAAAGTACCAGAGATACCTCTAGCCAAAATAGGGGACATGTGTGAGGGTGAAGAAGGTAATACTTATCTTCTAATCACCTATCAAGGTTACACAACCAAAGCAATCATAGATTCAGGTGTTGGTGTTGCTATTGCGACCACCTCCTTGTGGAAGCAATGGGGCAAACCCACATTAAGACCAACTAGAATGAAGCTTCAAATGGCCGACGGTCATTTTGAAAGACCTCTAGGATTGCTAGAAGGGATAACTCTAACCACTTGTGGTGTAGAGTTTGAGCACACATTTGCTATATGTGACTTTGAGAAAAACAATGTTTATGAGATGATCCTAGGAAGACCCTTCCTACGACAATTGCAAGTAGTACAGGATTGGGGAACCAACTCCTTAACACTTAGGGGTCACCACCAAGGTCAATTTGAAGGACTACACCTTCAGAGATGTACCACCCCTATAGTGGGATCCTATCCACAAAGCGAAAGAAGATTCCATCTCTGTGCATTCTGAAAGTTCACCTGATCCATCATGGCTGCATGAGGATACTCATTTATGGATGTGTAAGGTCGCAGAGGAAGAGGAAAAATGCTTGAAGGAGAGAGAAGAAGGAACTTCTCAAGAAGATAGACCAATTAAAGATCCAGCCTATACACCAGTGATCTTTCCAGATGAGGAATTTGAGCCTCATGGCTGGCCATAAATCTTAGCCACCATGGGCATTGCTGTCAATGAAGAACAATGGACACCTCATTGTGATGAGGAGGGTTATGATATCTCAGTGTTCATGTGTCAGCCCTTGCTAGAAGAATGTGACCCTAGTGATGTCATAGAAGAAGAAGAGAATGACGATGATATAGAGTCCATTGTGATGGATAGTTGCTTTAACTCAAAGCAGCACTATCTAGAAGATATAGGAGTGTTCACCCAGAAAGAAGAAGAACCTCTCACAAGTATTAAAACGGTAAATTCAAAGGATGGAAGTGAGAGCAGTCAAAAGAAAAAGAAAAGAAAAGCAGTGAGACAAGAAGAGGAGGAATCATTGTTTGAAGTACCAGAAAACTTCAAGAAATATGAAGTTGATGACCGCAAAATTTTGGTACGAATGCCTAAGCGAGAGGCCATCATAGGGGAATCATATGATAATAAAGAAAAGACAAAGAAAAATTGTAGTGACCATTGAAGAGGAGAGATGCACATACATAGGAGATGACCTAAGTGCAAGAGAAGAAATGGAGCTCGTAGCTCTATTAAGGGAATATAGGGATGTGTTTGCATGGCACTATAGAGACTTGAAAGGGGTAGATCCAAGAATTTGCTCTCATACTATCCCCATGACTGCTGATGTCAAGCCCACCAAACAGAAACCCTACACATATAATGATATATATGCAGCCAAAATAAAAGAAGAAATTGATAGGCTGATTAAAGCCGGATTCATCTATGAGATTGAGCATACTGAATGGGTGTCCCCCATTGTAGTGATGCCCAAGAAGAACGGGAAGTTGCGAGTGTGTATTAACCTTAAAAAAGTTAATGCTGCTACGATTAGAGATAGTTATCCACTTCCAATCACGGAACACCTTTTGGAGCGTGTTGCAGGCAAGGAAGTTTATAGCTTCCTTGATGGATTTTCAGGTTACAATCAAGTAGCCATTGCCCCAGAAGATCAACACAAAATGGCTTTTGCCATAGAGTGGGGAATCTTTGCATTTCGTGTGATGCCATTTGGGCTCACCAATGCACCTGCAACGTTCCAAAGGCTCATGTGTCATGTCTTCAAAGAGTTCTTGCGGAAGAGCTTAGAAGTGTATGTGGATGATTTATGTGCTCATTCCCAAGAAAGAAGATTTCACATCCCTGAGCTCAGACAAATCTTCAACAAGTGTAGAGAATATCGAGTGTGTCTGAACCCAGAAAAGTGTGTGTTCATGGTGCGTCAAGGTAAAATCTTAGGTCATATTGTTTCTAAGAATGGAATCTCAACAGATGAAGATAAGGTATGAACCATAGCAGAGCTGCCAAGGCCAAGGAATGTTAAAGAGGTACAAGCCTTTATGGGCCATTGTGGATATTACCGTAGGTTTATCCACATGTATGCGATCATAGCTAGGCCTCTTTATGCATTGTTGTCTAATTTTGAGTGGAACGAGGAATGCGAGAATTCTTTCAATGAACTGAAGAAACGTTTGTGCACAACACCAATACTGACCACTCCTGATTGGAATAAGCCATTCCATGTCCATGTGGATGCATCCAATCATGCCATAGGATGTGTACTAGCACAACCCACAGGTGAAGGAAACTTAGATCTGCCCATAGCATATGCTAGTAGACAGCTCACCACAACTGAACAAAACTATACCACAACTGAGCAAGAAGGCTTAGGCATGGTATATGCTATGAAGAAGTTTAGACACTATTTATTGGCCAACAAGTTCAAGTTTTTCACGGATCATCAAGCTTTGCTATATTGGTCAATAAACCTTGCAATACTGGACGCTTAGTAAGATGGTTCCTCTTACTAATGGAATATGACTTTGAAGTGGTTGTTAGGAAAGGTAGAACCCACCTTCAGGCAGATCACCTTTCTCGCATCACTTCAAGAGAGTCACCGCAAGGAGTGTCTGATGAATTACCCGATGCGTATCTGTTCAATTTAGAAGTTGTTCCTAAATGGGCAAATAAGTTGGTACCAGTCCTCACCTTCGGACCTGCAAATAAGAATGTGAAAACATCACAAGAAGAAGTTGTAAAATCACAAAAATATCACATATTGGTAGGAAGCATGTACAAACAAGATACGGAGGGTGTACTCGCTTGTTGTGTCGAGGACGATGAACATAGTAGTTGGTTGCAACAAGCTCATGAAGGATTGCTAGGAAATCATTATTCTAAACAGTGCACATTACAAAATCTGAAACGTTTAGGAGTGTATTGGCCTAGCATGGACAGAGAAATACATGAGTGGATTAAGAATTGCCCAATGTGTCGAGAGAGACCACCGGTGGAGCATGCCACCCTTTATCAAGTGTCATTAATTCCTGATTGGAGTGCTCCATTGGTAGAGTTTATGAGGTCGGGAAGATTACCCAGAGGCTAGTCTAGCAAGAAGTCGAAGCATGGAGCAAGAGGCTCAAGGCTATGCCTTAGTAGGAGACAACCTATACCGAAGAGGCAAAGATGGTTACTTAAGACTGTGCGTTCATGAATCAAACTATTTAACGGTCTTAGAGACTGCACACAGGGGTGTTGCAAGTGGACATTTTGGTCTTGACCGAGTGATCAAGACCATTCTATTCTCAGGACTTTGGTGGCCCACTCTTCATATGGATGCACATACCTATGTGAAGAAATGTGGCACATGCCAACGTGCACAATATCCAGTTAGAAAAGACGAGATGCCTTTGACGCCAATGATGGGAGGGCGTGCATTTTCGAAGTGGGGCATAGACTTCATAGGTCCTATTAACCCCCCAGCTAGAAACTCCCATGCATAATACATTATTGTAGCCACATACTACCTTACCAAATGGGTAGAAGTCAAAGCCACAACAAAGAATGATGCTCAGACAACGGCAAAGTTCTTATTTGAGAACGTGTTCACGAGATATGGGTTACCGATAAAACTAGTAAGCGATAGAGGTACGCACTTCGTGAATGAAGTCATTGAAAATCTTCTCCAAGAATTTTTGGTGATACATGAGAAGTTTTCCCCCTATCATCCACAAGCTAACGGACAAACTGAGAGCACAAACAAGATCCTATGTAATGTCTTGACCAAGCTTGTAAACAACAAATGCTCTAATTGGGATAAATAGCTTCATCATGTTGTTTGGGCTTATCGAGTTGCCTATAAAACGGTATTGAATGCCACCCCATTTCAGATGGTCTTTGGATAGAATGTTGTGCTACCACTAGATTTCCTAATCCCAGCATTAAAAGTAGCACAAGAGCATGAGTGGAATGGACATGAATTGTCCTCTAGGATCTTTGATCTAGAACACCTAGGTGAGACAAGGCTACGAGCGGTGGCAGGCATCTATGCTGCAAAGAAAAGACAAAAGGCATACTTTCATGCACATATCAAGGATAAGGGACTGAAAGAGGGAGATCTAGTGTTGGTTTACACACTAAAACAACATGCCCGTAAGTTGGAAAAACGAGGATATGGACCCATGATTATTAACAGAATTTCCACTAGCGGTGCAGTCCAATTGGCTACTTTAGAAGGTGATATCTTGCCCAACTATATTAGTGGATGTAGAGTCAAGTTATACCAAGAACCTCTTACAGAGGATATGCTTATGAGACTTAACACTGCTAAGAAGCGAAAAGAAGAGGAGTTAAGGGTGAGAGAAGAAGCACAAGCAGAAGCTAGAGAGCGTATTAGGCGAAATAAGTTAAGGAGACTAGGCCTAGATGTCAACTCAAAAGCCCCAAAATATCACATGGATATGTGCCAAAAATCGGGCATAACTACTTCTCAGGTCATTGACCGACGTCCCTTTGTGACCATAGAGATCGGACAAGGAAAGGGTGCCAGGACTGTGGAAGCATTGAGTGACTCAGGTGCAGCAAGTAGTGCAGTTAGACTGTCCTACTGCCAAGACTTGCAGTTGAACATCTCCCATAGAAGCTTATCTCATAGGTTTGGGAGGTGTGGAAACCCCTTGTTTGGGCAAGGTGGAACTTCCCATCTACCTTCAAGATGTTCCAATGAAAATCAAAGTGCTAGTGTGTCAAGATGAGAACCTTACAGAACCACTTGTCTTAGGACAAGATTGGATTTATGACAATGCAGTCAACTTGAACCTAAGAAGTCAACTTCTTCAAGTTTGGGTCTAGGGACAATGCTTTACATTAGAACTAGAAAATGGCATGCTCACAAATCCAGATGTCACATCTTGTAGTTCTCCTAGGACTAATCTTAGCAAAAGAGATGTTGTATGCGTCAAAAGCTTTATGTCAACAGGAGAACTCAATCATGGAAGAACAGGCTCAAAGCCAAGCAAACTCCTCCTCTGGTGCAAGGACTAATGCCGCCACTACAACTCAACCAACAAGGTAAGCACAACAGAACAGGACAATTGCTATATCAAATAGACAATGGGATTTCCAAAGGAAAGTAGTGTCGGGCATGAAGCAGATCTGGGTACGAAAAGGAGAGAAACCACCAGCCTTAACCCCACAATTCCCCTCTAGGGACTCCCACCAGACCAGAAGACGAATGAAGAAGCTAGGACAAACTCAACCACAAGATATTCGACAAGTTTGGGTGCCTAAGAAATTAGCTGCAGCTCAACATTGACAATTGCAAATATGGATACCCAAGAAGCTCTTACATACACAACAATCTATGCTCTCCCACATGAGAAAAGTCGCAACAAAGAAGCCAAGGCGGAGCAAGGGTCAAAACCAAACACCAAGACTAAAACCAGATCAACTTGCCTCTTCAACAAGGGTTAGAAGACCAGACACAATGGTATGGGTTTGGAAGCCAAAAGTACAAGTAGGCTCCACCGAACCAAAGCGCCAACCACACTGGATACCACAGTTCAGAAAGCATCCAAAGAGGAAGGCGCCTGAAGTAATCTCTATAGTGCCAAATGCTGTTCTAAAATGGATCCCTATAAGGAGGAAGGATCAGTTGTCATCTCGAGATCCAATGGATACCTCCAACAAAGATGACATCAACATCTGCAAGTGACATCAGGCCTCGATGAGCGATAACCATGTGCTCCTTGCACAACCCTGCCTTTTGCACCATTCAGGTCATGCATTTCCAAAGTATGCATTAATATAGGGCCACATTACATGGCCATGCATAGACACATTTGAGAGTCCCATGCACAAGAGCACATTGACATAGGTCAACTATTTTTTCTGATACTAATATCTGTCTTCTTGTTTTGTGACATTGTTCCTCTAAAAAAAAAGGAGAGGAAGAACTTGTTCCCAGGTTTGGCTCATGAAACATGAATGAGTCATGCTTAGTTGAAGGTAGAATTATTGATTACTGGGCACTTATCAGTTTGGATAGAAGTGTGTCTCGGCTAGCAGATGATATAATTGCTGCCTTATCTGGTAGATGTCAATAACTTGGCATGAACATGGCATCCACCACTATGGTTTCCTCTTACCATGGTAGGACTGAAGAACCTGAAGGTCCGCAACTTGAGTGATGCTTAACTACTGCATGTACGAGAGCATCCAGGGAGATATCTGCAAGAGGTAGTTTGGTACCCTGAGAATCCTTGTCCGTATACTGGGTGAGAAGACTCTTGCTTATGGTGAGCTAAAGAGAATATGTGAAACTAATCTTGGTGTAGTTACCCAATGTTGTTTGCCAAGGAATATAAAGAAATTCAATTCTCAGTATTTGGCAAATGTTGCTTTGAAGAGAGCAGACAGGACCAGGCACTCAAAGAATTTCATCAGTGGATCCTCAACACAAACATTCATCAACAATGTCCATCACAAATGCTGGGAGCACAACAGGACGAGATAAACATCGACCGATGCTTCACCATGGTAAGTATCCTTACTTGGGAAACACCATAACCATGATAGGTTAGGAAACCTCTTCGTCGACAGACCCTTGAGCACTTAGCTCAGGACCCCAATTTTTGCACCATACTTCCTCCAATGCATTTTTCCAAGTAAGCATGCATAGGGCTACATTACAAGGACGTGCACAAGGCACATAGTTTACTCAACCCATGCACGAACACACTTACCCATCATTCATTATGGGTTACGAGTACTTGGCATGACTGCTTTGAACATCATCTTTGGAAGAGCTAGAGGACATCATGGGGACAACATCAATACTTAGAAAGCAGCACATACAAAGGCTGGACACTACCTCTCTACATGGAACAACCATTACAACAAGGGTCTGTCAGGGACGACAGACTCGAGAGGGGGGGGAGTGTTGAAGCTGAAGGTCAAGGACAAAGTAGAGGAGCACATCAAAGAGGTGGACACACAAGAAGAAGGAGCAAGTAGGGAGCTCCAAGAAGTGTATGTTAAATTTGCAGAAGAATCCCCTACAACAATAGTGATTTTCATCACTAAAACCATTGTAAATACCATTTTCTATTTTTGTAACTCCATTTTGTTCAAGCTAAGGAGTCCTTGAGCTTGAGGAGTATTAGAAGTATCATCCTACCAATTTTCATAATTTTTAGACTTCGTTTGAGCCCTCAAATAAGCCATGGAACCTAATTTTTAACTAGGCCGGACACTAGGTCTGGACACGGCCAAAACTAGTCAAAAAACTATAAAAAGAGCTAGAGAGCTCATTTTTGGGGTTAGCTTGTTAGAGAATAGAGCTTTTGTAAGAGAACTCTTTTGCAATCGAAGCTTTGCATTGTTCCTCTCTTTGATCTTACCTTGTGTGCATGTGTGTGTATGTGTGTGCATGCTTGCGTGTGCTTTCTCTCACACACTTGTGCCTTCACTTGCTCGTGGTCTTCATACCGGTCCTCACGTCTCCGCGGATTGACAAGTAAAGGAGGTGGTGCTTACGCTTGATCTACAGAAGTAAAAAGCCCTAGAAGAAGAGTTGTGGACAAGGAAACTTTAAAGAGAAGAAAAGAAATAGTGGTTTGAAGTTCAACCTTTGTTGAAGAGAAAATTTGAACCCATGAAGATAGACCTAGAAGCAAAAGTGATGATGGAAGAGGAGGTGAGAATGGAACAAAAGAAGGTACAAGCTAACAAAGAGCCACACCCACCTCAAACAAATAAAGAAAAACTTTATAGCTATTTAGTGCAAGTCAATGATAAAAGAGCACTCTATGAGGCACAATATCAAAAAATGTGATAACATTATTATGATTAAGCAACAGATTGAACCCAAGCAGAGGTGGAATATTATGCAGAGCTACATGAACAGATGATGAATGCTATGATAGACATCGTTTTTATAAAAAAAAGCTACTCTACTAGCCTACATTCAAGAACTACAAGGAACACTAGATAAAAGGACCACAGTGGTAGCTGTAGTAAAGAAAAAGAAGAAAAAGCCAAACCTAAAGCAGAAGGTAAAAGAAACCAAGTAGCAAGATAAGAAAGAAAAGGTAGGTAATCTTTTACATATTGATGAATCGGGAGGAGGATCTATATTGATCTAGAAGTTAGATCAGAATATTGAAGAAATAAAAAAACTAGGGATTTTGGAATCATAGTTGATGAGGTATCCAAAAGTGATGATAGTGAAGTGGAAGGCTTCTTTTTAAGAAGCTTGAATCTATCAAACCTAATACTCCAAGCAAACAATTAGGTACTTAGAGCAAAGGAACGGAAACAATTATCAAAGTCACAAAAGAGGAAAAAGAAGATGAGACAAATACTGAGAAGGTGGACACACAACAAACAAAATAGAAAACATACAAGACATCCAAGAGAATATAAAAAATGATGACGATCTACAGGATATTGAAATGAAAGATGTTTTAGAGCAAGAGCAAGACAAACATAATGAGGAAAGAGGAAGAAAATTAAGTTCAAGAAGTTGTAAGGGAGGATGATAATGAGAAATAGGAGTAGCAATCATAGGAGTAAAAGAAGAACAAGAAGAGGAAAACTTGCTCGAGGTCACAAAACAAGAAAAACATGTAGAAAGGACTAGATTTCCAAAGCACATAAGAGGAATATTTGAGATTCTAATGAATAAGATAGAGAAATTTAGAGAAGCAAGCAAAAATATGTATAGATACGTAGTAAATTCATCAAAGGAGATAAAATCATTGATGAGTATAAGAAGGAACTAGAAAAGCCTTATACATAGTTATGGGAATAAAAAAGAATTATAGAATCTTGTCAAAAAAAGTTCATCAAGATGGAAACTCAAGTTGTACAATATAAAAATAGAATATCATTTTTGAAAGAAAAATATGAAAAACAAAAAGAGACTATTGCAATGAGGAAATCACTAAGGTATTGATGGAAGAAGGAAGCTGCAAGCTAGAAGGGACCAAGGTAGAGGAAGGCTCATCTATGAATCAAAGTGAAGAATTAAAAGCTATCAGATAGGAATTGGAAAAACTAAAATAAGTTAAAGATGCAAAAGAAATGGAACAATAAGCAAATAAACATACAGTTAATGCCATTAGAGGTTATAGTAATCTGAATGAGCAAGTTGAAGAGGAAAGGATGGAATGAAAGCAACAAAGGGCTAAGCTGATGAAGGAGATAGAATTATGAAAATCAAAATGTAGCCAGTCTAAAGAAGTAGTGATTGACAAATAGGTATAGGAAAGGCCAATAATAGAAGAAAGAGAGCCATCTCCGATCCATGAACAAACAATGGAAGAAAAAGAACAAGAGAAGCCATGGATGAATAGTGTGATGAATTCATCCAACAATTGCTTAGTGATAGAGAAGAAAGAATAAGATACCTTAGAAAGATTCATGGTCAATATGAAAATAAAATTGTACATTTGCTTTGGAGCAGAGTATCATTCTATCACACCATCATTGGGCAGCAGATGGACTAGGAGTTCCATTTTGCATGATTCTAGAGAGCATCAAGAATTATCAAACTCTAAGAGTTTCAATCAACACATATGAATTTTTAGAGTATAAAGAGGGCATGGAGATTACAAAGGAATTATTTGAAAAGATCAATCCCTAAGAGAGAAATAAATGGCTCGATAGAAATAAGGAATGCTAAAACATATGGATTGAGGTTTCCAATCACTTAAAGATAAATCCAACTTACTTTCCAAATTCAACAAGAAGAGAATGTCCCAAATTTTGGCAAATGAGGAAAGCAAGAAGCATCCCCTCAAAGTGGCTCAGACGCAAAGCACAATGTGGAGAAGATGGGTAATGCCAAAGCTTCCAATGGCAAGACAAACATTCAGAGTAAGGTTCTCTATGCACCATCTACCACTAAAAACCTAATAAGTGTAGACCAAATATTTGAAAAAGGCTTGCAAGTTAGGTTCACCCAACAGGGAGCTTTTGTGGAAGATACATGTCAAGGCTTCAAGATGATATCCAGAGGTGTGAAGCATGGTAGGCTCTTTACTTTTGAAGTAGGAAAAACCAAGAACATAGCTCTATTCACTTTTGGGTCTCAAACCCTAAGTGAGCTTGAAATGTGGCATAAGAGACTTGCTCATGTGAATGAAAGAACCTTGAAGGATATATGTAGGGATCAAAGTGTTCTTGGACTGCCAAACATATCAAAGCAACACATCATCAACAAGTGTGATGCATGTCAGATTGGAAAGACACAAAAACAACCATTCAACCACAAAGGCTACATCCACAACAACTTATTGGACTTAGTACATACAGATGTATGGGGACCAAGTCATGAACCTTCATTGGTAGAATCAAGGTATTATGTCTCATTTATTGATGACCATATTAGATTGACTATTCTATACTTTATCAAGAGTAAGAATGAAGTGTTGATAGCTTCAAAAAGTATCTTGCACATGTGGAGAATCATATAGGTAGATCACTTAAGAAGCTCAGATCTGATGGAGGGGGAGAATACTTCTCCAAAGATTTTGATGAGTTCTTGCTGGATAAAGGTATCAAAAGGGAAGTGACTACCACATACTCTCCTCAACTAAATGGAATTGCCGAGAGGAGCAACAAGATATTGGTTGAATCAGCCAGAACAAAGAGAAGAGGTTGCCATATTATCTATGGACAGAGGCTATTTCAATTGTTGTGTACCTTGTCAATAGACTACCATCCAAAGCACTTCATGTATGACCTCTTATGAAGCATGGCATGGAAGAAAACCTAGTCTTGGACATTGCAAGGTGTTTGGTTGTTTAGCTTACGTTCATGTACCATCACATATAAGAGATAATCTAGATGAAAGGGCAACAAAGGCAGTGTTTACTGGGTATGACTCAACTCATATCGGTTACAGGTTCTATAATCCTTCAACCGAGAAATTCACTACAAGTAGAGATGTTCTGTTTGAAGAACATAGGTCTTGGTATGATGAAGACAAACAAAAGGTAAATCTACCATATGATCTTGATTCTGATTCTCATCAATTAGGAAGCAAGCATGATACATAGGTCCAAGATCCAAGAAGTGATGTAGATGATGACCAAGATGAAAGGGAAAAGGATTACAAACTCTGGAAGTCAAGAGGCAAAGCAAAGATGCAGGAGTGTGGAAAATGCTCTAAGAAAGCTCCTAGAAGATCAACAAGAGAGGGGAAACAACCAGAAAGGTATGGATATGATTTCCTCATTTGTTACAAAGCATTCAATCTACTTGGCAAAAGACTCAATTTTTGAGGAACCCTCAACCTATGAAGAATCAAAGGGAAACCCGAATTGGGAAAAGGCCATGAAAGAAGAAATAGTTGTATTAAAGGAGATGAACACTTGGAATTCAGTTCCAATTGAAAGAACTTGGAGAAGCTTGTAGGAGGTAGAAAAGTGAGTTGTGAAGCGATGGAGTTTGGTCTAGCCAAGCGGCACAAGACCAGCCCTTGAGCTTATGAAGACTCAAATAGACCTTATGGGCATGCGATAAGCGCAATAAGATGCACTATGTACTTTGGATCATCAAGGGGAAAGAGTCGATACAAAACAGATAGGTTCACGCATCGACTAGCACAAAAAACTGACTATCTTTGGAAGAGACATTGAACTTCAAATTCTCATAGAGACCAGCATGATTAAAATTAGTAAAAATCCTTTTATAGGAGTAATACACGGGGTAGAGTGTATATAATGCACAAAAGTATAAGGAATAAGCAAAAAACTGACTATCTTTGGAAGAGACATTGAACTTCAAATTCTCATAGAGACCAGCATGATTATAATTAGTAAAAATCCTTTTATGGGAGTAATACACAGGGTAGAGTGTATATAATGCACAAAAGTATGCTATAGGAATGAATCAAACACTCAATGGTGGTACTTCCTATTTCTCAGGAATATGTAGAGATTGACCTGGAGACAGAAAAACTGAGATTTCTCCCAATCTACTAAACCAAAAGCTATGAAAATTTAGAGGCACAAACTAGCCACTAATATCTTTCAAATGGGTCATCTCGCATCTAATTTCAAACTCTATAGAGAGAGTAGAAACCTCTGCAAGCTTATTGTTGACGAAGACAATGATGCAAAGAAATGAAGGAGCAAGACAATGATGGTCACAAGTGTATGCATATTGCTTCCATGTAGTGTACAAGTGTTTTGAATGCTTTTTATAGACTCTAGAAGTGGTCCATGACTTCTACAAGTGGATTTTGAATTCAAATGAAGGTGGTAATGGTTTTTGGAGGGAATCAGTTCACTTCCCTGCAATCTAGGAAAAGTGAAGACCTAGTTTGATCTACTTTTAGGTGATTGATTGATTGATTAAATGCAGCTCAACCACCACAAATTCGTGGAACTTGGGCTCTCTCTTTCTAGTTTTACATGTGTAAAGCTCAAAGCTTTTACAATGGTAAAAGATTCATGAAATTGTTTTTAAAAAAATACAATAACTAAGAGATAGCTTTTGATGTAGATCAAATCCACCTCAAGCATAGTTTAAGCTTGATGTTCCAACACCAATGTCATCCAATCAAAAGGTAATTGGTTGCAAATGGGTGTATAAAGTTAAAACAAACTCAAATGGATAAGTTTGCAGGTACAAGGCAAGATTAGTTGCCAAAGGATGCTCACAAACTCATGGTATAGACTATGAGGAAACATTCTCACCAGTTGCAAAGATGACTACCATCAGAACATTGATAAGTGTAGCTGCAGCAAGAAATTGGAGATTCCTCCAACCTAGTAACTCACATCCTTCTCTATTGATCAAAAGGGATCACAATGAGGTTACCTATCTATGTGTATGTGTAGATGATATTATTGTGATAGATGATGATCTTAATGGCATGCAAAGGATCAAGAGACACATGCAAGAGGAGTTCAAAATCAGCGACTTAGGTGAGCTCACATATTTCCTAGGTATGCAAGTGATATACACATATGAAGGAATGTATTTGACTCAGAGGAGATACATTCAAGATCTACTTCTTAAGTTCAAAATGGAGAACACTAAACCTACAGGGACATCTTGGGAAATGAATCATAAACTTAGTGTTTTTGAAGGTGAGAAAATTGAAGACATTAAAGAATATCAAAGCTTGGTAGGTAGCTTGTGTTGGATATAAACATCTGCGGAAGCACGCAAACAGCACAAGGAAGAAGAAGAAGCTTGGAGCACAAACACACAATACTGAATGTATTACTAGAGAATGTACAAAGATAAGTAGCCCATTAGGGCAATAGGCGTATATACAAGCCGGGGGAAAAAACCTCCTAAAGAGGGAAAAAAGTGCCTTGGCGGTCCTAGTGTGTTCACACACATCACTACCTAAATATATCAACAAATCCCCCCTAGGAGTGATGCGGTGAACAAGCAGCTGGCATTCATGTATAAGGAAGTGCCAAGCTATGTGGAAATCACTCCACAAAAGGAAGTAAGCCCAAAGCTTTGCGGAAAGCTTCAAACTTCTCCCTAGGCAGAACCTTCGTGAAAAGGTCTCCAATGTTCTCTTGAGTGGGCACATATGCCAAGCTGATCTCCCCAGCAGAGAGCCTCTCCCTGACATAGTGATAATGCAACTCGATGTGCTTAGTGCGAGCATGGAACACAGGGTTCCTCGCAACTGCCAATGCACTTTGACTGTCAGTGAAGATGGTGGTGGCAGAAGACTGGCCAACACCCAAATCAGCCATAAGGCGTCTGAGCCACACACACTCAACAATCCCTGTGAAAGATGCCCTATACTCAGCCTCACAACTAGAAGTGGCCACAGTAGGCTGCTTCTTTCTCAACCAAGATATACATGAGCTACCAAGCATGAAGCAAAAACCACTGGTGGACACACGAGTGTCATAGCAACCAGCCCAATCTGAGTCTGAAAAAGCATGCAAATCTGGCGATCCCCCCTTGGGATAAAAAAACCCAAGTAGCCGAGTACCACTCAAGTAACGAAAGATGTGCTTAACTGCCTTCCAATGTGTGACTCCTAGGCAATGCATAAACCTGCTCATCTCTGAGACAGCAAACTGAATATCTGGCCGAGTAATGCATAAGTAAATCAAGCATCCAACAGCCTGCTGATAGAGAACTGCATCAAATGCATCTCCAACATCATGAAGACTCAATGGTAAACATGTCTCCATAGGAGTGACAATAGGCTTACAGTCTTCAAGGCCAAAATGTTGCAATAATGTGTCAATATATTTCGTTTGACACAAATCCATTCCACCATCAACTTGCATAAACGGAATCCCCAAATAGTGATGCAAATGCCCCAAATCAGACATCTCAAATGAGGCATGCAAATCAGCCTTGAAATCAGCAATATGCTTCTCAATAGGACCAGTGAGCAGCATGTCGTCAACATAGACAACAATGATCAGAAGCACATCATTAGCACGCTTAACATATAAGGTGCTTTCAGTTGGATTTTTCTCAAAACCATGTGCAATCAAATAGGCATGTATCTTCTCATACCAAGCACGTGGTGCTTGCTTTAAACCATATAATGCCTTCTTTAACCTGCACATCTGGTTTTCATGCCCTTTTTGCACAAAGCCACGGGCTGAAAAACATACACTTCTTCATGCAAGTCACCATTCAGAAATGTTGTTTTAATGTCCAACTGATGTACATTCCAACCATGATGGGCTGCAAGTGCACAAATGCTCCGAACAGTAGTCATACGGCATGTAGGTGCGAAGGTCTCATCAGAATCAATTGCGCATAACCCTTTGCAACAAGCCTAGCCTTATACCTGTCAATTGTACCATCAGGTTTACGCTTCAGCTTGTATACCCACTTAGTACCAATGGCCTTCTTGCCAGGAGGCAAGTCACATAAAGACCATGTACCATTCTTCATTATAGCATCATATTCAGATTGCATAGCAGCCATCCAATTTTCTGAATTCTATGCTTCATCAAAAGAAACAGGCTCATTCTCATCACAAAGGCTAGACGCAGCCATAGCATAGCAATCTGATGCAAAGGAGGCACTATGAGAGCCTGAACGAGTACGATATGACAAAGGTGCATCTAATTTGCTGTCACGCAAAGTCTGCACAGCCATTTTGGCATAGTTTTTGCCTGCTCAACATCATCTCTCTCATCAACAAGTGCATCATGTAAATCTGCATCAGAAATGGAATGATCTGCATCATCATATGAAACTTGCAAAGGCTAAGAAGTTGCCTCATTAGGACCAGCACTAGACTGTCCACCTGTAAAAAGAGGCATCAAAGTATCATACATGTCTTTGGAGCTAACAGATGTCTCCTTAGTACATGAAAGCAATGGCTGAATAGCATCTTCCACAAAGACAACATCACGGCTAACCAGAATGCATTTAGTTTGTGGATGATACAGACGATAGCCTTTACTTTCAGAACTGTAACCAACAAAAATACATTTTACTACCTTATCATCCAATTTTCTGCGATGTTGTTCAGACACTAGTGCATATGGCAAACAACCAAAAACATGCAGATGAGCAACAGATGGCTTGCGGTCATGCCAAGCCTCATATGGAGTGATAGACTGCAGCGCTTTAGTGGGACACCTGTTCAGTACATATGTTGCACACATGACAGCCTCAAGCCAGAAACTATGTGGTAAAGCCTGACTTTTGACCATGCACCTCGCCATCTCCATGAGTGACCTGTTCTTTTGTTCAGCAACTCCATTCTGTTGAGGTGTATATGGCACTATACAGTGGTGTTTTATCCCACGTTCAGCCCGAAATGCATTAAAATCAGAAGACATATATTCCCCCCCTCGATCAGAACGGAGGGTGCCCATTTTACATTCTGACAGATTTTGAGCCAAAACCAAAAGCTGTTTAAAGCACATGAACACTTCGGATTTTGCGTTGAGTGGATATACCCATGCATGCCTAGAAAAATCATAAATGAAAGTCACGAAGTAAAGGTAATTTCCAAAAGAAGGTGTCTACATAGGACCACATACATCACTATGTACAAGCTGCAATTTCTGTGTAGCCGAAACTGGACCATCTTTTAGAAAGGAGGAACACTGCATTTTGCCCAAAATACAACCTTCACAAACATGTTTTCAAGGTGCCTCAAGTTTGGGCAAAGAGGACACCATTTTAGATTTCTGCAGGCGTAGCAAACTAGCAAAATTCAGATGACCAAAGCGTGCATGCCAAAGCTTTGCATCTGACATAGCCTGAGAATCATTTACTGCACATGCCAAATCATTTTCAGATCTTTCATAGTCTATGAGCTTATACAGCCCACGACATAAAATGCCAGGAGCAATAATAACATCGTCATTTGACAGATCATGAACTATACATCTGTCATCAACAAATTTCACAACCAAGCCAATCTTGGCTAATGCAGAAACTCATAACAGATTCTTCTTGATTCCTGGCACAAATAAAGCATCTGACAAAGTGAAAGAACTACCATCAGCAGTAGTCAAAATGATCTTACCAACTCCCATAATAGGATAAGAGGAGTTGTTGGCGCATGTAACAATATTCCCTATAGGGGCAGGCTCGAGTGAAGAGAAGAAACTGCGCTGCGAGATAATATGTTTGGTCGCCCCACTGTCAAAATACCAAACATCTGAGTCTATGCAGACATGCACTACTCATGAGAAGATGGGTCAAAACTGCAAAGAGTAGTAAATGCCCATTCTTCTTCCTGCACAAGATTAGCAGACTCTGTTTTTGGTGTAGAGGCTTCTGCAACAACCATTCCAGCCTCTTTCTTCTTTGCCTCTTTTGCAGCCAGTTTTGGATAGTTCTTTATGATATGATCATTCCCTTTACAGTACTTACAAAACAATTTCTGCTTTTCTGATTTTTTCTCATCTTTGTCTTGGTTCTTTGAATGTGCAGCATTTGCAGATTTTGGCTTACTAGTAGAAGAGCTCCATTTTCCTTTGTCCTTTTGACTATCCAGGAAAGCTTGATCTGCAACACGCATAATGGACCTGTTCTGCCTGGACTGATCTTCCTGCAACAGGACAGAGACTAACTCTTGAAATGATAAGGCATTTGGATTGCCTTTCACATCAAGCGAAGAGTAGAAGCAAAACTTTGATATTAATCAGGAAGACCATTCAGAACGGTCTGCACAAGTGAGCTATCTCGTATAACCTCATCAGCAGAAATCAACTGTTCCTTCAAGTCTTTGATCTTCGTTAGGAAACTGTCGATAGAATCACCCTCATTCATGTGCTCACTCTCCAACTGTTTTCGGAGGTAAGCAACACGAGCCTCATTCCTAGCTTGGTACAGTGTGGTAAGTGTATCCCAAGCATCCTTAGTTGTTCTGCAAGAGCGTATGTGAGGAATAATGGCATGTTTGACAGACAAAGATATCGATGCACGTGCTTGGGCATCTCTGCCATCCCAACGAATCTGCTCTGTAGTAGGTGCAGCAAAAACTGCAGTACAAACAGGAATATGCAGAATATCATCATCTTTGATACCTTCTGCATCAGCTTCTGTACCCGTTGTTGTAACAGTTGCAGGTGTGATAGGATGTTTTTCAACACCGTGCACAATGTTCCATAGTCCTTTTGCAAGCAATACATGTCACATCATATAAGCCCACAGCGGGTAGTTGGTACCATCCAACTTATCCTCAATAGCCAACATGCGAAATACATCACTGCTTTCAGCCATGGCCGGTGACTAAAATACATTGATACAGAAAATTGACTGTATCTCAAAAAGTTGAACGGAACTTCATAGATGACTTCTGCTAGACCTGTAGCAGACTTTGAGACACTTAAACTGGCGAACAGAAACTGGTATATACCTTTGGCACAAAAAGACAAAATAGCCTGCACAAGCGCTGTGATAGTGTGTTTGAAGGCCGAAATGAGCTCAGATCGCAATTTTGGCATGACAGAGCGAAGCAGTTTTGATCTCTGAAACACCCTGAGTATGCGCACCAAATTTCGTGCGAATCTGAGACTGCAAACGGAGGAGTGTCGACGGCACCCTAGATGAAGCAACGACCTGCTCTGATACCAATTGTTGGAGATAAACGTCTACGGAAGCACGCAAACAGCACAAGGAAGAAGAAGAAGCTTGGAGCACAAACACACAATACTGAATGTATTACTAGAGAATGTACAAAGATAAGTAGCCCATTAGGGCGATAGGCGTATATATAAGCCAGGGGAAAAAAACCTCCTAAAGAGGGAAAAAAGTGCCCCGACGGTCTTAGTGTGTTCATACACATCACTACCTAAATATATCAACATCTTGATGTTGATATATTCTACTCATACAAGACTGGACATATCATATAGTGTGAGAGTGTGTAGCCAATTCATGCACTCTCCAAGAAGACCACACATGGATGCAGTTAAGAGAGTACTTAAGTATATCAAAGGTACAATCGATGAAGGTATATTCTATGCTTACTCTTTAGATTTGGATATCAAATTCTATTCAGATGCAAATTGGGCAGGAGCTAAGGATGATAGAAGAAGTACCTTTGGTTACTTAGCATTTGTAGGTTCAAAGCTAGTGTCATGGAGTTCCAAGAAGCAACCCATAGTTGCTTTGTCCTCAACTGAAGCATAGTACAAAGGTTGGACCATAGCAACTCAAGAGCAAACCCTATTTACCATGCAAGAACCAAACACATAGAGGTTCATACCACTTTATCAAGGAGAAACTCATGGCAAAGGAGATTGAAATTTCTTTTGTTCAAGCTGAAAAGCATGTAGAAGATATGATAATAAAGGCACTTGATGGAATAAAGCTTTGTAGATTCAAAGTTATGGCAGGTATTCAACCTATTAGAGAATGAAGACTCAAGAATACTTTAGCTTGAGGGGGAGCTATTGGAACATCAAACTTACACTATGCTTGAGGTGGATTTGATCTACATCGAAAGCTATTGCTTGAATTACACCAAAAGAATATCCATTGAAGTGTTCTTTTACCTACGCTCATTTATTGTATTTTTTAAAAAGATTTTTCATGGATCTTTTACCATTGTAAAAGCCTAGAGCTTTACACATGTAAAAGGGTAAAAATAGAGCCCAAATTCCACGAATTTGTGGGGGTTGAGTTGAAATCAATCAATCAATCAATCACCTAAAAGTAGATAAAACTAGATCTTCACTTTTCCTAGATTGTAGGAAAGTGAATTGATTCCCTCCAACAACTAATCCCGCCTTCATTTGAATTCAGAATCAACTTGTAGAAGTTGTGGAGCACTTCATGAGTCTATAGATACACTTGTGGCCATCATTGTCGTGCTCCTTCACGCAATTTGCTACCAAGACTACACAAGATGCTAGAAATTGCAGTGTGCATGTAACTAAAACTATTTGACATGATGAAAACTATGTTTAAGGTCTTTAGAAGGGTCAAGGTGCCATACATCTCAACTCTTGGCTTTGAACATGGCAACCTTGACTTATTATACGACATGAGTACAACACCCTCCCTAAAGGTCTTCTATGTGTGGTACTGCAGAACCAAGTACTTATGGGCTTGTTACATGTAGAATTTTGAAGAAATGTTCACAACAAGATTTTGGGAGTATTATTTAGAGATCTTCATCTCCAAACCAACTCATTTACTACACCTCTTTCCATGTGAAAACCTATAGTACTCAATGCATTATCAACACCAGTAGACAGATACTACTTGAGCTATTGATTGGTCTAAACTTGAGCCTGATTTGGCAAAATGTATTCGAGTGGCAAAATAGTCCCTAGCGGTTGATATTTTACAGTAGTATATAGATCACTCTCTTCTACAAGGGTCTGTTGTGGATAAGAGAAGTGAGAGGGAGGGAAGTTTTGGCATCTAAGTTCAAGGCCAACCTAGAGGAAGCATACATAGAAATTGTGGAAGCATTTAAATCAAGGCATGTGAAGTGTATGTGAAGATAAATAGTAACAGTTCTTATAATTCAAGACTAACACCATGATTTTTATCGCTATTCTTTTATATACCAAAAAACCAAGAAAACCCAATTTTATAAACAAATGCTCCATGTTTTGTAGCCAAGGAGTCCTCAATCTTCGTGGACTCTAGTAGAGTCCACATATCAATTTTCATTTTTTTTGGAGCCCATTAGACCCCTAAAAGTTGTACCAGAGCAAGTTTAGCTCCTTCTCAAGTTTTGGTTTTTTGCGTCGCAGTGCATGCACACTTTTAACCATGCAAATCAACTTTGAAGCATTGAATAGTGACTTTCAGTCACCAAGAAAGATTGTCATAGCTGCACTAGAGTTTTACCCCCATTTCAAAGCCATTTGTGCAGTAACAATCTCCATCAAAGTGAAGGTTTGTGAGCTGAAATTTTAGCATTCATTTCAGCTTTCGTCGAAGTAAAGATTTTGTCACGTTCTTGTTCTTTATTGAAATGGCAGGTAGCAATGACTTATTTGGCATGCTTCAAGATGAAGATAAGCTTGATGGGACCAACTATCCAATGTGGTCTTACATGATGAAGCATGTTCTTGTTGCAAAACAACTTTGGAACATAGTGGCAAATGTAGATCGAAGACTCATAGGTTCTTCTACTTCACATTATACTATCACAGATGGAGCTTCTTCTTCAAGTATAGTGGTTACTCCTTCTCCACCTACATAAGAGGAGGTAAGATGGGATGGAAAAGATGCTCAAGATCATGCATTGATTGTGCTTTTCGTGAAGTGTCATGTAGTACCACACATTCGATCATGTTCTACATCAACACAGGCATGAGACACTCTTGCTTCTTTGTATGCCATGTGTAATGAAGCATGTGTTGCATACTTAAGGAAGCAATTTGAGTATGTATGTATGGTTGAAAATGAGTCTGTGGATGTGTATGTACATGCATCAAGGACTTGAAAGAGCAATTGGAAAACATAAATGAGATTATTCCAGATGCATCACTCATCTCTACATTGTTGAAAGGATATGAGAAACTTTCGAAGGCTTTTCCTCTACACAGCATTTGGTCGCAGAAGGGAATCCCATGCACTTACTATCTCACAAAAGGGGAAAAGGAAGTATGGTTCAGCTTTGGGTTCATCAAAACCAAAGCCTCAACCTTCTTGTTCCACTCATTCCTCTAATGATGCAGATTTGCAAAAGAAGAAGAGATGAAAATATTGTCCAAAGGCTGTTCATACTATTGATGAGTGTAGAAAGCTTGCTAAGTGGAATGAAAAGAAGAAGGAATCTGACATGTCTATTGCTAAAAATTCAGCGAATGCAAAGAATGATGAAGCTAACATGGATCAAGGTTTTTAGGCATGTGTTGTTACGTGTCATTATGATGCATATTTGTATTCTAAATGTATGGTTGTGAGTGAGGTTGATTCATATTGGTTCTTTGATAGTGGTGCTTCAAAGCACATAACCTCATGCAAAAGGTTTTTTGCATCTTTGAAAGATGGACCCAAAGGGGGGCATGTGGTGTGTGCAAACAATGCTTCTTATCCTATCATTGGAGTAGGAGAATTTGAGCTTACAATTGTAAATGGAGGTATGATTCTCTTGAAAAATGCATTACATGTACTGATATCAAGAAGAAAACCTCAGTTCCATTTATTGCCAAAGTTGGACTTCATGTACACTTTGTTGATGATAAGTGTATGGTTCATGATTTCAAAAATGGTGATATTATCGAGATGTCCAATAAATTATGTAATGGTTTGTATCACATGGATACATACAAGATGCCTGCCTCAAATGCCTTGGTTTCTCATACTTCTTCCATGGTTGAAATGGAGCTTTGGCATGCTCGTTTTGGTCACTTGAACTTCAACAGTTTGCTTTACTTACAAAAAAAGGACATGGTTATTGGTTTGCCAACATGATTCCATTCAGAAGCATGCCTGTGAAGGTTGCATTCTTGGAAAAATGCATCATGGTTCTTTTCCAAAAGATAGTCATACATACACTGCAAGAAAATTGCAGCTTGTTCATAGTGATGTATGTGGTCCCATCAAGACTCCATCTTTTGGGAAGCATGCATATTTTGTTAACTTCATTGATGATGCTAGTCTCCATACATGGGTGTATCCTATGAAAGCAAAGAATGAGGTATTTTCTTGCTTCAAAGCATTTTTAGCTATGGCTGAAAATTTTTCTTCAACAAGCTTTTGAATCTATGCATGGATTGTGGTGGTGAATACATGTCACATGAGTTTAATGCTTTTCTTCATGAAAGAGGTATTTCACACCAATGTATGGTGCCATATACACCTCAAAAAATGATGTTTTGGAGCATAAAAATAGAACTTTGCTTAAAATGGCACGATGTATTGTCAAAGGAAAGCACCTTCTTGAAAAATTTTTGGATGGAAGCAGTCATGTTTGCAAACTAGGTTTTGAACTGTTGCCCTACAAAAGCATTGAGATTCATCACTCCTTATGAGTCTTGGAATGGAAATAAGCCTATGGTTAGTCATATGTGCATGTTTGGTTGTTTGTCATGTGCTCTTGTGCCATCAGAACAACGTCACAAACTTGATAACAAGGCAAAGAAATTTATATTTTTTGGTTATAGTGTTGAAAGTAAGGGATATCCTTTGTACCATCCATTGACAAACACAATTATTGACAGTCAAGATATGGCATTGTCTGAAAACTCAGTTTTCCCTCTACTTGAATGCAAAAAACAGCGAACAGTTATCTCACAAGATGTGTTTGATACACTCATGCCTTTGTTCCAAAATGGTGTGCTTGACTATGGCCATGTAGATAGTCAGATGAGGCTCAAAGTTCTGAGAAATTCCAGCAAAATAGAGCTAAAAATGTAGAGATTTTCCAGCCAAACATGGTTGAAAATTTTCAGTAAAAAATTATGAGAACTACTGGAAATTTCCAATCACATATGGCTAAACACTTGCATCAAAGTATGGCTGAAAATGAACATGAAATTCAGCCCATGCTTGATGTACATATTGATGATGTACTGCATAATGAATGCATGTCTATCAAGAGTGCACAAACTATGCCAAAGTGGCTGAAACAAACTTTGCAAGACAACAAATTGAGTATACCTTTACTTGGTAGAACAAGATCAAGCTCTTGCCATGCATCAAGTAATTTTGTGGATTATTCTCTTATTGCAACAACATGTAATGAAGAGCCACTTACTTTTGAAGATGCATGTGATGATCCATAATGGATAAGTGCTATGCAATCAGAAACGGATTCCATACATAGGAATGATACTTGGGAGTTTTGTGAATTGCGAAAAGGAAAAAATGCCATTGGTACAAAGTGGGTTTACAAGATTAAGAGACAGTCTGATGTAGCATTGTTCGCTACTAAGCTAGATTGGTTGCCAAAGGATATGCGCAACAATATGGCATTGACTATGAGGAAACGTTTGCACCTATTTCACTCATGACTACCATTCGTACTGTGGTTGCATTAGCTGCCCATAGAGGTTGGGAAGTACATCAGCTGGACATAGAAACAACTTTCTTGAATGGTGATTTGCAAGAAGAGGTCTATGTGAAGCAACCTCCTAGATTTTCCATGAAAGGGAAAAAACATATGGTTTGTCACTTGCATAAAGCCTTGTATGGTCTGAAGCAAGCTCCGCATGCATGATATAACAAATCCCATAAGCACCAGATTGCTCTTGGCTTCACATGTAGCCCAGTTGAAAACACACTCTATGTACAAAAAGATGGGGTTGATCTTACAGTGCTTGTTCTTTATGTCGATGACTTACTCTTGACTGGTTCATGTGATGCAAAACTTGACATTCTTATGGATAATTTACAACATACTTTTGATGTCACTTATCTTGGTCTTTTGAGCTGCTATCTCGACATCCAATTTGTATTCATTGAGGGGGGAATTGTTATGCATCAAGAAAATTATGTTGAAAAACTACTTCAAAGTTTTGACTTTGAGGATTGCAAGTGAGTTTCCACACCAATTGAGATAGGATTCACGTTCTCAGTTGAGGATTTGAGTGATACATTTGACACTTCTCTTTATCAGAAAGTTGTGGGATGTCTTATATATGCATGCAACACAAGGTTAAATATACAGTATGTAGTTTCCAAGTTGAGTTGATTCATGTTGGAGATAGACGTCTACGGAAGCACGCAAACAACACAAGGAAGGAGAAGAAGCTTGGAGCACAACACACAATACTGAATGTATTACTAGAGAATGTACAAAGAGTAGTAGCCCTTTAGGGGAATAGGCGTTTATAAAAGCCGGGGAAAAAAACCTCCTAAAGAGGGAAAAAAGTGCCCAGTGGTCCTAGAGTGTTCACACACATCACTACCTAAATATATCAACAAATCCCCCCTGGGACTGATGCGGTGAAAAGGAGCTGGCACTCATGTATAAGGAAGTGCCAAGCTATGAAAAAATCACTCCACAAAAGGAAGTAAGCCCAAAGCTTTGCGGAAAGCTTAAAACTTCTCCCTAGGCAGAGCCTTCGTGAAAAGGTCTGCAATGTTCTCCTGCGTGGGCACATATGCCAAGCTGATCTCCCCAGCAGAGAACCTCTCCCTGACATAATGATAATGCACCTCAATGTGCTTAGTGCGAGCATGGAACATAGGGTTCCTCGCAACTACCAATGTGCTTTGTATGTCAGTGAAGATGGTGGTGGTAGAAGACTGACCAACACCCAAATCAGCCATAAGGCGTCTGAGCCACATACACTCAACAGTCGCTGTGAAAGTTGCCGTATACTCAGCCTCACAACTGGAAGTGGCCACAGTAGGCTGCTTCTTGCTCAACCAAGATATACATGAGCTACCAAGCATCAAGCAAAAGCCACTAGTGGACTCACGAGTGTCATAGAAACCAGCCCAATCAGAGTCAGAAAAAGCATGCAAATCTGGCGGAAGTGATCCCCCCTTGGGATAAAACAACCCAAGTAGCCGAGTACCACTCAAGTAGCGAAAGATATGCTTAACCGCCTACCAATGCTTGACTCCTAGGCAATGCATAAACCTGCTAATCTGTGAGATAGCAAACTGAATATCTGGCCGAGTAATGCATAAGTAAATCAAGCATCCAACAGCCTCCTGATAGAGAACAGCATCAAATGCATCTCCAGCATCATGAAGACTCAATCGTAAACCTGTCTCCATAGGAGTGCCAATAGGCTTACAGCCTTCAAGGCCAAAACGCTACAATAATGTGTCAATATATTTCGTTTGACACAAAGCCATTCCACCATCAACGTGCGTAAACTGAATGCCCAAATAATGATGCAAATGCCCCAAATCAGACATCTCAAATGAGGCATGCAAATCAGCCTTAAAATCAGCAATATGCTTCTCAATAGGACTAGTGAGCATCATGTCGTCAACATAGACAACAATGATCGAAAGCACATCATTAGCACGCTTAACATATAAGGTGCTTTTAGTTGGAGTGTTCTCAAAACCATGCGCAATCAGATAGGCATGTATCTTCTCATACCAAGCACGAGGTGCTTGCTTTAAACCATATAATGCCTTCTTTAACCTCCACACCTGGTTTTCATGCCCTTGATGCACAAAGCCACGGGGCTGAAAAACATACGCTTCTTCATGCAAGTCACCATTCAGAAATGCTATTTTAATGTCCAAATGATGTACATTCCAACCATGATGGGCTGCAAGTGCACAAATGCTCCGAACAATAGTCATACGACATGTAGGTGCAAAGGTCTCATCAAAATCAATGCCTCTTTCCTGCGCATAACCCTTTGCAACAAGCCTGGCCTTATACCTGTCAACTGTACCATCAGGTTTACGCTTCAGCTTGTATACCCACTTAGTTCCAATGGCCTTCTTGCCAGGACATAAAGACCAAGTACCATTCTTCATTATTGCATCATATTCAGATTGCATAGCAGCCATCCAATTTTCTGAATTTTGTGCTTCATCAAACGAAACAGACTCATTCTCATCACAGAGACTAGATGCAGCCATAACATAGTAATCTGATGCAAAAGAGGCACTATGAGAGCCATATCGAGTACGATATGACAGAGGTGCATCTAATTTGTTGTCACGCAAAGTCTGCACCAGCCATTTTGGCATAGTTCTTGCCTGCTCAATATCAGCTCTCTAATCAATAAGTGCATCATGTAAATCTGCATCAAAAATCGAATGATCTGCATTATCACATGAAACCTACAAAGGCTGAGAAGTTGCCTTTTTAGGACCAGCACTAGATTATCCACCTGTAAAAAGAGGCAGCAAAGTATCATACATGTCTTTGGAGCTAACAGATGTCTCCTTAGTACATGAAAGCAATAGCTGAATAGCATCCTCCACAAAAACAACATCACGACTAACCAGAATGCATTTAGTCTGTGGATGATACAGACGATAGCCTTTACTTTCAGAACTGTACCAAACAAAAATACATTTTACTGCTTTATCATCCAATTTTCTGCGATGTTGTTCAGGCACCAATGCATATCCCAAACAACCAAAAACACGCAGATGAGCAACAGATGGCTTGCCGTCATCCAAAGCCTCAAATGGAGTGATAGACTATAGCGCTTTAGTGGGACACCTGTTCAGTACATATGCTGCACACATGATAGCGTCAAGCCAGAAACTATGTGGTAAAGCCTGACTCTTGACCATACACCTTGCCCTCTCCATGAGTGACCTATTCTTTTGTTCAGCAACTCCATTCTGTTGAGGTGTATACGGCACTATACACTGGTGTTTTATCCCATGTTCAGCCAAGAATGCATTCAAATCAGAAGACATATATTCCCCCCTCGATCAGAACAGAGGGTGCCCATTTTACATGCTAATAGATTTTCAGCCAAAACCAAAAACTGTTTGAAGCACATGAACACTTCGGACTTTGCCTTCAATGGATATACCCATGCATGCCTAGAAAAATCATCGATGAAAGTCACGAAGTAAAGATAATTCCCAAAAGAAGGTGTCTACATAGGACCACATACATCACTATGTACAAGCTGCAATTTCTGAGTAGCCCGAACTGAACCATCTTTTGGAAAGGACGAACGTTGCATTTTGCCCAAAATACAGCCTTCACAAACATGTTTTCCAGGTGCCTCAAGTTTGGGCCAAGAGGACACCATTTCAGATTTCTGCAGGCGTAGCAAACTAGCAAAATTCAGATGACCAAAGCGTGCATGCCAAAGCTTTGCATCTGACATAGCCTGAGAACCATTTACTGCACATGCCAATTCATTTAGAGATCTTTCATAGTCTATGAGAATATACAACCCACGACATAAAATGCCAGAAGCAATAATCACATCGCCATTTGAGAGATCATGAACTGTACACCTGTCATCAACAAATTTCACAACCAAGCCAATCTTGGCTAACACAGAAACTGATAACAGGTTCTTTTTGATCCCTGGCACAAATAAAGCATCTAACAAAGTGAAAGATCTACCATCATTAGTAGTCAAAATGAACTTACGAACTCCAATAACAGGATAAGAGGAGTTGTTGGCGCATGTAACAGTATTCCCTGTAGGGGCAGACTCGAGTGAAGAGAAGAAAATGCGCTGGGAGGTAATATGTTTGGTTGCCCCACTGTCAAAATACCAAACATTTGAGTTTATTGCAGACATGCACTGCTCATGAGAAGATGGATCAAAACTGTAGACAGTAGTAAACGCCCATTCTTCTTCTTGCACAAGATTAGCACACTCTGTTTTTGGTGTAGAGGCCTCTGCAACAACCATCGCAGCCTCTTTCTTCTTTGCCTCTTTAGCAACCAGTTTTGGACAGTTCTTTATGATATGATCATTCCCTTTACAGTACTTACAAAATAATTTCTGCTTTTCTGATTTCTTCTCATCTTTATCTTCCTTCTTCGAATATGCGGAATTAGCAGATTTCTACTTACTAGTTGAAGAGCTCCATTTTCCTTTGCCCTTCTGACTAGCCAGGAAAGGTTGATCGGCAACTCGCATAATGGACCTGTTCTGCCTGGACTCATCTTCCTGTAATAGAACAGAGACTAACTCCTCAAATGATAAGGCATTTGGATTGCCTTTCGTCATCAACCGAAGAGTAGAAGCAAAACTCTGATATGAATCATGAAGACCATTCAGAATGGTCTGCACAAGTGAGCTATCTGGTATAACCTCATCAGCAGAAATCAACTGTTCCTTCAAGTCTTTGATCTTCGTTGGGAAATTGTCCATAGAATCACCTTCATTCATGTGCTCACTCTCCAACTATTTTCGGAGGTAAGCAACACGAGCCTCATTCCTAGCTTGGTATAATGTGGTAAGTGTATCCCAAGCATCCTTAGTTCTTCTGCAAGAGCGAATATGAGGAATAATGGCACGTTTGACAGACAAAGCTATCAATGCATGTGCCTGGGCATCTCTACCATCCCAACGAATCTGCGCTACAGTAGGTGCAGCAGAAACAGGAATATGCAGAATATCATCATCTTCGACACCTTTTGCATCAACTTCAAGACCTGTAGTTGTAATAGCTACAGGTGTGATAGGACGTTTTTCGACACCCTGCACAATGTTCCATAGTCCTTTTGCAACCAACACATGTCGCATCATATAAGCCCATAATGGGTAGTTGGTACCATCCAACTTATCCTCAACAGCCAACATATGGAATACATCACTACTTTCAGCCATGGCCGGTGACTAAAAATACCTTGGCGCAAAAAATTGACTGTATCTCAAAAAGTTGAACAGAACTACCCAGACAAATTCCGCTAGACCTGTAGCAGACTTCGAGGCGCTTAAACTGGCGAACAGAAATTGGTATATACCTTTGGCACAAAAAGACGAAATAACTTGCACAAGCACTATGATAGTGCGTTCGGAGGCTTGAGTATGCTCACCAAATTTCGTGCGAATCTGAGACTGTAACCGGAGGGGTGTCGACGGTGCCCTAGATGAAGCGACGACCTGCTCTGATACCAATTGTTGGAGATAGACGTATGTGGAAGCGCGTGAACAACACAAGGAAGGAGAAGAAGCTTGGAGCACAACACACAATACTGAATGTATTACTAGAGAATGTACAAAGAGTAGTAGCCCTTTAGGGCAATAGGCATATATACAAGCCAGGGGAAAAAAACCTCCTAAAGAGGGAAAAAAGTGCCCCGTCAACAATTCATGCATAGCCCTACCACGAAGCATTGGCAAGCGTTGAAACATGTGTTTAGATATCTCAAAGGCACTTTGAATTTAAGTCTCTTTTATGGAAGAGATATCCAGCCATGCTTGCATGCTTTTATAGATAGTGATTGGGCTGGTTATTATGATACTTGCATGTTCACTAGTGGAAATTTCCTTTTCCTTGGAGACTCATGCATATCTTGGTTGAGTAAGAAGTAGCCTACAATGGTGGCATCGAGTTGTGAAGCTGAGTACACGGCAATTTTCACAGCTACAGCGGAATGTATATGGCTAAGACGCCTATTGATGGATCTTTTCATTGAGATTGATGTTGCTATGCATATTCTCACTGATAGTCAGAGTGCATTGGCTATTGAGGTGCATTATCACTATGTGAGAGAGCACCTTCATGTGCGGGATATTGATTTGGTATATGTGCATACACAAGATAATGTGACAAACATATTCACCAAAGCTCTTCCACTGAAAATTGAAGCTTTCCGCAAAACTTTAGGCTTATTACCTTGTGGGGGTTGATATGTCGCTCCCTGTATGTGTTCACATCATTCACTTCAGGGGGTTTTGTTACATTAATGTGTTCCTCGAGTAGCTTTGATGTGAACATTTTCCCTATACATGGGCACTTTTTACTCTAGTGATGGCTATAGGTTTTTTCCCATGTCACCTTATACATGATTCACTCATATGTGGTGGTACTTTGTACTTAGGGATATTATTCAGCTCTTAGTTCAGTTCTCATCATCGTCAATAGAGAGAGAGAGCTATTCAAGCCATCCATCTTCTCCGTGTGTTTTGTTGCATTTGTGCTTCTTGTGTGTGCTTATTGTGTGTGTCTCTCACTTTTACACACATCCAACAGGGATTACCACCTTTGCAAGGAGACATTGACCATGCCATAGACCTTGTAGTTGATATCAAACATATTTGTAAACCACCATATAGGTTTAGTGCATCCCAACATCACAAAGTAGAGAATTAGATTCAAGATTACTTAGCCAAAGGATTTGTTAGGTCTAGTAATTCCCCATGGATATCACTAATACTCTTAGTTACAAAGAAAGATGGATCTATGTGATTATGTATCGGCTATAGAGTATTTAATAAAATAACTACCAAAGGTAGATTTTCAATGCCTAGGTTGGATGATCTTTTGATGAGTTACATGAATCTCAGTTCTTCTCTAAGCTTGACAAGAGATCTTGATAAAACGGAGATTAGGATAAAGATAAAGGATGTACCTGAGACTACCTTAAGGAATACGTATGGGAATTATGAGTTCTTGATGATGATGTTTGGTCTCACTAATGTTACTACAACATTGATGACACTCATAAATAGTGTTTTGACCCTATTTAGGAAACTCTATTGTAGAATTTTTTGATGATATTTTGATTTACACTAGGTCATAAAAAGAACACTTGGAACACTTACAAAAGTATTCAAAGTTTTAAGGAAAATTTCTCACTTTTCTAAGCAGTCAAATTGTGATATTTTCAAACTAGAGATATCTTGGTCATATTATCTCCAAATATGGAATCTAGATGGACCGAGCTATTATGGAATGGACATATCCCAGAAACCTGAATGAACTTTAGATTTTCTTAGGTTCATAAGGATTCTATCAAAGGTTCATCAAGAACTATGTCAACATTGCTATTCCACTGATTGAAAAACTTAAAGAGAAAGGAAAAGCCTTTCATTGGGGATATGAATAAAAGCAAAATATGGAGTAGTTAAAAATATATATTTCTACAACTCCACTTTTGAAGATAGCAGATCCTAATTGAGCTTTGTGGTTGAACCAGACATGAGTGACTTTGCTATACGAGTGATTCTAGTTCATGATGGTCAACCAATAGCATTTGAGAGTACGAAACTGCCATTTGATAGAAACTACTATGTCTATGAGAAGGAGTTGTATGAAATTGTCCATGATTTGAAGAAGTTGTGTCACTATTTGTATGGTGCCAATTTCATAATAGTGTTCAATCAAGAGAGCATTAAGCATCTCTCTAATAAAAGTTTAGTGTTTCATTCACTTAGCAACATGCTTGTGCGTGATCACTAATGACTTGAGTCCAATAGAGGAAAGTGTAGCAATGATCACTAATAGCTTGACTACAATAGGGGAAACTATAGCAATGATCCTACCTATTTTGAAATTAGGTCGACATGGAAACAAGGGACTAAGGTATATGGGTTTTACTTAGATCACTAAAGACTTATTTGAGTCCAATAGAGGAAAGTGTAGGAATGATCCTACCTATTTTGAGATTTGGAAGACATGGAAACAGGGCACACACATCACTACCAAAATATATTAAAAAATCCCCCATAGAAGTGATGTAGTGAACAAGGAGCTAGCACTCATGTTGTTGCAAGATCTAAGAGACATGCGTACACTGAGAGTACAAAAACTAAAAACACACAAAAACAAAGTTTCAAAATAGAATCTCTCCCCATGCACTCTATTGGACAAGTCCACAAGGTCCATGTATTTATAGTTTTTTTATTACATGCAAAATAGAGATTACAATGAAGGTGATGCTTCGAAAAGTAGACATGAAAGTAAAAAGTTTCTCTCTTTTATGGAGAGCCTTATCTTTTATTTTTATCCTTATCTTAAGCACTATTTTTATGACTTTCTTGAACGAACCCTCTACATGGGTCTTTATTTGTAAAATATATAGAAAATACAATTTCTCTTAGTTGTGTCTAGACACATTTGAATATGTCCATGCCCATCCACACCCTAATGAAACTTCATCTACTCTATAAAAAACACAAAGCAATTATATTTCAATAATAAACTCCAATAATTCAGCATTCCATAAGTGATAGCATGCCCCCTAGTTTGTAACATTCCACTAGAGTTAGGCCTTCTCCGCTAAATAGTTAGTAGCAAACTTCACTTTATCATTTTTAGAGTAGGATTCATCTGAATAGAAATCATCAAACTAGGATAAACCATTATAAAAGAAGTTGGCCATCCTTACAACCATCAAGCTTCCAAAATTGGAAGTTCTTGATGCTGATACCGGGACTCATGTCATCATCTTGAGTGGTAACAATGGCCTTCACCACCCTTGCAAAGTTGTTCTCTTTAGAATGCATCTTTTGAAGTATGTTGTCACATTCTCTAATCATTTTGGGCAACTTGAAGATCATACCATAGGATCTCAAAGTTTTTTTTGAGCGGTACCCCAAGTGGAGGTGATTCATCAAAGTTCTCCATGGTAAGTGTAGGGTGCATGGGTGTATAGAAGAAGAAACTCCCTTGCTCAAGATGTGTAAAAAAATTTAACATTATTCAATTCAGATGGAAAAGGGAAGAGTGGTTCTTTGGAATGGAAAAAATAAGAGAGATGAAAATTATGTTAAATATAAGTAAAAAGAGGTAGAGTGAAAACCTAAGTGAATAGTGTAGTCGTAAAATAGGACTTGTGAATGTGAGGTTGTTGGTTTGAATCCCCTCCTTGGTAGCCACTCGTTAATTAAAGGGTATTCACGTGTAGCCAACAGTTTCCAACGATATCCAATGGAGCCATGGGTGACAGGGAAGCAAAAGATTCCAAAGTTATGCCATCGTTATATGCCTTAGTCGTTTCCTTGAAAGGTGTAAACTCCATTAGGGAAAAAACACCCGAAAAAGGGCCATTCCCTAATGATGGATTAAGAAAATTGACAAATAGGGTCTTTCCACATGTACAGGAATACAACATTTCCTGTCTCTTTTAATCTTATGAAGAAATCTTTTTTTTAAGAAAATATGCTTAAAAGTGTCCTTAAAGCGATGGAGTTTCTTGTATTCAGTGTACAATTTTTTTATTTCATACAAGAAAAGATATTTTTGCACG
The DNA here is from genome assembly GCA_020310875.1 of Ceratopteris richardii. Classification (NCBI taxonomy): domain Eukaryota; kingdom Viridiplantae; phylum Streptophyta; class Polypodiopsida; order Polypodiales; family Pteridaceae; genus Ceratopteris; species Ceratopteris richardii. The sequence continues at coordinate 515,456 of MU260073.1, forward strand.
CCACAAAATCAAAATATTGAAATTTCCAAGAGAGAAATGATTTTTGAAGATACGAAATATTTTTGGGTGCACAAAATTCAATGGTGTTTTGGTCATAGTTGATACATCAAATCAAAATATTGCAACTCTACTTCCATGTGTACAAAGTTTTTTTGTCTATAAATACTCGTGAAGTTTGTGAATCTTGGTTTCCAACTTTGAGCATTCTCCACTATTTGTCTGAGTGTTCGAATGGCTTCTACTTCTTGTCATCCTTCCAATTGTGTAAACTCATGTGAGGTTTACAATAGAAGAGAGGATTCTTTATGGAAACCTCTTTGTGTGAAGCTAAATGATTGAGTGACTATGCTTCCTAGTTGCAAAGGTGCCCATAAAGTCAAGAGTACTAATAGAGACAATATAAAAAACCATTGCAAAGGTCATATTCTTGATTTCAAATTGAAGAGACACGGTTGGTTTGCAAAAGTTCAACATGTGTACAATGCTAAGGATCTGGTGCTAGACAATCATCTACAATTCCTTTCATACTGTAAGTGAAGTCTAACAAAGCTCTTTTATCCATTTGAATTGTTTTTGTATAACAAGATATATGTTTTTCTATTGTAGATATTTTTCCTTCCAATATTCTTGAGTGGAACCTATTGAATGTTTAATAGAACATTCAAAGTCCTTCATAGGGATTATGTAGAACTTATGTATGCAAACAAATTTGTTCAATTTTTCAATAGCATTCGATTATTTGTCTATTTTCTAGATTATCAGGTACCATCAGGGAGAAGTGCTTAAGGAAATCTTGTACATTTTCCTGCTCCTTGCATCTCTTCATTAGATGTCTCCTTAGTACATGAAAGCAATGGTTGAATAGCATCTTCCACAAAAACAACATCACGGCTAGTCTGTGGATGATACAGATGATAGCCTTTACTTTCATAACTGCGTTTAGTCTGTGGATGATACAGATGATAGCCTTTACTTTCAGAACTGTACCCAACAAAAATACATTTTATTGCTTTATCATCCAATTTTCTGCGATGTTGTTTAGGCACTAATGCATATGCCAAACAACCAAAAACACGTAGATGAGCAACAGATGGCTTGCGATCATGCCAAGCCTCATATGGAGTGATAGACTGTAGCACTTTAGTGGGACACCTCTTTAGTACATATGTTGCACCCATGATAGCCTCAAGCCAGAAACTATGTGGTAAAGCCTGAATCTTGACCATACACCTCGCTATCTCCATGAGTGACCTATTCTTTCGTTCAGCAACTCCATTTTGTTGCCCCCTCGATCAGAATGGAGGGTGCCCATTTTACATGTTGACAGATTTTCAGCCAAAACCAAAAATTGTTTGAAGCACATGAACACTAAGGACTTTGCCTTCAATGGATATACCCATGCATGCCTGGAAAATCATCGATGAAAGTCACGAAGTAAAGATAATTCCCAAATGAAGGTGTCTGCATAGGACCACAAACATCACTATGTACAAGCTGCAATTTCTGAGTAGCCCGAACTGAACCATCTTTTCGAAAGGACGAACGTTGCATTTTGCCCAGAATACAGCCTTCACAAATATGTTTTCGAGGTGCCTCAAGTTTCGGCAAAGAGGACACCATGTGAGATTTCTGCAGGCGTAGCAAACTAGCGAAATTCAGATGACCAAAGCATGCATGCCCAAGCTTTGCATCTGACATAGCCTGGGAATCATTTATTGCACATGCCAAATCATTTATAGATCTTTCATAGTCTATGAGCTTATACAGCCCACGACATAAATTGCCAGAAGCAATAATCACATTGCCATTTGATAGATCATGAACTGTACACCTATCATCAACAAATTTCACAACCAAGCCAATCTTGGCTAATGTAGAAACTAATAACAGGTTCTTCTTGATCCCTGGCACAAATAAAGCATCTAACAAAGTGAAAGAACTACCATCAACAGTAGTCAAAATGATCTTACCAACTCCCATAACAGGATAAGAGGAGTTGTTGGCACATGTAACAGTATTCCCTATAGGGGTAGGCTCGAGTGAAGAGAAGAAACTGTGCTGCGAGGTAATATGTTTGGTCGCCCCACTGTAAAACTACCAAACATCTGAGTCTACTCCAGACATGCACTACTCATGAGAAGATGGGTTAAAACTGCAGCAATAGTAAACGCCCATTCTTCTTCGTGCACAAGATTAGCAGACTCTGTTTTTGTGGTGTAGAGGCCTCTGCAACAACCATTCTTTGCCTCTTTAGCAACTAGTTTTGGACAGTTCTTTATGATATGATCATTCCCTTTACAGTACTTACAAAACACATTCTGCTTTTCTGATTTCTTCTCATTATTATCTTCCTTCTTTGAATGTGCAAAATTAGCAGATTTCTACGTACTAGTTGAAGAGCTCCATTTTCATTTGCCCTTCTGACTAGCCAGGAAAGCTTGATCTACAACTTGCATAAAGGACCTGTTCTGCCTGCACTGATCTTCCTGCAATAGAATAGAGACTAACTCCTCAAATGATAAGGCATTTGGATTGCCTTTCATCATCAACCGAAGAGTAGAAGCAGAACTCTGATATGAATCAGGAAGACCATTTAGAACGGTCTACACAAGTGAGCTCTCTGGTATAACCTCATCTACAGAAATCAACTATTCCTTTAAGTCTTTGATCTTCATTAGAAAATTGTCCATAGAGTCACCTTCATTCATGTGCTCACTCTCCAACCATTTTCGGAGGTAAGCAACATGAGCCTCATTCCTAGCTTGGTACAATGTGGTAAGTGTATCCCAAGCATCCTTAGCTGTTCTGCAAGAGCGAATGTGAGGAATAATGGCACGTTTGACAAACAAAACTATCAATGCATGTGCCTGGGCATCTCTATCGTCCCAGCAAATCTGCTCTATAGTAGGTGTAGAAGAAACCGTAGCACTAACAGGATATGCAGAATATCATCATCTTTGACACCTTTTGCATCAGCTTCAGTACTTGTAGTTGTAACTGTTGCAGGTGTGATAGGACGTTTTTTGACACCCTGCACAATGTTCCACAGTCATTTTGCAACCCACACATGTCGCATCATATAAGCCCATAATGGGTAGTTGGTACCATCTAACTTATCTCAACAACCAACATACGGAATACATCACAGCTTTCAGCCATGGCCGGTGACTAAAATACCTTGATGCAGAAAATTGACTATATCTCAAAAAGATGAACAAAACTGCCCAGATGAATTCTGCTAGACCCGTAGCAGACTTTGAGATGCTTATACTAGCAAACAGTGGCACAAAAAGACAAAATAGCCTACACAAGCACTGCGATAGTGCATTCGGAGGCCGAAACGAGCTCAGATTGCGATTTCGGCACGATGAGTATGCTCACCAAAATTCGTGCGATTCTGAGACTGCAACCGGAGGAGTGTTGATGGCACCCTATATGAAGCGACGACCTGCTCTGATAACAATTGTTGGAGTTAGACGTCTGCAGAAGCACGCGAAGAGCACAAGGAAGAAGAAGAAGCTTGGCACACAACACACAATACTGAATGTATTAATAGAGAATGTACAAAGATAAGAAGCCCATTAGGGCAATAGGCGTATATACAAGCCGGGGGAAAAAAACCTCCTAAAGAGGGAAAAAAGTGCCCCGACGGTCCTAGTGTGTTCACACACATCACTACCTAAATATATCAACAAAAGTTTCATCACAATTTATCCCATAGCGTTCGGAGAAGCCTTTTTCCACCAACCTTGTTTTGTATCTATCAATGGAACGATCTGAATTTCTTTTAATTTTGTAAACCTACTTATTACCTATAACCTTCAAGCCTTCTTGATCTAGTACCAAGATCCAAGTATGGGTTTCATCCGTTCCTGGCAATCCTTAGCTTCTTCATATCTAGTTAGTTCTCTATCTTTGATTACCTGAGTCATGTATGCATAATGCATTGCAATGAAATTATCAATGTTAACCTTTGAACTAGATATCTTACTCTTGAGGACATTCTTTCACTTCCTTTAGATATGATCTCCATCTTGTTCTTTGTTTTGCCACTCTTGGGGTTTGAATTTCTTCTATCTCTTCATCTTCCAACATACTCTCATCCACATAGCTTCCTTCTTCAATTCCAATCTTCTCTTTTCTTTCAAATTTGCTTTCTTTAGAGCTAGTATCTCTTTTGCTAAGCCTTCCATTCCATTCTAAGGGTGTCCTTGTGTTGGATGAGTTTCTTGGACCACTTAAATCCATGCTTTCTTAAAATCTATCATCATGCTTCTTATCTATCTTACCCATTTCTTCAACATGCAATGGACTTGTGCATGCATACCAAGGCTTCAAATCATCAACGAAAACATCTCTAATTACCTTCAGTTCCTGATGATCAGATTATAACAGTTATACCCCTTTTCTTCCATAGAAAATCCCAAAAGGAAATACCTTTCAGATTTGGCATCTAACTTTGACCTCAACTCTTGAGATACATGTACATAGCATATACAGTCAGAGATTGTAAGATGTAAAATACAAGGTTTTCTTCCATTCCATGCTTCCTCAAGGGTTAAATGATGTATACCTGATGTAGCACATCTATTCATGATGTATGTGGCTGTATGTATATGTAGCCTACCCCTAGTAACAATGTGACATATTCATTTCATTGAGCATAGACCTTTCTACCTCTTCTATGTGTCTATTCTTTCTCTCTGCTACCCCATTTTGTTGAGGGGTATACCTACATGTAAATTTTCTTTTGATGCCATTGACCTGAAAAAGTCCAAAAAATTCATGGGAGAAGTTCTTTCCCCCTCCATCCGATCTCCACATTTTGATCAACTTTCCAGACTCCTTCTCCACCTCTACCTTGAATCGCTTGAAGTAGTGGAACACATCTGATTTTCTCCTCATGCAATAAAACCACACTTTTCTTGAAAAGTCATCAATGAAGGTTACAAAATACCTATTTCCAACAAGAGATGCTTCTCTTGTTGGACACTAAACATCCATATGAATGAGGTCTAAAACATTTGCACTCACATAGGTACTCTTCTTGAAGAACAACCTTGATTGTTTTCCTTGTTGGCAAGCTACACAAATTTCATGCAAAAAATTAGATGTAAAATTTGTTAGGCCTCTTATCAAGCTCCTCCTTTGCATGTCCTTGAGCTTTTGTAGTTTGATATGACCTATTTGTTTATGCCATAGGTCCAAAACTGCTATCCTCTTGTCTCCATATGTGACAAACATTGGATGGTGTGATTGATTTATGTCCATTGTGAACATTTTCCCTTGCTTCTTTACTTTTGCTATGACATTGAAACCTGCCTTTGGGTCTTCAACAAAAGATTCTCTTTCATTGAGCCTAATTTGGTAGCCTTTTTCTACCATTTGGCCTACCAAAATCAAGTTTTTGGTAATAGTAGGGACATGTAATACCTCAAATAAACACTTTTCCATGACTCACTTCCAAACTGATATGTACCACATGTTAAATGGTATGCTCTAAGTTCTCACCTCTTTCCACATGTCTTTGATGCTTTGGGACTTGCAAATTACTAAAAATAACCTTCCGATAAGACATGTTATTGCTACATTCTCTATCTACATACCATAATCTTCACTAGCTTGAGTTGTATCTTCACCATACTTCATGGCAATTAAATAATCATTACCTTGAATGGATGATGTGTTTGCATAGTTACCTTGCCCTCTCTAATTTTTTTTGTTGCTTTGATTCCCTATCCTTTGAGCTTTATGATAACAATCATTTGAAAAATGACCCGGCTTACCACATACAAAGCATCCATTTGAAATGTGTTGTCCTCTTCCACCAAATCTTCCATCTCTTCCTCTATTTTTAGCTCTTCCACCTCTTTGACCTGCATTTTCTTGTTTTCCCTTGACCCCTTGGTTGCTTTGATATCTTCGTTGTCCTCTTGTAGCACCTCCATTGTATCTTCCTCTTCCTCTACTAGCATACAACAATTGCCCTTGGCTATCCTTGGCATGATTACCACCAAGGTTCATCTCCTCTATCACCATGAGAATGATTAGTTAATTATAATAAAAAAGAAAGTCCCTTACATACACTGAATCTATGAAGCCCCTCCATTTTTCATCATCCCTAAGTCCATTTAGGGTGTGGACTACAAGATTGTCATCATCAAGGGCACAACTGATTGACCCTACTACATCTGCAAGCTCTTTAACCTTTAGTATGCAATAATTAATATCTTGAGAAGGAAATTTCCTAAGATTATTTAGCTCATTATTGAGCTAAATTTTTTTGGCATTTGTGGAGGTGGAGTACAATCTCTCCAAGCACTCCCGCACCTTCTTTGATCTATCCAAATCGTGAATTTTTCCTATGATGGAGTTGCTAATATGCTAAGATAAAATAAAAATGGAGTTGCTAATTTTGATCTTACTACTCTTCTCTCATCATTGGTTGGATTTAACTTATATATATAAGGTTTTGGCTCTCCAACATGAAAGAACTTGGAGAAGCTTGTAGAAGGTAGAAAAGTGAGTTGCGAGGTGATGAAGTTTGGTCTAGCCAATCGGCACAAGACCAACCCTTGAGCTTATGGAGACCCAAATAGAACTTATAGGCATGCAGTAAGTGCAATAAAATGCACTATGTACTTTGGAGCATCAAGGATAAATAGTCAATACAAAACAGATAGGTTTGCACATTGACTAGCTCAAAAAACTTATTATCTTTGGATAAGATAATCAACTTCAAATGCTCATAGCAACCAGCATGATTACAAATAGAAAATATCCTTTAGGAGGAGTGATAGAAATAGGATTGAGTGTATAGAATTAACAAGAGTACAAGAAATAAGAAAAATATGCTTTTGGAATGAGCCAGTCACTGAACAGTGGTACCTGCTATTTTTCAGGAATGCACAAAGATAGACCCTGAGATAGAAAAGTTGAGATTTCTCCCAATCTACTAAGCCCAATGCTTTGAAAAATTATACACATAAACTAGACACTATTAAATTTCCAATGAGTGGTGATTCATCCAATAGGAAGCTCTGGAGAGAGAGTAGCATTCTCTGCAAGCTTACTGTTGTTGAAGAAGATGATGCAAAAAAATGAAGGAGCAAGACAATGATGGCCACAAGTGTATGTATATTGCTTTCATGTAATGATAAGTGAATTGAAGTACTTACATAGACTCTTGAAGTGCTCCATGACTTTTACACATGGATTTTGAATTCAAATGAAGGCGGGATTAGTTCTTGCAGGGAATCAGTTCACTTTCCTACAATCTAGGAAAAATGAAGATCTAGTTTGATCGACTTTTAGGTGATTGATTGATTCATTGATTGCAACTCAACCACCTTGAATTCATGGGAGATTAGCTCTCTTTTTCTAATTTTACATGTGTAAAGCTCTAGGCCTTTACAATGGTAAAGATCCATGAAAAATCTTCTTAAAAAATACAATAAATAAGCATAGGTAAAAGGATGCTTCAATGGATATTCTTTTGATGTAATCCAAGCAATAGCTTTTGATGTAGATCAAATCCACCTCAAGCATAGTGTAAACTTGATGCTCCAACAGCTCCCCCTCAAGCTAAAGTATGCTTGAGTATTCATTCTCTAATAGTTTGAATACCTCCCATAACTTTGAATCTACAAAGCTTTACTCCATCAAGTGCCTTCGTCATCATATCTGCTACTTGCTTTTCAGTTGGAACAAAAGAAATGTCAATCTGCTTTTCCATGAGCTTCTCCCTACTAAAGTGGTAATGAACCTCTATGTTTTTTGTTCTTGCATGGAAAATAGGGTTTGCTGCTAGATGAATTGAACTTACATTATCTCCAAATATGTGAGGTTTGGAACTCACAAGTCCCAAATCTGTATACAATGCTTTTAACCATATTACCTCTTGAGTTGCTATGGTCAAACCTTTGTACTCTGCTTTAGTTGAGGATAAAGCAATTGTTGGTTGCTTCTTGGAACTCCATGACTCTAGCTTTCAACTTGCAAATGCTAAGTAACCAGAGGGGTTTCTTCTATCATCCTTAGCTCCTGCCCAATCTGCATCTGAATAGATTTTGATATCCAAATATGAAGAGTAAGGATAGAATATGCCTTCATTGATTGTACCTTTGAGGTACTTAAGTACTCTCTTAGCTGCATCCATGTGTGGTCTTCTAGGTGAGTGCATGAATTGACTAAGCACTCCTACACCATGTGAGATGTCTGCTCTTGTATGAGTAGCATATATCAAGCTACTTACCAAGCTTTGGTATTCTTTAATGTCTTCAATTTTCTCACCTTCATAAACTCTAAGTTTATGATTCATCTCCAAAGGTGTACTTGGAGGTTTAGTGTTCTCCATTTTGAACTTAAGAAATGAACCTAAATGTATTTCCTCTGATTCAAATACATTCCTTCATCTCTGTATATCACTTGCATACCTAGGAAATATGTGATCTCACCTAAGTCACTGAATTTGAACTCCTATTGCGTGTGTCTCTTGATCCTTTGAATCCCATTGAGATCATCACCTGTCACGATAATATCATCTACATATACACATAGATAGATAACCTCATTGTGATCCCTTTTGATGAATAAAGAAGGATTTGAGTTGCTAGGTTTGAATCCTTGATCTTGAAGGTATGTAACCAACCTGTAATTCCAAGCTCTAGGATCTTGTTTCAATCCATACAATGCTCTCTTAAGTCTGCAAACATAAGATGCATGATTAGGGTTTTCAAAACTTGGAGGTTGTGATATGTATACCTCTTCACTTATCCAACTATTTAGAAATGCATTTTGTAAATCAAGTTGGAGGAGTCTCCAATTTCTTGTAGCAACTACAATTATCAATGTTTTGATTGTAGTTGTCTTTACAACTAGTGAGAATGTTTCATCATAGTCTATACCATGAGTTTGTGAGCATCCTTTGGTAAATAATCTTGCCTTGTACCTGCAAACTGATCCATCTGAGTTTGTTTTAACTTAAAACACCCATCTACAACCAATTACCTTTTGATTGGATGACGTTGGAACAAAATCCCAAGTGTTCATCTCCTTCAATACATCTATTTCTTCTTTCATGGCCTTTTTCAAATTAGGGTTTCCCTTTGCCTCCTCATGGGTTGAGGGTTCCTATGAAATTGGGTCTTTTGCCAAGTAGATTGAATGCTTTGTAATAAATGAGGAATCATATCCATACCTTTTTGGTTGTTTCTTCTCTCTTGTTGATCTTCTAGGAGCTTGCTTAGAGCATTCTCCACACTCTTGCATCTTTGCTTTGCCTCTTGACTTCCATAGTTTGTAATCCTTTTCCCTTTCATCTTGGTCATCATTTGTATCACTTCTTGGATCCTAGACTTGTGTATCATGCTTGCTTCCTAATTGATGAAATCACAATTAAGACCATATTGTTGGTGATTAACTTTCGCTCCGATACCACTTGTTATGGTCGACGCGGCAAAGGCCCGAACCTTGTCAAGCCTGCGGAATTCGCTGCACCACCGAATAGAGAGCTAAGCTAGAGTGATATTAGAACACATCTATAATCAATAGTAGCTTAGCAGAGTTACTGTCACTCCAACGTATAGGACTTTGTTTTGAATTTACTGAGAAATTCACTGGGACTTCACCAGACTGTCACTAGACTGACACCGTAATTATACCGGAATCAAATCCTATTCTGTTTGTAATTAGTTCAAGTGAATGTACAAGAAGTAAGGAAGTGATGCGTGAACTTCCTTCACTGACTGAACACTTTCTGAAGTTTAAGAAAAAACTTCTCCGGTTCAGAATGTCTCTTTTCGGTTAGACTTTGTACTGTGTGTACATATCCATTTCACCGAAATGATTGATGAACTGATAGTAGAGATGTCTAGCTATAAGATAAGCTAACTCTCATACAAACCTTTAAATTACTCTGCGAGATATACTTCGTTGTTCTACCAGAAAACTCGTTTTCTGAGAAAACTATAACTGAGCGAAAATGCGTTTACTGAAATAACTATAGTTGACTGAGACATTCATTTACTGAGAGAGTACCGAGGGACACATTTACTAACGAACTGTAACTGTTAACTGTTAACAAACTTTCTACCGTAACACGAAAATACTCAGATTCTTCACATACGAAACAGTGCGCACAAACTTCCACATGAACATGTGTTTTCTATTAGAGAAGATGTGTACAAATTAACTTGGCCTCTTCTTGCTCAAGCTATGGAAACTCTCCTACACAGTAGTTTTTGTTTACCATCTCTCTCAGATGAACACCTGACATTTCAGGTTTCTGTTATTCATTTGTACATACACGATCTATGGCATCTTCTGAAAACTTCTCTCTCTCTCTTCACTCATATGCGATCTCTGGTGTCTTCTCACTTCCTCATATCTGTTCTCTCTCTTTCTTTGACTTCCATATGTGCTCTTATTTATATTGCGCGCTCTTCTCACGCACGTTCTAGCTCGCACTTCCCTCTTATTATTCTTATGCATGTTCTCTCTGTATATATAGTTTGATTCGGTGTAACGAACTCTGATTCTGCAAGATTCTGTACTGTACATAACGATCGTGAATTTGTCCCTTCATTAAGGCTTTTGATTTTTTGAATATTTGATTCCGCTTCTCTTTATCTTCCTTTGTCTGTACGTCAAATTTGTGAGTGATTCTTCAACAGCTCCCCTTCAATCACTAATTTGACTCTTCCTGTCTTCATATATTTTTCTTTCTTTTATACCTGCCATTTCTTTGAATCTGCTTGTTTTTGTTCCATCCAAGCTCTTTGTCAAAATATCTGCAATCTGATCTTTTGTCGGAGTGTATACTATTTCTATCTCTTTCTCCATTATCTTTTCCCTCAGGAAATGATACTGAATTTCTATGTGCTTTGTTCTTGCATGAAATACTGGATTTGTTGCAAGATACACCGAGCTCATATTATCTCCATGTATGATGGGTATACCTTAATCAATACCCATGCTTTTGAACAAGGTCTGCATCCATATCACTTCTTTAGCTGCTTCTACTAGTCCTTTGTATTCTGCTTCTATAGACGATAAAGCCACTGTGTGTTGTTTCTTCGAACACCAGCTTACTAGCTTATCTCCTAGGTATATCATATACCGATGTGTTGACCTTCTGTCATCTTGACTTCCTGCCCAGTCTGAGTCACTGTATGCTCTCAGCTGTATATCTGACGTAAAAGGATAATATAATCCTTCTCTTATAGTTCTTTTGATATATCTAAGAACTCTCTGTCCTGCAACCCAATGTTGATCTTTCAGACAATGCATAAACTGTGAGAGAATTCCCACTGCATAGTTAAGATCCGGTCGTGTTAGTGTAGCATAGATTAGGCTTCCTACTAACGACTGATATTTCCTCATATCTTTAAACTCTCCACCACTATATTTGCTGAGTTTATGATTTGCTTCAAGCGGTGTTGAAGCTTCTCTGCAATTCTCCATATTAAACTTCTTCAGTAAGTTTAGGAGTTACCTTTCTTGTGTAACATATACACCATGATCTGTATATGTGATTTCCATTCCTAGAAAGTATGACAACTTTCCTAGGTCACTGATCTAAAACTCCTTTTCGAGTAATCTCTTTACTTCTTTAATTCCTTCGTCTGAGGTACCTGTGATTATAATGTCGTCTACATAAATGCAAACGTAGATCATACCTTCTTCTGTTCTCTTGATGAGTAGACTTGCATCTACTTTCAAACTATGGTATCCAAGTTCATTGAGATATTTCACAAGTCTGTAATTCCAAGCTCTTGGAGCTTGCTTCAGTCCGTAAAGTGCGTTTCTTAATCTGCAAACAAAATTTGGGTATCTGGAACTTACAAACCCTTCTGGTTGTTCCATGTAGACTTCATCTGATATATATCCATTCAGAAATGCGTTCTTTATATCTAGATGACTTAGCTTCCATCCTTTTGATGCTGCTATAGCAATTACTGTCCTTATGGTTGACATCTTTGCCACCGGACTAAATGTCTCGTCATAATCTATGCCATGCGACTGAGCATAGCCTTTGATAACCAGTCTGGCTTTGTGTCTGGCTATCCTTCCATCTGCAAGTTTCTTGACTTTGAAAACCCATTTGTTTCCAATCACTTTCTTACCATTTGGTTTCGGAACAAGTTCCCATGTCTTGTTCTCTTCCAGTGCGCTAAACTCTTCTTCCACTGCTTCTTCCCATTGCTTCTTGCCTTTAGCTTCGTCATAGTTCTGAGGTTCTTCATCATCTTTGACCATATATGCATAATTTTTCTGAGTTATATACGAGGTATCATAAGAATACCTTTCTGGTTGTCTTCTATTCCTGTTTGACCTTCTTGGTTCAAACTCTTCATGTGTATCTGAATACACATCTTCATCAAATCCCTGTTCATCTTCATATCTCATACCTGATCTGATCTTGGACGTACTTGCCTGCATATGATCTTCATCTCTATTCACCTGTACAATTGATTTCCCTTTCTCTTTTCTTCTTACTTCTTCTTCAAATTCTTCCGGTGTATGATTCTGATCTGTATACCAGCTTTTTTGTTCATCAAATGTAACATCTCTGGAAACAGTGAACTGTTTTGTTAAAGGACTCCATAACCTGTAGTCCATCTACTTTTCATCGTATCCGACAAACACATATTTCTCTGCTTTTGGTTCGAGCTTATTTCTGAGTTGTGATGGTACATAAGCATAGGCTACTGATCCAAACACTTTGCAATGATCAAGTGTTGGCTTCTTTCCCCACCAGGCTTCATAAGGGGTCATTCCATCTAATGCCGTACATGGTAATCTGTTTACCAAGTATGTAGCTATATTTACAGCTTCAGCCCAAAGATAATTTGGACAATCCTTTTCCTTTAGCATAGCTCCTGCAAACTCGACTAGAGTTCGGTTCCTTCTTTCTGCTACACCATTTTGTTGTGGTGTATACTTGCAGGTAATTTCTCTCTTAATACCTTCATTCCAAAGATAGTCATTGAACTCTCGGGAGAAGTATTCTTCCCCTCCATCAGACCTCAGTCTCTTCAGCTTTCGACCTGTGAGTCTTTCAGCATATGCATGAAAATGCCTGAAAGCTCCAAACACTTCTGATTTCTCTTTCAAAACATAAAGAGTTATCCATCTTGTAGCATCATCAATGAAAAGAACATAATACCTCGATCCGCTGATTGATCCTTCTTTTGTTGGACCCCATACATCTGTATGAATGAGTTCAAGCACTCCATCATGTTTGAATCCTTTCTTCTGGAAAGGTAACCTGTGGGCTTTTCCCATCTGACATGCTTCACACTTGTGAATCATGTGTTGATTCTTTACATTCGGTAATCCTAGTACTGAATGATTTGCTATCATAGCTTTAATTCCTTTTTCATTGAAATGACCTAATCTCTTATGCCAGAGATCAAGTTTTGTAATCACCTTTTCACCATGTGTGAGCAACGCTTGGCCAATGTTCCCTTGTACTCTTAAAGTAAAGAGTCTGCCTTCTTTCTTACCAGAGACAATCTGACTATATCGGTTCTCGGGATCTTCTACAAATACTCCTTCATTCGTAAATCTGACCTGAAAACCTTTCTCAACTATCTGTCCTACACTAATTAAGTTTTTCGGTATTGTTGGAACATACAAAACATTGGTTAGCAAATCTGCTCCACTTTTACACTTCACTTTTCCAATTGAATGTACACTATGCCTCGTATTGTCACCTGTTTGAACAGTATGACTGGAACTACCTTTCTCCAATTCTGACATGAGTTCTATATTTCCTGACAAGTGATTAGAACATCCAGAATCAATGTAAAATACATTTAGGTCTTCGTTATCTGATGTGCTGATTGAGTTCATCATCAATGATGTATGACTTTCATTCTGCGTGTCATTTGCGTAGTTGTTATAGGTGGTGTTGTAGGATTGATTCTGTCCCCAACTTCTTGCTCCACCTCTACCATAGCCTCCTCTTTGATTTTGTCTTCCTCTTTGGAAATTATTCTGATATCTTCCGCTTCTACCTCTGCTATTACTGTTCTGATTTTGATTTGATCCTTGTTGATTGTGCCAGCAATCATGAGCCAAATGATTACTTAGTCCACAGATCCAGCAAGCCTTCTTGTTGTTATTTTGGCTACTTCTTCCTCTTCGAAATCCTCTTGCTCTTCCTCTGCCAGTACCTTTACCTCTTGCATAGTAAGCTTGAGAACTCGACTCTTCTTCGTCTTTTGACTTACCTTTGTCTTTCTTCTTGTTCTTCATGTACATTGTAGAACTTTGTCCTTTATCTGCATCTCCTTTCAGGTCTTGCTCATATGTGAGCATCAAACCAAGCAACTGATATAAATCTGGTACAAAATGATTTAAAGAAAGTTCAGTTGAGAGTACGAAAGGTTTCCACCTTTCATCTCCTCTCAACCCTGTTAGCAGTTGCGCTATCAATCTGTGATCTTCCACATCTTCATTTATGGATCCAAGACTATCTGCTAGGTCCTTCATCTTAGTAACATAGTCACTAATGCTTTGACTCGCCTTCTTTTTGAACGTTGTGAACTCGGACCATAAGTTAGCCTTCCTAGCTTTCGTAGTATTTTGGAAATGATCTTCCAACGCACTCCATATGTCCTCCGCTTTCTCCAAGCCTCTAATGTGCGGTAGTAGATGTTCTGTAACGGTATTATAAATGTAAGCTCTTGCCGTTGCATCTTTCTTCTGCCACAACTTCAAGTCTTCTAATTCTTCTTTTTTCGGTTGACTATCATCTTCGAAAGTCGGCTTCTTTTCTTCTCCGGTCACATACATCATTAAGTCCTTACTCATAAGTAAGGCTTCCATGCGCATTACCCATGCGGGATAATTATCTCTGTCCAATTTATCAATTTGGACATGATCTGCCATGATCTTCTTGTTTCTGTTACTTCCGGTGAATTTTTGAGGATCTTTCTGCTCTTCAGAATCTTTCTCGTTCTGGTTCCACTTGTTGTGGTTAACCGGCTCTGAACCCACTTCTCGATCCTCACGGCTCTGACGCCAATTGAGGGTGGACATTCTGGCTCTGATACCACTTGTTGGCGATTAACTTTCGCTCTAATACCACTTGTTATGGTCGACGCGGCAAAGGCCCGAACCTTGTCAAGCCTGCGGAATTTGTTGTGCCACTGAATAGAGAGCTAAGCTAGAGTGATATTAGAACACCTCTATAATCAACAGTAGCTTAGCAGAGTTACTATCACTCCAACGTATAGGAATTCATTTTGAATTTACTGAGAAATTCACTGGGACTTCACTGAACTGTCACCAAACTGACACCGTAATTATACCGGAATCTTACCGGAATCAACTCCTATTCTGTTTGTAATTACTTCAAGTGAATGTACAAGAATTAAGGAAGTGATGAGTGAACTTCCTTCACTAAGTAGGAACACTTTCTGAAGTTTAAGAAAAAACTTCTCCGGTTCAGAATGTCTCTTTTCGGTTAGACTTTGTATTGTGTGTACATATCCATTTCACCGAACTGATTGATGAACTGATAGTAGAGATGTCTAGCTATAAGATAAGCTAACTCTCATACAAACCTTTAATCTACTCTACGAGATATACTTCGTTGTTCTATCGAAAAACTCGTTTTTTGAGAAAATTGTAACTGACCGAAAATGCGTTTACTGAAATAACTGTAGTTGATCGAGACATTCATTTACTAAGAGAGTACCGAGGGACACATTTACTAACGAACTGTAACTGTTAACGGTTAACAAACTTTCTACCGTAACACGAACATACTCAGATTCTTCACATACGAAACAGTGCACACAAACTTCCACATGAACATGTGTTTTCTATTAGAGAAGATGTGTACAAATTAACTTGGCCTCTTCTTGCTCAAGCTATGGAAACTCTCCTACACTGAGTAGTTTCTGTTTACCATCTCTCTCATATGAACACCTGACATTTCAGGTTTCTGTTATTCATCTGTACATACACGATCTATGGCGTCTTCTGAAAACTTCTCACTCTCTCTTCACTCATACGCGATCTCTGGCGTCTTCTCACTTCCTCATATCTGTTCTCTCTCTTTCTTTGACTTCCATATGTGCTCTTATTTATACTGCACACTCTTCTCACGCACGTTCTAGCTCGCACTTCCCTCTTATTATTCTTATGCACGTTCTCTCTGTATATACAGTTTGATTCGATGTAACAAACTCTGATTCTACAAGATTCTGTACTGTACATAACGGTCGTGAATTTGTCCCTTCATTAAGGCTTTTGATTTTCTGAATATTTGATTCCGCTTCTCTTTATCTTCCTTTGTCTGTACGTCAAATTCGTGAGTGATTCTTCAACACATTGGTAGAGTTACCTTTTGTTTGTCTTCATCATACCAAGACCCGTGTTCTTCAAACACAACATCTCTACTTGTAATGAATTGCTTGGTTGAAGGATACTAGAACCTCTAACCCATCTGAGTTGAGTCATAGCCAATAAACACTGCCTTTAATGCCATTTCATCTAGCTTACCTCTTATTTGTGATGGTACATGAACATAAGCTAAACAACCAAACACCTTGCCATGTCCAAGACTAAGTTTTCTTCCATGCCATGCTTCATAAGAAGTCATACCTTGAAGTGATTAGGATGGTAGTCTGTGGATGCAAGTCAAGCATCAATTGATGTCTTGGATAAAGACTTGAAGTCAAAAGATGAAGAAAAGATCAACAAATGAAGTTTGAAGATAGGGCATATTCAGGAAATGAAGACTTGTATACATATGTAAGTTAAACTAGTAGTTAGCTAACTTATATCTTTATTATGGTCATGAGCTTTTACATATATGCCTATATATACAAGTAGAAAGTCGGGGCAAGTATGAGAGAGAATGAGGTGAGAAGAATTAGAAGTTGTAAGAGTCACTAGACACTTTAGAAGTGAAGAAGATCTCTCTCATCATTCAGGTGTAAAAATTTCTTAGTAGAAGAAAAATTGCACCCGATTTTTTGTTGAATTCTCCTTCTGTGTTTAACCTTTTGTGAAATGCTATTGTAGAAGACTAAGTCTATAGTTGATTGACCTCTGTACAAGTTTTCATATCCTAATTCTGATGAGGGTAAGAGAATTGAGAGTAGGAATTTTTACATGTGTAACTGTGAAGAAGTAAAGTTTGCAACAGGTGCAAATTCGATGCTAATGATTTGGTGAGTTCTCCTTCCACAGTGTAACGTTTTGAGCAAGCAAGAACTCATTCTATAAGTTGGAAGGTAAGGTACTTATGGATAAAAGCATTTGAATAAGCGGGTTTTAGTTTGAGAGAACTATGCATTAAAAGTTACAGGTGTCAAAGTCGACTGTAGAGAAGTACAATTTTAGACATAGGTGGATTGTTTGGATCATTTCTCAAGATCTACTGAGTCTTCTGAGATGGTTTAAATTGAAGAAGGTGTGCAATTTTTCCTCGACACATTGTACAAAGTTTCATCAGAAACTTTACACATTTGATCAGTCAATTAATGAGTTAAGTGTAGGAGACTTTTCTGAGTAGTGACTCTCTTCATAGTTAGTGCAAATTTTGATAGTTTGGTATTGATCTTCCAAAATTGATTAAGGTTTTGAGTTATTCTTGATATAGAAGCGTTCTAAAATCAAGGGTAGCTTGTTCTTTTGGAGATTAACACTCTCCATCAGTGGTATCTGAGCAGGAATCAACAAAATAGAAGAAAGGAGGACCCTGACTGCTGCACTCATATAGACATTAACATTTGAAGGTTCAAAAGGTGAAAGCTTAAAGGGAAAGCTTGAGAAGGATGCCTGAAGCTATCAAGAAGATCAAAAGGAACTTCATTCAAAGTAAAGGTACACTTATTCCTCATAAAGCTTGAAGAATTTAATACACAGGTGAAGAAGGGATGGGAGATTCTCTTTAGATAGAGAAATTGGATAGAGAAAACTATCAAGCTTGGTCAATGAGGATGGAAGCTCATATCATGAGCAAAGACCTGATAGGTTACATCACAGGTGAAGGAGAAAAACCACAATTTAGAGATCCTAGTGTTCCAACTAGGGATGAACTCTCAGATTTGAAGACTTGGATGAAGAAGGATGCTCAAGCAAGGAGCATTATCTACATGGGAGTCAATGACTACTTGCTACCTCGTATTAGAGGACTTGAAATTGCAAGTGACATATGGAATGCTTTGGAGGATCATTTCCAAAATACTACAAAGTCAAAGAGGGCATCTTTATGGGCAGAGCTCACTACATTAAAAAAGAAAGCTTCTCAATCCATTTCTGATTATGTAACAAGCATGAAGTACATTGCAGATGCATTAGGAGCAGTTGATGAAGATATTGAGGAGGATAAATTGGTAAGGCAAATCCTCATAGGTTTGAGAGGAGATGAGAAATGGAAGCCATTCATTTTGTCCACTGAATTGTCACTAGATCATTTCACTCCTTATTTAAATCAGTTGCTAGGACATATGCTAACTTTTGAACAGGATGTCAAAGGTGATGTTGATAAGAGTACAAGTCAAGCAATGTATTCAAAGGACAAGAAGAAGAATAGCAAAGGTAAGCAACAATTAAATGAAGAAGAAGGTCCTACTAGTCAAGCTAACTTCCTAAGAGGAAGAGGAGGTGGCAAAGGTAGAGGAAGAGGTAGAAGCAATAAAGATGGAGCCAAAGCTTGCTGGATTTGTGGTAAGAAAAATCATTTAGCTCATGATTGTTGGCATAGTAATCAGAATAATGGAGGATATAGTCAGAACTTTAATTCAAGAGGAAGAGGTGGTAGAAACTAAAGAGGTAATTTCGGAGGAAGAGGTAGTAGAGGTTACTTTGGAAGAAATGCACGTAGAGGATTCCAAAGTCAATCCTACAACAATTCCTACTACAATTATGCTTCAGATCAGAAAGAGGATTCAACTTTGATTATGAATGCAACTTGTGAAAGACAAAGTGAAGATCAAAGAGTCTTCTACATTGACTCAGGGTGTAGCAATCATGTGAGTGGTAACATAGCTTTGATGATTGATTTGGAGAATAAGGTAACTAATCATGTAGTTCAAACAGGTGATAATACAAAGCACAATGTCAAGTCAATTGGATCAGTGAAGGCCAAGGATGGAAGTACTCTTCTGAGTAAGGTCTTGTATGTTCCTACAATTCCAAAGAATCTGATACGTGTAGGGCAAATTGTTGAAAAGGTTATGACGTAAGGTTCACTAATGATGGAGTTTTTGTGGAAGATCCTAGCAATGGGTATAAACAAATTGTTTCAGGGAAGAAAGAAGGAAGACTCTTCACATTGAAGATCCAAGGTAATATTGGTCATGCCTTGTTTACCTATGGAGGACATAAGATCTCTAAGTTACATCTTTGGCATAAAAGGCTTGGACATTTCAATGAAAGAGGTATTAAGGATATGGATAACAATGGTTCAGTGCTTGGATTGCCTAATGTTGCAGGTCAACATATGACATACAAATGTGAGGCATGTCAATTAGGTAAGGCTCATAAGCAATCATATTCTAAGCATGGTTTCATGTATTCAGAGAAGCTTGAGTTGGTACACATAGATGTGTGGGGACCATCAAAGGATTTGAGTATAAATGGTTCAAGATATTATGTGATTCATGTTGATTATGCTATCAGGTGGATCACTATATATGTGATCAAAGATAAATCACAGGTATTCAATACATTTAAACATTATCATGTGTATGCAGAAAGAATCACATGTCAAAAGTTAAAGAGACTAAGGTCAGATGGAGGGGGAGACTATTTCTCTAATGAGTTCAGTGATTACTTATGGAATGCAGGTATAAAAAGGGAAGTTACTTGCAGGTACTCTCCGTAACAAAATGGTGTAGCAGAAAGGAGAAATAGAACTCTTGTTGAGTTTGCAAGATCAATGATGAAGGAGAAAAATTGTCCAAATTATTTGTGGGCTGAGGCTATAAATACAGCTACATACTTGGTTAATAGGCTACCATGTAAAGCTTTGCAGGGTATCACATCATATGAAGCTTGGTGGGCTAAGAGACCTACATTAAATCATTGCAAAGTATCTTGATGTTTGGCTTATGCATATGTGCCATCTCAGTTGAGGCATAAATTGGAACTTCAAAGCTGAAAAGTATGTATTCATTGGATATGATGATAATCAGATGGGTTATAGGTTGTGGAGTCCATCCACAAAGCAATTCCTTATACCAAAGGGTGTTACATTTGATGAGCAAGGTACTTGGTATGCAGGTACAATCAATAATTATGCAGGTGATGAGGAAGTTTTGAACCAAAAGAAAGGTAAATCAAAGATTCAGATATTTGATGAAGAAGAGAATAATGAAGTACAAGTTGAAGTTGAAAAAGTACCAAGGTTTGATCCAGAATGTGATGAACTAGAAACTTCAAGAAGTGGAGAACTCAGAAGGTCCTCAAGACACAAATGGCAACCTACAAGGTATAGCTATGACACTTCTTTTTTGACTACTGGAGATTTTGCGTACATGGTGAAAGCAGATGAAGAACCTTCTACATATGAAGAGGCAAAAGGTAAGAAAAATTGGGAGAAAGCTATGCACGAAGAGTATGATGCATTGATGGAGAATGAGACATGGATTTGGTTCCTAAACCAAATAGTTAGAAGATCATTGGATGCAAATGGATCTACAAGACAAAGAGGTATGCAGATGGAAGTGTGTCTAGGTATAAAGCTAGACTTGTTGTGAAAGGGTATGCTCATATATATGGTATAGATTATGATGAGACCTATAGTCCTATGGCAAAGAGGACAACCATCAGGACACTCATAGCCATTGCTACATGTAAAGGTTGGAGATTATGTCAATTAGATGTGAAGAATGCTTTTCTTAATGGTTATATTTTAGATGATGTTTTCATGGAGCAACCACAAGGGTTTGAAGCAGGCCCCAAGGGCATGGAATTATAGACGTGAAGTTCTTGAAGGAACTTGGTTTCCAAGTATCTAACGCTAATAGTAGCTTTCTTGTTAAAGCAAGTGATGATGGGTTCATTTACATGTGCATATATGTTGATGACATAATTCTTATAGGTAGAGATGAGAAGGGTGTACAAAGCCTCAAGAAACAAATGGAGAAAGATTTTAAGATAAGTGACTTGGGAGACTTGTCATATTTCTTGGGCATGGAGATCTCACATACTCAACATGGAGTACATGTGACTCAAGAAAGGTATTTGAAGAACTTTTTGATCAAGTTTAAAATGTAAGACTGCAGGGTACCACCTACTCCAATGGAGGTGAATAAAAAATTGAGCAGATATGGAGGAGAAGAATTTAAGGATATGAAGCTATATCAAAGTCTGGATGGTAGTCTAATCTATGCTACATTAACTAGGCCTGATTTGTCATATGCAGTTGGAGTGTTGTCTCAATTCATGCATTGTCTTAGGAAAGAACATTGGGTTGTAGGACAAAGAGTGTTGAGATACATTAAGGGTACACTCAAGGAAGGTTTTTATTATGATTTTACATTAGATACAAACATCAAGATATATAGTGATACATACTGGGCAGGTAATCTTGATGATAGGAGATCAACATATGGATACTTATGTTATGTGGGAGATAAGTTAATGTGTTCTAAGATGCAACATACATTTGCTTTATCATCTACAGAAGCAGAGTACAAAGGAATGGTTGAAGTTGCAAAGGAGGTCATATGGTTGAAGAATCTCATGAAAAGTTTTGACATCATTCATAGTACACCCACTATTCATGGAGATAATATGAGTTCGTTGTATCTAGCTGCTAATCCTGTTTTTCATGCCAGGACTAAACATATTGAGATTCAATATCACTTATTAAGAGAGAAGGTGATTGATAAGGAGATTGAAGTCATACATACTTCAACAAAAGATCAGATTGCAGATATGCTAACTAAAATCTTGGATGGACCAAAGTTACAGAGATTTAAAGACATGGCAAGTATAAAGAAGATAGAGAAAACCTCAATTGATGATTGAGGGGGAGCTGTTGGTGCAAGTCAACCATCAATTGATGTCTTGGATAAAGAATTGAAGTCAAAATAGAGAAAACCTCAATTGATGATTGAGGGGGATTTGTTGGTGCAAGTCAACCATCAATTGATGTCTTGGATAAACAATTGAAGTCAAAAGATGAAGAAAAGATCAACAAATGAAGTTTGAAGATAGGGCATATTCAGGAAATGAAGACTTGTATACATATGTACATTAAACTAGTAGTTAGCTCACTTATACCTTTATTATGGTCATGAGCTTGTACATATATGCATATATGTACAAGTAGAAAGTTGGAGCAAGTATGAGAGAGCATGAGATGAGAAGAATTAGAAGTTGTAAGAGTCATTAGACACTTTAGAAGTGAAGAAGATCTCTCTCATCATTTAGATGTAAAAATTTTTGAGTAGAAGAAAAATTGCGCCCAATTGTTTGCTGAGTTCTCCTTCTGTGTTTAACCTTTTGTGAAATGCTTTTGTACAAGTCTAAGTCTATAGATCATTGACCTCTGTACAAGTTTTGAGATCCTAATTGTGATCAAACTAAGAGAATTGAGAGTAGGAACATTTACATGTGTAAATGTGAAGAAGTAAAGTTTGCAACAGGCGCAAATTCGATGCTAATGTTTTGGTCAATTCTCCTTCCATAGTGTAAAGTTTTGAGCAAGCAAGCACTCATTCTTTCACTTGGAAGGTAAGCTACCTATGGCTAAAAGCATTTGACTAAGTGGGTTGTAGTTTGAGAGAACTATGCATT
Organism: Ceratopteris richardii; assembly: GCA_020310875.1. Lineage (NCBI taxonomy): Eukaryota > Viridiplantae > Streptophyta > Polypodiopsida > Polypodiales > Pteridaceae > Ceratopteris > Ceratopteris richardii. Next base: position 538,229 of record MU260073.1, read on the forward strand.
AAAAAGTTACAGGTGTCAAAGTCAACTGTAGAGAAGTACAATTTTAGACATAGGTGGATTGTTTATCATTTCTCAAGATCTACTAATTCTTCTTAGATGGTTTAAATTGGACAAGGGGTGCAATGTTTAGACAACACCTTGTACAAAGTTTCATCAGAAACTTTACACATTTGATCAGTCAATTAATGAGTTAAGTGCAGCATACTTTTCTAAGTAGTGACTCTCTTCACAATTAGTGCAAATTTTGATAGTTTGGTATTGATCTTCCAAAATTGATCAAGGTTTTAAGTTATTCTTGATATAAGAGCATTCTAACATCAAGGATAGCATGTTGTTTTGGAGATTAACACTCTCCATCATAGTCTATTGAGAAGGTACATAGTAGTTGAAATAGCCTCTGCCCATAGATAATGTGGCAACCTCTTCTCTTCAAGCATTGATTTGGTTGATCCAACTGATGTCTTGTCTGCAATTCCATTCACTTGAGGGGAGTACCTAGTAGTCACTTCCCTTTTGATACCTTTCTCCTGCAAGAACTCATCAAATTCTTTGGAGACGTATTCTCCCCCTCCTTTAGATATGAGCTTCTTGAGTGATCTACCTATATGATTCTCATGTGCTAGATACTTTTTGAAGCAATCAAACACTTCATTCTTACTCTTGATAAAGTATAGAATAGTCCATCTACTATGGTCATCAATCAATGAGACATAGTACCTTTATCTTGCCAATGAAGATTCTTGACTGGGTCCCCATACATCTGTATGTACTAAGTCCAATAAGTTTTTGTGGATGTAGCCTTTGTGGTTGAATGGTTGTCTTTGTGCCTTTCCAATCTAACATGCATCACACCTGTTGATCATGTGTTGCTTTGATATGTCTGGCAGTCCAAGAACACTTTTATCGCTGCATATATCCTTCAAGGTTCTTTCATTCACATGACCAAGTCTCTTATGTCACACTTCAAGTTCACTTAGGGTTTGAGACCCAAAAGTGAATAGAGCTATGTTCGTGGTGTCTCCTACTTCAAAAGTAAAGAGCCTACCATGCTTCTCACTTATAGCTATCTTATTAAAGCCTTGACATGGATCTTCTACAAAAGCTCCATGTTGGGTGAACTTAACTTGCAAGCCTTTTTCAACTATTTGGCTTACACTTAATAGGTTTTTAGTGATAATGGGTACATAGAGAACCTTACTTAGAATGTTCTTCCTGCCATTGGAAGCTTTGACATTACCAATCTTCTCCACATTGTGCTTTGTGTCATCTCATGTTTGAACTTCATGTCTAAGCTTTGGACTTTCCAAATCACATAGAAGAGCAAGGTTGCCTGCAACATGATTTGAACATCCTGAATCTATGTAGAACAAATGATAATCTTAGTTACCTTATTTATGGCTTAGATTCATTAGAAGCAATGATTCTTCATATGCTTGATCTTCTGAATAATTGTTGAAGTCCCTTCTATTATGGCCTCTATTGTTATTGTTGAAGTTGTGTCCACCTCTCCCTCTATTGTTGCCAAATCCACCTCTTCAAGTGCCTTTCTAGGTCTTCCTATTGAACCAACAATTCTGAGTGGTGTGGTTGGTCTTATCACAGATGGCACAAGGTTGAACATTCTGACCTTTCACTTTGTCATGATTTGGTACTTTCTTCTTCCCTTTCCACTTGCTGTTACTTGTGAAGTTGGCTTGGGAAGTCTTCTCTTCATCTTCTTCCTTCTTCTTGCCTTTCAACTTCTTGTCCTTCTTATTTGCATATAGAGCACTAGTTGAATTACCATGATAGGATTTATCGTCCCTTATGCTATTGTTGGCCTCTTGATTAAATAGTTGTCCAAGAAAGATGTTGAAGTGTGGAGTTTGCACATCCATGATGAGATCATAAGCCATGGTGAAGGATTCCCATTGCTTATCACTTCGAATCCCATTGAGAATTTGCCTCATGATAGCCTCTTCTTCAATCAGCTCTCCAATGGATGCTAACTAATCCGCAACCTCCTTGACCTTGGTAGCAAACTTTGTGATGGTTTTTTTAGGTGTCTTCTTCATTTGTTTGAACTCGTTCCAAAGATGATTCTTTCTTTCTTTGGTACTGGTAGAAAAGAAAGTCTCTAGGGCATCCCAAGTCTCTTGAGATGTCTTGCATCCTCTAATATGTGGTAATAGAAAGTTAGAGATAGAGTTTAGTATATAAGACCTTGCTTGAGCATCCTTTGCACACCAAAGTGTGAGCTTATATATCTCCTCTTGTGTAGATCCTCCTTTGGATCTTGGAATAGGCATGGCTTCATCACCTGCTACAATTCCATAAAGATTTCTACCTTGTAAATAGGCCTCCATTATGATTTACCAAGCCACATAGTTGTGTCAATCAAGCTTCTCAATCATTGAGGGAAAGCTCTCACCCATCTTGATCTAGCTCTGATACCACTAAAAGAACTTGAAGAAGCTTGTAGGAGGTAGAAAAGTGAGTTGCGAAGCGAAAAAGTTTGGTCTAGCCAACTGGCACAAGACCAGCCCTTGAGCTTATGGAGACTCAAATAGACCTTATAGGCATGCCATAAGTGCAACAAAATGCACTATCTAGTTTGGAGCATCAACGAGAAAGAGTTGATACAAAACAAATAGGTTTGCATATTGACTAGCTAAAAAAAACTTACTATCTTTGGATGAGACAATCAACTTCAAATGCTCATAGCAACTAGCGTGATTACAATAAGAAACTATCATATTCGAGGACTGATACACATAGGGTTGAGTGTATAGAATGCACAATAGTACAAGAAATAAGCAAAATATGTCTTTGGACTAAACCAGACACTCAACAGTGGTACCTCATATTTTTCACGAATGGGCAAAGATAGACCCTGAGAAAAAAAACATTGATATTTCTCCCAATTTACTAAACCAAATGGTTTGAATTTTTATACACATAAAATAGACACTAATACCTTTTCAATGATAGCTTGGTCTTTCAATTTGGAGCTCTGAGAAGAGAGCAGTAGCCTCTACAATCTTACTGTTGTTGAATAAGATTATGCAAAAAAATGGAGTAAGACAATGATGGCCACAAGTGTATGTATATTGTTTCCAATGTACAAGTGATTTGAAATCTTTATATAAGCTCTTGAAGTTCTCCACAACTTCTATGCATGGATTTTGAATTCAAGTGAAGGCGGAATCAGTTGTTGGAGGGAATCAATTCACTTTCCTACAATCGAAGAAAAGTGAAGATCTAGTTTGATCTACTTTTAGGTGATTGGTTGATTCATTGATTGCAACTCTACCACCTCAAATTCGTGGAAGATTAGCTCTCTTTTTATACTTTTACATGTGTAAAGCTTTAGGCTTTTATAATGGTAAAAGATCCATGAAAAATATTTTAAAAAAATACAATAAATGAGCATAGGTAAAAGAACGCTTCAATGGATATTCTTTCAATGTAATCCAAGTGAAAAGATCCATGAAAAATCTTTAAAAAGAATACAATAAATGAGCATAGGTAAAAGAACGCTTCAATGGATATTCTTTCAATTTAATCCAAGTGATCTAGATCAAATCCACCTCAAGCATAGTGTAAGCTTGATGTTCCAACACAACACTCACAAGTCCCCATAGACCTTTCCCCATTAGAAAATTGCTTATTCTAAAGCACCATGGTTGGTAGTTTCCCTTTTTAGCTTCTCAATCTGAGCATTACGATAAGCCATGATGCCTTCTAGCTCTTTTAAACCTCCCCCTTGATGTAATGAAGTTAAAAAAGATGACTTTTACCTAAAAAACTAGATCTATTCCTCTTGGTGAAGTCTCATCTTTGATTCGAGGATGTGTTTGCTTCCCCTTGTTGTTGAGGCACATTCTTTGCTTCTTTCCTTCAAACTTTGATGAGGTCTTTAATTCACTTTAATAGCTCCTTTTTCTCTCTTTGATACTCCACTTAAGGCTCTATATTTTCTAAGTTTCTCAGAGTACATGCAGAGAATGCATATGAAACTTTGCACACTAGAATTAGATTAAGAGAGTTTTCAAATGAGAGTAAAATAACTCCTTTTGGACACTAGAAGATGTTGATATATTTTGGTGGTGATGTCTCTCGACACACTTAAGACCATCGGAGCACTTTTTCCCCTCTTTAGGAGGTTTTTTCCCTCGGCTTGTATATATGACAATAACCCTAATGGGTTACTTATCTTTGTACATTCACTTGGTAATACATTCAATATTGAGTGTTGTACTCCAAGCTTCTTCTTCTTCCTTGTGCTGTTTGTGTGCTTCCATAGACCTTAAACTCCAACAATTGATATCAAAGTAGGTTACCTCTTCATCTAGGGCCTTGTTGGAACCTCTCCAATCAAAGTCTCAAAAACAAAGAAAATTTTGTGAGCATACTCGATATGATTAGTATTTCAAAACTGCTTCGCTTTGTGGTGTCAAAATTTTGATATGAGCTCGTTTCAGCCTCAGTACGTACTATCACAATGCCTGTGCAAATAAGTTTGTCTTTTTGTGCCAAACATATATACAAGCTTTGGTTTGCTAGTACAAACACCTCGAAGTCTGCTATAGGTTTAGCAGAACTTTTTTGTTCAACTTCTTGAGATATAGTCATTTTTCTACATCAGGGTATTTTAATCACTAGCCATGGCTAGAAAGAAATGATGTATTCCATGTGTTGGTTGTTGAGGATAAGTTGGATGGTACCAATTCCCATTATTGTCATATATGATATGTCATGTATGATGGAGAGTGTTAATCTCCAAAAGAACAACCTACTCTTGAAATTAGAGCACCTCTATATCAAGAGTAAGTCAAAATCTTCACCAATTTAGAGGATCAATACTCAAGTATAAGGATTTTGGAAAATCTGTGAAGAGGATGATTCTACAAAAAGTCTACTGCACATATCTCTCTCATTGACTTATCAAACGTGTAAAGTTTTTTATAAAACTTTGCACAAGGTGTCGCCTAAAGATTGCACACCTCCTCCAAGTTGAATCACTCCAAAAGATTCAGTATAACTTGAGAAATAAACTCAACAAGTTACCTATGTCCAACACTGTCTCCCTGTAGAGTCGACTTTTACACCTGTAACTTCTAAGAGACAAAACCCCAACTGCATATGATAAATCAGGCCTAGTTAATGTAGCATAGATAAGACTACCAAACAAACTCTGATGTAGCTTCATATCCTTAAATTCTTCTCCACCATATCTGCTCAATTTGTGATTCACCTCCATTGGAGTAGGTGCTACCCTGCAATCATTCATTTTAAACTTGATTAACAAGTTCTTCAAATACCTTTCTTGAGTCACATACACTCCATGTTGAGTGTATGAAATCTCCATGCCCAAGAAATATGACAAGTCTCCCAAATCACTGATTTTGAACTCTTTCTCCATTTGCTTTTTTAGGCTTTGAATGCCTTACTCCTTGATGTTTCTGGTTCATCACACTCAGGATCAAATCTTGGTATTTCTTCAACTTCAACCTGCACTTCATTATTATCTTCTTCATCAAATATCTGAACCTTTGATTTACCCTTCTTTTGATTTACATCTTCTTCACCACCTGCATTAATATTGATTGTACCTGCATACCAAGTACCTTGCTCATCAAATGTAACATCTTTTGATACAATGAATTGCTTTGTAGATGGGCTCCACAATCTATAACCCATCTGCTTGTCATCATAACCAATGAACACATACTTTTCAGCTTTAGGTTCCAATTTGTGTCTTAATTGTGATGGCACATATGCATATGCCAAACATCCAAATACTTTGAAATGGTCTAATGTAGGTCTCTTACCCCACCATGCCTCATATGGTGTCATACCCTGCAAGGCTTTACATGGTAGCCTATTGACCAGATAAGTAGCTGTATTTACAGCCTCAGCCCACAAATAATTTGGGTAATTTTTCTCCTTCATCATTGACCTTGCAAACTCAACAAGAGTTCTATTTCTTCTCTCTGCTACACCATTTTGTTGAGGGGAGTACCTGCAAGTGATTTCCCTTTTTATACCTGCATTGCACAAGTAATCACTAAACTCATTAGAGAAATATTCTCCCCCTCCATCTGACCTTAGTCTCTTCAATTTATGACCTGTAATTCTCTCTACATACACATGATAGTGTTTGAATGTGTTGAATACTTCTGACTTATCTTTGATCACATATATAGTGATCCATCTGGTAGCATCATCAACATAAATCACATAATACCTTGAACCATTGATACTAAAATCCTTTGATGGTCCCCACACAACTGTGTGTACCAACTCAAGCTTCTCTGAATACATGAAACCATGCTTGGAGTAAGATTGCTTATGAGCCTTACCTAATTGACATGCGTCACATCTATATGTCATATGTTGACCTGCAACATTAGGCAATCCAAGCACTGAACCATTGTTAATCATATCTTTGATACCTCTTTCATTAAAGTGTCCAAGCCTCTTGTGCCAAAGATCTAACTCAGAGATCTTATGTCCTCCATAAGTGAATAAGGCATGACCAACATTACCTTGAATCTTCAATGTGAACAACCTTCCTTCTTTTTTTCCTGAAACAATTTGTTTATACCCATTGCTAGGGTCTTCCACAAACACTCCTTCATTAGTGAATCTAACTTCATAACCTTTTTCAACAATTTGTCCTACACTTATCAGATTCTTAGGAATTGTAGGAACATACAAGACCTTACTCAATAAGGTGCTACCATCCTTAGCCTTCACTGATCCAATTGACTTCACATTGTGCTTTGTATTGTCACCTGTTTGAACAACATGATTAGATACCTTATTTTCCAAATCAGTCATCAATGCTATGTTACCACTCAGGTGATTGCTACACCCTGAATCAATATAGAAAACTCTTTGGTCTTCACTTTGCCTTTCACAAGTTGCATTCATTATCAATGTTGAATCCTCCTTCTGATCTCAAGCATAATTGTAGTAGGTATTATTGTATTGTTGACCTTGAAATCCTCTACCTGCATTTCTTCCAAAGTAACCCCTACTACCTCTACCTCTGAAATTACCTCTTTGATTTCTGCCACCTCTTCCTCTTGAATTAAAATTCTGATTATATCCACCATTACTCTGATTATTATGCCAACAATCATTAGCTAACTGATTTGTCTTACCACAAATCCAACAAGCTTTGACTCCATCTTTGTTATTCCTGCCTCTTCCTCTACCTTTGCCACCTCCTCTTCCTCTTAGGAAGTTGGCTTGACTAGTTGTGCCTTCATCTTCATTTACTTGTTGCTTCCCTTTGCTAATTTTCTTCTTATCCTTTGAGTACATTGCATGACCTGTACTCTTGTCACCTTCACCTTTGACATCCTGCTCAAAGGTTAACATATGTCCTAGCAACTGATTTAAGTCAGGAGTAAAATGATCAAGTGATAATTCAGTAGACAAAATGAATGGCTTCCATTTGTCATCACCTCTCAAACCTGTAAGGATTTGCCTTACCAATTTATCCTCCTCAATGTCTTCATCAACAGATCCTAATGCATATGCAATGTCCTTCATTCTGGTTACATAATCTGACTTACTCTTGAAATTAGAGCACCTCTATATCAAGAGTAAGTCAAAATCTTCACCAATTTAGAGGATCAATACTCAATTATAAGGATTTTGGAAAATCTGTGAAGAGGATGATTCTACAGAAAGTCTACTGCACATATCTCTCTCATTGACTTATCAAACGTGTAAAGTTTTTTATAAAACTTTGCACAAGGTGTCGCCTAAAGATTGCGCACCTCCTCCAAGTTGAATTACTCCAAAAGATTCAGTATAACTTGAGAAATAAACTCAACAAGTTACCTATGTCCAAAATTGTCTCCCTGTAGAGTCGACTTTTACACCTGTAACTTCTAAGACATGGTTCTCCAAGATTAGAACCCGTTTAAGCAAATGCTTTTAGCCACAAGTAGCTTACCTTCCAACTTAAAGATTAAGTGCTTACTTGCACAAAACTTTAAACTGTGGAAGGAGAACTGATCAAAACATGGACTTCGAATTTTGCGCCTGTTTCAAGAACCAGTGAACACTTCTTCACATATGAATGTTCCTACACATAATTCTCACAGCGTGATCACAATTAGGCTCTCAAACTTTAACCGTAAACTTATTAACTATAGACTTAGAAGTATACAAAAGGATTCTTGAAATGATTAAGCACAGATGAAGAATGCACAGAAATATCGGGTGCAACTTCTCTTTATTTCTGATAGAAATTACATCTGGATGAGAGAGCTATTCTAATCTCTTCATAAGTGTCTAATAACTTCTAATTCTTCTCAATTCTCATGCTCTACGTTCTCTCCTATTGTGTCCCGAAATTTTCCAAGTATATATATATACAAAAAATTTACAAGCTTATGACTAATCAAAGACATAAGTGAGCTGACTCTAGATTAATGTATATGTGTACAATTCTTTATCTTCTGAATATGAACTTCTTCCATGCTTCATAAGCTGTTCTTTTCTTCAGTCCTTGACTTCCAAAGCTTCAATTGTTGATTGCCCTGCACCAACAATGTATTGGTTGCAAAAGGACTATGGAATATTTTGCAGGGTATTGAAAAACAACCTACTACACATGCAAGTATAGTTATTGAAGGTGATGAAGATGGTAATGAAGATGACGATCTTCAAATTCCTATTCGTGTTGTAGGTCCTACTACACCTACTATAGAGTAACTTCATTGGGATGGTAGAGATGCTCATGCACATGCATTGATAGCTTTGTTCATCAAACATGTCATTATCCCACACATTCACTCTTGCAAAACATCTAAGGATGCTTGGGATACACTTACCACTTTATACCAGGCAAGAAATAAGGATCATGTTGTTTACCTCTGAAAATATTTGGAGAGTGAGCACATGAATGAAGGAGATTCCATGGATAGTTTTTTCGACAAAGATCAAAGAATAAAAGGAGCACTTAATTTCTACTGATAGTTTGCCAAACAGCTCACTTGTGCAGATTGTTCTAAACGGTCTTCCAGGTTCATATCAGATTTTTGCTTCTACTCTTCGATTGATGATGAAAGGAAATCCAAATGCCTTAACATTTGAGGAGTTAGTCTCTATTTTGTTGCAGGAAGATTTGAGGTAGAACAGGTCCATTATGTGTGTTGGAGATGAACCTTTCCTAGCTAGTGAGAAGGGCAAAGGTAAATGGATCTCATGTACTACTAAGTAGAAATCTGTTATCTCTGCACAATCAAAGAACCATCTTCTCATGAGGAGTGTATGTCTATAATAGTCTCAGATGTTTGGTACTTTGATAGTGGGGCAACCAAACATATTAGCTCACAACACATTTTCTCCACTTCACTTGAGTCTACCCATATGGGGAATATTGTCACATGTGCCAACAACTTCTCTTATCCTATCATGGGAGTTGGTAAGATCATTTTGACTACTGCTGATGGTAGTTCTTTTACATTGTTAGATGATTTATTTGTGCCAAGGATCAAGAAAAATATGTTATCCATTTGAGCATCAGCCAAGATCGGTTTGTTTGTGAAATTTATCGATGACAAATGTACAATTCATGATCTATCAAATGGCAATATTATTATTACTTCTGGCATTTTATGTCACGGGGACCTTCTTTTGGGAACTCACTTTACTTACTGACTTTCATTGATGATTTTTCAAGGAATGCATGGGTGTATCCACTGAAAGAAAATTCCAAAGTGTTTATGTGCTTCAAATTGTTTCTAGTTTTGGATGAAAACCTATCAATATGCAAAATGGGAACTTTCATTCTGATCGAGGGGGGGGGGAATACATGTCTTCTAATTTTAATGCATTTCTAGCTGAACACGGGATAAAACATCAATGTACAGTGCCATATACACCTCAATAGAATGGAGTTGCTAAATAAAGAATAGGTCACTCATGGAAGAGACAAGGTGTATGGTCAAAAGTCAAACTTTACCACATAGCTTCTGGCTTGAGGTTGTTATGTGTGCAACATATGTACTTAATAGGTATCCCACCAAAGCATTTTGGTCTATCACTCCATTTGGCATGGTTGCAAGCCATATTGCTCATTTATGTTTCTTTGGTTGTTTCGCATATGCATTAGTGCCTGAACAAGAACACATGAAATTGGATGATAAAGCAATGAAATGTATTTTTGTTGGGTGCAGTTTTGAAAGCAAAGGCTATCGTCCATATCATCCATAGAATAAATGCATTTTGGTTAGCTATGATGTTGATTTTGTGGAAGATGCAATTCAACCATTACTTTCATGTACTAAGGAGACATCAGTTAGCTCCAAAGATGTGTATGACACTTTGCTACCTCTTTTTACATGTGGACAGTCAAGTGCTCTTTCAAATGAGGTAATTTTTTAGCCTTTAGAGGTTCCACATGATGTTGCACATCATTCCATTTATGATGTAGATACATGATGCACTCATTGATGAGAGGGATGATTTAGAGGAGGCAAAAACTATGCGTAAATAATTGGTGTAGACTTTGTGTGATAGCAAATTAGATGCACCTTTATCATATCATACTCGTTCAAACTCTCATAGTGCCTCATTTGCATCAGATTCTATGCATTGGCTGCTTCTAATCTTTGTGATCAGAATGAGCTTGTTTCTTTTCATGAAGCACAAAAATAAAGAAACTGGATGGCTCCTATGCAATCTAAATATGATGTTATTATCAAGAATGGTACCTGGTCTTTATGTGATTTAACTCGTAGCAAAAAGGCCATTGACACTAAATGGGTATACAAGCTAAAGCATAAGTGTGATGGAACAGTTGACAAGTATAAGGCTAGGCTTGTTGCAAAAGGTTATGCTCAAGAGAGAGGCATTTATTTTGATGAGACCTTTGCTCTCACATGCCAAATGACTACTGTTCATAGCATATGTGCACTTGTAGCTCATCATGATTGGAATGTACATTAATTGGACATTAAAACTGAATTTCTAAATGCTGACTTACATGAAGAAGTGTATGTTTTTCAGCCTCCTGGTTTTGTGTAGAAAGGGCATGAAAACAAAGTGTGCAAGTTGAAGAAGGCATTATATGGTTTGACGTAAGCATCACATGTTTGGTATGAAAAGATACATGCCTACTTTATTGCACATGGTTTTGAGAATAGTCAGTTTGAGAGGCCCTTATATGTTAATCGTGCAAATGATGTGCTTCTAATCATTGTTGTGTATGTTGATGATATGTTGCTCATTGGTCCTAACGAGAAGCATATTGTTGATTTTAAGGTTGATTTGCATGCCTCATTTGAGATGTAAGATTTGGGGCATTTGCATCATTATTTGAGCATTCAGTTCATGCAAGTTGATGGAGTTTTAGCTTTGTGTCAAACAAAATATATTGGCACATTATTACACCATTTTGGACTTGAATACTACAAACCTATTGCCACTCCTATGGATTAAAGGTTTACGATTGGGTCTTCATGATGTTGAACAATGCATTTGATGTTGTTTTCTATCATCACGTTTTTGGATGCCTGATTTACTTATGCATAACTCAACCTAATATTCAGTTTGATGTCTCTTAGATGAGAAGGTTTATGCACTACCCAGGTGTCATGCATTGGTAGGCTGTTAAGTGTATCTTTTGCTACTTGAGTGGTACTCGACTACTTGGATTGTTTTATACGAAGGGGGGATCACTACTGCCAGATTACATGTTTTTTTAACTCTATTTGAGTTGGTTGCGATGACACTCCTGTGTCCACTAATGGTTTTTGCTTCATGCTTGGTAGCTCATGCATATCTTGGTTGAGAAAGAGGTAGCCTACTATGGCCACTTCTAGTTGTGAGGCTAATTATAGAGCAACTTTCACAGAGATTGTTTAGTGTGTCTAGCTCATATGTCTTTTGGCTGGTTTGGGTGTTGGTCAGTCTTTTGTCACCACCATCTTTAGTGATAGTCAGAGTGCATTGGAAGTTTCAAGGAATCATGTGTTCCATGCTTGCATAAAGCACATTGAAGTGCACTATCACTATGTCAGGGAGAGGTTCTCTTCGAGAGAGATCAATTTGGCATATGTGTGCACACAAGAGAACATTGCAGACCTTTTCACAAAGGCTCTATCCACGAAGAAGTTTGAAGCTTTTTGCAAAGATTTGGGCTTCCTTCCTTTTGTGGATTGATCTTTTTCCACATAGCTTGGAACTTCCTTATACATGAGTGCTAGCTCCTTGTTCACCGCATCACTCCTATATGGGGTTTGTTGATAAATTTTGGTAGTGATGTGTGTGAACACACTTAGGACTGGGGGGGGGGGGGCATTTTTTTCCCTCTTTAGGATGTTTTTTTCCCCTGGCTTGTATATATGCCTATAACCCTAACGAGTTACTTATCTCTGTGCATTTACTTGGTAATACATTCAATATTGAGTGTTTTGCTCCAAGATTCTTCTTCTTCTTCCTTGTGTTGTTTGTGGCATTCTACAAAACTAAAACTCCAACAGATGATGCCTCAATGAGTAGCATCAAAACAAACTACTATATCTCTTCACAAAAACTGAGCTAACTACATAGGCAATGTTTTGGAGATTTCTCTAAACTTGTGTAGGCATGGATCCATAGACTTATAATACTCAAAGTAGAACCTATAAGCTTTCCAACAAGACAAAACTCACTAGAAATGGAATCAGAATGAAGGAGGAACAACAATTACAATATCAGGAGGTCTATTATGATCATCTATAGAGATAGAGTGTATAAAATGCAATCTCTGCAAAATTGGAAAAAGATTAACCAATACACAAATCACTCAAAAAGCATTTGAGCCACACAAACACTCAACAATCACTTGAAAGCTGCCCTATACTCAACCAGAGAACTATACGTGGCCATAATAGGCTGCCTTACTCAACCACGACATGCATGAGTTACAAAGCATGAAGCAAAAGCATTGGTGGACACATGAGTGTCATAGCGACCCGTAAAGTTTGAGAAAAGCATGTAAATTTGGCAGTAATTATCCCCCTTTGGAAAAAGCAATCCAAGTATTTGGATACCACTCAAGTAGCAAAAGATGCACTCAACTATTTGTCAGTGCTTGACACCTAGGCAATGCATAAACCTTCTCATATGAGAGATAGAAAACAAAACATGAGACCGTGTTATGCACAAGTAAATCAAGCATCCAATGGTCTGCTGATAGAGAAAAAAATCAAATGCATGAGTCCAGCATCATAGAGACTCAACCATAAACTTGTTTCCATGGGAGTGGCAATAGGTTCACAATCTTCAAGGCCAAAATGCTATAATAATGTGTCAATATATTATCTTTGAAACTTTCATAAATTGAATGCCCAAATAATGATGAAAATGTCCGAAATTTGATATCTCAAAAGAGGCATACAAATCGGTCTTAAATTCAGCCATATGCTTCTCATTAGGACGCATGAGCGGCATGTCATCCATATATACAACATTGATAAAAAGTACATTGTGTGCAAGCTTAACATATAAGGTGCTCTCAATTGAATTGTTCTCAAAACCATGGGCAACCAAGTAGTCATCAATCTTCTCATACCAAGCACATGGTGCTTGCATCAAGTTGTATAATGCCTTTTTCAACATGTGCACTTTGTTTTCATGCCTATTTTTTTGCACAAAACCACAAGGCTGAAATACATACACTTCTTCATGTAAGTCATCATTCAGAAATGCAGTTTTAATGTCCAATTGATATACATTCAAACCATGATGAGTTGCAAGTGCACAAATGATAGGAACAATGGTCATTCAACATGTGGAAGCAAAGGTCTCAGCAAAATCAATGTCTCTTTTTTGAGCATAAACTTGGCAACCACCCTTGCCTTATACATGTCAAGTGTTCCATCAGGCTTATGTTTCATTTTGTATACCCATTTAGTGCCAATGGAATGTTTTCCTAGAGGCAGATCACATAAATACCAAGTACCATCCTTCATAATAGGATCATATTCTGATTGCGTAGCAACCATCTAATTTTCTAGATTTTGTGCTTCATCAAAAGAAACATGTTCATTCTCATCAGAAAAACTAGAGACAACTACTGCATAGTAAGATGATGCAAAGGAAGCAACATGAGAGCCTGAATGAGTATGATATGTCAAATGAGCATCTAATTTTCTATCTTTCAAGGTCTACACCAACCATTTAGGCATAGTTTTCCCCTTCTCTATGCACCCTCTCATCAACAAGTGCATCATGTAAATCTACATCAGAAATGGAATGAACTACATCATTATTTGAAACCTATAGAGTTTGTAAAATTGTCCTATTTAGACCAGCACTTGACTTTCCACCTATAAAAAGAGGCAGCAAAGTGTCACAATGGATGAATTGCATCTTCACAAAAACAACATTACAACTGACCAAAATGTGTTTACTCTATGGATGATATAAATGACAGCCTTTGCTTTTTAGAATTGTACCCAACAACAATACATTTTAGTGATTTATTGTCCAACTTTCTGCATTGTTGTTCACCACTAATGCATATGCCGAACAACCAAAGACACACAGATGAGCAACAAATGGCATGCAACCATGCCAAGCTTCATAAGGAGTGATCAAATATAGTGCTTCCGTGGGACACATGTTAAGTACATATGATGCACTTATAACAATCTCAAGCTAGTAGCTATGCAGCAAAGCCTAACTTTTGACCATACACCCCACCATTTCCATGAGATTCTTGTTCTTTCTTTCAACAAATACATTTATTTGAGGTGTATACAACACGATACACAGATATTTTATCTCACGCTCAGTTAGAAGTGCATTAAAATTAGAAGACATGTATTAGCCCCTCAATCATGTAGGAGGGTGCCCAATTAACATGCTGAGAGATTTTTAACCATAACCAATAACTCTTTACAGCACATAAAAACTTCACGCTTTGTTTTCAATGAATAGACCCATGCATGCCTAAAGAAATCATCAATAAAATTTAAGAAGTATAGGTAGTTTTCAAATGAAGGTGTCTACATAGGACCAGAGACATCACTATGAACAAGCTGCAATTTATGAGAAGTTTGAACTGAGTGATCTTTTGGGAATGAGTAATGCTTTTTTCCAGAAATACAACCTTCATAGACATGTTACAAGGTGACTCAAGTTTGGGAAGAGAGGATGCCATTCAAATTTCTATAGGGGAAGCAAACTAGCAATATTCAGATGACCAAAGCATGCATGTCAAAGCTTTGCATATCAGATAGTTTGAGAATCTTGAACGATACATGCTAAATCATTTGCAAATTTTACATATTCTAAGAGCTTATACAACCCCCAGAACATAAGATCCCAGAAGCAATAATAACATCACCATTTGAGAGATCATGAACTATACAATTGATATAACAAATTTGAAAACCAAGACACTTGTGGCTAATGTTGAAACTGTCTAATCCCTAGCACATATCAAGCATCTGACAATGTGAAAGAACTGCTATCAGAGGTAGTCAATGATCTTACCAACTCCGATTATAGGATAAGAAGAGATGCTAGCACAGGTGATAGTATTCCCTATAAGGGCAAGCTCAACTGAACTAAAGAAACTATGTTGCAAGGTAATATGTTTGGTTTCCCCATTATCAAAGTACCAAACATCTCAGTCTACCACAGACATAGACTACTCATGAGAAGATGGATCATAGTTGCAAAGAGTTGTAACTGCCCGTTCTTCATTCTTAACAAGGTTAGTAGACATTTTCTTAGGTGTAGAGGCATCTGCAACAATTCTTTGTCTCTTTTGTAGACAATTTAGGACAACTCCTTATGACATGATCCCTTCGCTTAGAGTATTTCGAAACTCTTTCTACTTTTTTGTTTTCTTCTCATCTTTTTCTTTCTTCTTTGACTATGTAGCAATAGTAGATTTTTACTTATGAGTAGATGAGCTCCATTTACCTTTGCCCTTCTAACTAGCTAGAAAAGCTTGATCTACAACACACATAATTGACATGTACTGTCTAGACTAATGTTCTTGTAACAAAAGAGAGACTATTTTTTTAGATGTTAAGGCATTTGGGTTGCCTTTCATTATCAATCTAAGAGTAGAAGCAAAAATCTCATAATCTAGAAGATTGTTAACAACAGTCTACATAGGTAAACTATTTGCCAAGAATTCATTAATGAAAATCAACTACTCCATCAAATCTTTGATTTTTGTAAAAAACTTGCCTATAGAATCCTTAAATTCATATGCTCACTCTCCAATTGTTTTTGGAGGTAACACATGCCTCATTTCTTGCATGGTATAAAGTTGTAATTCTATCCCAAGTATCTTTTGCTATCTTGCAAGAGAAAATGTGAGGGGTAATGGCATGTTTGATGGGCAAAACTATCAAGCATGTAACTGAGCATCTTTGCCAACCCAACAAAGTTTCTTTGTAGTAGATGCACCAGGAAATGCAACATGACCAAGACATTGAAGATCATCATCTCAAACACCATCTATATCACCTTCAATAATTATATTTGCAAGTGTAGTAGAACATTTTTCAACACCTTGCACAAAATTCTACAACACTTTTGCTACCAATACATGATGCATCATATATGCCCACAATGGGTAATTAGTACCATCCAAATTACCCTCAACAACCAACATACATAATACATGATTGCTTTTAGCCATGACTAGAGACTAAATATCGAGATATAGGAAAATGACTATATCTCAAAAAGTTGAACAAGAATACCATGTTGAGCTTTGTTAAACGTGTAACATACTTCAAGACGATTGTACTAACAAGGCAAAACCTATATATATGTTTGGAACAAAAGAACTTTATTTCCTACATAGTCACTACAATGGTGCATTTGAAGGCCAAAACAGGATTAAGTCAAAATTTTGACTCCTTTTAAAGAAATGTTTTTTTGAACTCTTAATCGCTCTGAGTATGCTTGTAATAAAGTGATAGGTAGGAAATGGTTGAACCACACCCTTCACAGATAGGAGATGGTTGAACTACACCCTAAGAGAGAGAATTAGGAAGTAATCCTTAACCATGGCTTTTGGGGCAAGTGCTTAGCCCATCACATTCCTAACCAAGAGGTTGTGAGTTCAATTCTGATATTAGAGCCAAGGGAGGAAGAATGTAATAAAGTGAATAAAGTGATAGGTAGGAAATAGTTGAACCACACCCTTCACAGATAGGAGATGGTTGAACTACACCCTAAGTGAGAGGATTAGGAAGTAATCCTTAACCATGGCTTTTGGGGCAAGTGGTTAGCCCATCATACTCCTGGTTGGTAGGTCATGAGTTCAATTCCTACAATTCGTATCAGAGCATAGGAAGTAGGCTTGGGCAAGTGGATGGAAGGTGCACGTGTCGCTTTCAAAGCTGAGCCCAACAAAGATTGAGGTGTATCTCTCAATCTGTATGTCAGATTGAGGCTTGTAAGATACCATTGGAAAGCTCTCACAAAAAGCTTTCCAAATCTAATGAGATAGCTAGAGAATGTAAAGCCGTTGGGAAACCATGGGTGGCACTTGATTGAGGGTTCAAGATACCAAACATGGGTGAGAACAAGGTTCAAGACTGAGGTTGAGAACAAGGGCACAAGACACCAAGGTTGCGAACAAGAAGGTTCAAGACACCAAGGTTGAGAGCAAGGGGTTCAAGAGACCAAGAGTGCAAACAAGGTTCAAGAAACTATGAGAGGTTGAGGACATCGATTCAAGGGTACCTAGGGAGTTCAAGGGGCTGATCATCGAGGCTAGAGGGATCGAGAGCAGATCATTGAGGACAATGATTGACCAAGGGGGGAAGAATGTAATAAAGTGATAGGTAGGAAATGGTTGAACCACACCCTTCACATGTAGGAGATGGTTGAACTACACCCTAAGAGAGAGGATTAGGAAGTAATCATGAACCATGGCTTTTGGGGCAAGTGGACAGCCCATCACATTCCTAACCAAGAGGTTGTGAGTTCAATTCCTTACATTGGTATTAGAGCCTAGGAAGTAGGCTTGGGAAAGGCATACTAAAAAAGGCGCTTGGGCATCCTCTATACGAAAGGATACAAAGTAGTGCACATTGCTTTTACAAGTTAGCCTAACAAAGATTGATGTGTATCTCTCAATCTGTAGGTCGGATTGAGGCA
The DNA here is from genome assembly GCA_020310875.1 of Ceratopteris richardii. Lineage (NCBI taxonomy): Eukaryota > Viridiplantae > Streptophyta > Polypodiopsida > Polypodiales > Pteridaceae > Ceratopteris > Ceratopteris richardii. Next base: position 556,358 of record MU260073.1, read on the forward strand.
TGTAAGATACCATTGGAAAGCTCTCGGAATGAAATAAGGTTCAAGACTGAGGTTAAGAACAAGGGCCCAAGACACTAAGGTTGCAAACAAGAAGGTTCAAGACACTAAGGTTGAGAACAAGGGTTCAAGAGACCAAGGTTGCGAATAAAGGTTCAAGAAACTATGCGAGGTTGAGGACATCAATTCAAGAGTACCTAGGGAGTTCAAGGGGCTGATCACCGAGGCTAGAGGGATACGAGAGGAGATCATTGAGGACAATGATTGACCAAGGGGGGAAGAATGTAATAAAGTGATGGGTAGGAAATGGTTGAACCACACCCTTCACAGATAGGAGATGGTTGAACTACACCCTAAGAGAGAAGATTAGGAAGTAATCCTCAACCATGGCTTTTGGGGCAAGTGGTTGGCCCATCACATTCCTAACCAAGAGGCTGTGAGTTCAATTCCTTACAATGCTCATCAAGTTTTGTGTGATTCTTAGAGTAGGACAGGAGGGGTATCTACAATGTTAAAGGATGAAGTGGGGACTTGCTATAATAGCAATTGTTGGAGTTTGAAGTTTGTAGAAGCACACAAACATCACAAGGAAGAAGAACATTGGAGCAAAACACAATCAAAATGTATTACCAAGTGAATGTATAAAAGGTGAGTGACCTGTTAGGGTTATACACATAAAAAAGCTAGGGTAAAAACCTCCTAAAGATGGAAAAAAGTTCCCCAACTGTCCTAAGCGTGTTCACACACATCACTACTAAAGTGTATCAACCAACCTTTGCATCTTCATCCATGAGATAGTGTCCCACGTTGATAGTCCTTTGGCTACCAAAGCTGAAGTGGAAGTATACCTATGCAAACAAGATCGTTGAACTAGAAGCTTAAGCCATACTTGGTTTTGGAATTTATGTACGTAAGGGCATATTTATTTGAGAACTTTGCTTTGAAGAGCTTCATCCATAGAGGTTTTCTTTGCAAATGAAGGACTATTGGAAAACCTTCTTCACATTTTCAAGGTGTCGGTATATATTTATCTAGAAATCTACAGTTCATGCTATTCTTTTGTAACCTTTTAGAAGTTCTTCCTCACTAGCTTTCCAACGTATAGAGGGGAGCAGAGAAGAATGAAACTTTTAGGACATCCTCATATATGAACTAGAGAATTGAGCGCTTATGAAAAATGATCCCATATTAAAAATTGATGGATAGTATAATTGGATCTTTGCATATATTTTCTCGTGGAGAGAGAACTCAAAGATATAGTTCAAGCCGTCCTCTAAGATGTGTGAAGATGTCATCATTTTCTTGTCCTTGGATCCATTTTCACGAGTAGAAGTAGAAATTATGATTCTCATGTTTTGTTGCAAGGATTTGATTCTTCTTCTTTCATTTCCCGTCCTTCACTTAAAATTAATTATTTATTCACTCATTTCCTCTCTTTACCCTCACAAGAAAGGTGTTATGCAATGAAAAATGTGTGATTAAACTAACAATTCTAAATGATATTCTTATTCTTAGAACCCATAAACTATTTTGTTTTGTACAATTCATTGTAAGCTTCTATAGGTCATCAAATTTAAAATAGGAGATTCACATTCTTATTCATTATCATGCATTGTTAGCTTTGAAAAAAATATTTTTTCTAGCATGATTTCCATCCTATTCGGAAACATTGAAACCTTTTCTTTGGAGAAACATTAAAACCTAAAGATTAAGCTGTTTTTGTATATGGTTACCACCTTGATATTTCAAGCAATCTTGAAGAGGATTGTGTGTTGATTTTATCTTAAATTTTAATGAATAAATTTAGAGCGAAAAGTCCTTAGAGATCCTTACATGAATGTCCACGATTATTTAATACCTTATGTTCCTTGATACCTTTTGCACCAGGTAAAAAGGGCCATAATTTTACAAGATCTAGAAAAGGCCATGGTATAATTCAATATAAGAATAAAAGGAGCAAAGAGAAACAACTTAGAATGCTTGATGTGTCAAAAAATTAAAAAAGAATCTCTAACAAGTTTATGTGAGATCCATGCATAGAAGAGGTTGTCAAAGACAATCCCACTCATACCTGCCACACACAACTTTATTCATATCTATCACACACCCAATTATGAGGTGGTATAAAGTATAGAAGGTAAAGTTTTGCTTTGTATCATATGAATGCTTTATTCCCACACATCCATACATAATGGCTTTTGATGTGAGAACTCACTCAATTGAGAACTTTTTGTTTATTTGATTCGTTCATCCAATATTCCGTTTATCTTTCTAGCTAGTGCTACTAAAAAGCTCTCATTATAGCCTCCTTTAGAGCATAGTGCTTGCTCTCAATTTCATGCTTGTTTCACTTTTTTTTTTTGTTTTTGAAAGAAGCTTTAATTTCACACACACACACAAACATGGAACATATACAATATTTTAATCTCACTTTCTCACACATGGTACACATACATCAACCAAAAAGTAACCACCAAAAAGAGGGACAGAATCTCAATCTTCATACTTACGGATGAGTTGTCTATGCATGAACACATTTCCCTTGCAATCAATCAGCCCATCCATAAAATTGAACGCGCAATGATAGACATACCTACTCTTCAAAGTCGACTTTGCCAAGAATATTCCATGCACCATTATGCAGGGAGAGTCATGTTTTACTAAAGGCAATTAAATGGCTACATGTATGATGAAAGCAATGGCCACGTGTCATGTTCTTGAAATAGAATTTAATTATATTAGATTAACGATGTGGTCTTTCTCTCTCTCTCTCTCTCCTTCCATCTCACGCAAACATTCTCTTTCTCTCTCTCTCTCTCTCCATCTCACGCACACATTGCCCCTCATTTTTTCTAAAGCATGTGTATGAAGAAAACCATGATCCGGTATGGTTTTTTTGTCACGAGGAAGGAGATAAGGAAGATAGCTCACACACACACTCTCACTCTCAAGGAGAAGCACACACACAGATTGAGGCAAGGAAGAATGATCCTCTTCTTCTTCTTCCATTACATAAAAGGAATGTACAAGAATGACCTAAAAACAAGAATACAACCAGTGCAATATATAAAGACCAGTACATAAGGAAAAACCTAATGTCCGCGAATGAGTGAGCTGGCAAGAAACAAAATGTGCCATCACTCTCGGTAGATAAATCTAATAAAGCTCAATGAAGTATCCCTGACATATACCGGCGTGACCACCATACCTGTCAGAGAAACGAAAAACTGGTACGTGTCATCCTGGATCATCACATGTTGAGCTTGATATCTCAACACTCCCCCTCAAGCTCAACGCCATATCCTGTAATCCAAGCATCTTCCGAAACTTCTTCAACTTCTCAGCTCCAAGTGCTTTGGTGAAAATATCAGCAACCTACTCATCTGTTCTCACATAAACAAGATCAATATCACCTGCTAATACCTTCTCTCTGATGAAGTGATAATGTACCTTGATATGCTTTGTTCTAGCATGGAAAATAGGGTTCCGTGCTAACTGTATGCTGCTAAGATTATCACAATAGATAATGATAGGCTTTTGCACTTCCACACCTAAATCTGCAAGTAACATCTCCAGCCATGATGCCTCACATGCTGCCATTGCAGCACCTCTATACTCAGCCTCTGTACTCGACAACGCAACAGTGGGTTGCTTTTTACTGCTCCATGTAATAGCTGCACCTCCAAGTGAGAAAAGAAAGCCACTAGTAGATCTTCTATCTGGAGTACTACCAGCCCAATCTGCATCGGTGTATCCATGAACCTGCAAATCTACACCAGCTTCATAAAACAATGCATAATCCAAAGTAGCACTCACATAACGTAGAGTGCGCCTCAGAGCATCCAAATGTGGCTTCCTGGGAACCTGCATAAACTGACTTTCAAGTCCAACAGTGTAGCTTAAATCAGGCCTTGTAATTGTAAGATATATAAGAGTTCCCACAATTTTCCTGTACATAGTAGCATTTTCCAATGCTTCACCTGATGTAGTATCCAATTTCAAATTCTGATCTAAAGGCATAGAAATTGGCTTACAATCAGCCATACCATACTTTTGGAGCATATTCAAGGCATATTGCCTTTGTGACATCCATATACCTGTTTCTGTATGTATAAACTCAATGTCCAAGAAATAGCGCAGCACACCAAGATCTTTCATGTCGAATTCCTGCATAAGAAGTTTCTTTACCTCTTTGATGCTTTCTTCATTATCACCACCTACAATCATGTCATCAACATAAATAGCCACAATAGTGATGCCATCATCAGCCTTCCTTGCATATAGTGAATGATTTGCATCACACATAGAGAACCCAATGCTGGTTAAGTAATCAGCAATCCTTGCATGCCATGCACGAGGGGCTTGCTTCAGCCCATACAAAGCCTTTTGCAACCTGCAAACATATTCTGGATGCTTTGAATCTTCATATCCTTGTGGCTGGTCCATATATACTTCTTCTTGTAACTCACCATGTAGGAAAGCATTCTTCACATCCATCTGATGCAAAGTCCATCCTTTTGCTGTAGCTAATGCAACAAGTGTTCTGACAGTAGACATTTTAGCTACAGGGCTGAATGTTTCTTCATAATCAATGCCATATGTTTGTGCATAACCTTTAGCTACCAATCGTGCTTTATACCTGCTTATGCTACCATCAGCATTATGCTTTACCTTGTAAACCCATTTGCAGCCTATGGATTTCTTTCCTTGCGGCAATGGAACCAACTTCCATGTATCATTTCCATAAAGTGCAGCCATCTCCTCATCCATAGCTTTTTCCCAATCTGCATTACCAATTGCATCTTCAAAACAAGAAGGTTCAGCATCTTGTATTACCTTTGTCATGTAGGCACAATGGCGAGCCATGTAACTATCATATGTCAATCGTTGCACTGAATTACGCATCCTCCCAGATCTTCTTGGTCCTGGGTCACTTCTTCTTGTATCATCTGCATGTGCCCTTCTTACTCCTGGAGTCTTCACAGAGGGCAATCCAAGTTCCTCATCAAGACTCTTTTCTGAACCGCTTGAATCTCCATCAACGTCTTCAAAACCTGCACTTGTTTTACTACCAGCAGAAAGCTTTCCTTTACCTTTCTTGGATGTATTTGATGAATTTGCTAGACTAAAATTTCCACGCAATCTTCCACTCCATGGATTTGAGTTGGAACTATTGCTTGGTGATGCATCCGGTCCACTCAAAACTTGAGATTCTGCACTAGATTTTTCAGCATTTTCTTTGTCATTTGGTTCAAGATTCAGTCCTTCTTTGGCATCTGCATAGAAGCTTGACATTTCATCAAATACCACATCTCTGCTCACCTTCACCTGTCGTGTGAGTGGGTTATAACATTTGTACCCCTTTTGCTCAAGGGAATATCCAATGAAGACACATTTTTCAGCTTTTGGATCAAGCTTCGTCCTCAACTCATCTGGAACATGTACATATGCAATACAGCCAAAAACTTTCAGATGTGATAAGTTTGGCTTTTTACGTGTAAACTTCTCTTCAGGTGTAACTTGATGTACAACAGCAGTCGGAGTTCTGTTCATGATGTATACAGCAGTATGCACAGCTTTTGCCCAATAACAATGAGGCATATTCTTCTCAGCCATCAAGACTCTTGCTATTTCTGCAATATGTCTATTTTTGCGTTCAGCAACACCATTCTGTTGTGGTGTGTACCTGCATGAAAACTGACGCCGAATTCCATGATTTTTTAGAAAACTACTGAACTCATTTGACATGTATTCACCTCCTCCATCAGATCTTAATGTTTGAATGTACTTCCCTGTCTGCTTTTCCACCATAACTTTAAAATTCTGGAAGTGAGTAAACACCTCGCTCTTCTCTTTCATGAAATATACCCATACTTTGCGTGTATGGTGATCAATGAAAGTAACATAAAACCTGCAACCGCCCATAGATGTGGTCTTTGCTGGACCCCAAACATCTGTATGTACTACTTCTAGTACATTCTCACTAACATTCTTGTCATGTGGAAATGATGCTCTTGATTGTTTACCAAATTGACATGCTGCACATACCTTTTGCATTTCTGCAACTTTGAAATTTGTTAGTCCATGGACAATCTCCTTTGACTGCATCAGTTTCAGCCTTTGCAAGTTTGCATGTCCAATCCGTTTGTGCCATATCTCTATATCTGCAATAACTCCTGCACCTTTCGCAAACATGGCTGCATTCATTTCAGGAATCTTCACATTTAAGGTGAACATCCTACCCACTTTGTTTCCTTTGGCAACCAATCGTCCATCCTGCTTGTACTCTTCTACATATAATCCATCAGCATTGAACCTGACTTGTAATCCTTGGTCAACCATTTGTCCAACAGAAACCAGATTCTTCGTTATATTTGGAACATGCAGCACATCAGCGAGATGTTTTACCTTTCCATCCTCCATAGATAATGCTATGTTTCCTGTATGCTCAATAGGATGTGATGTGTCATCACCTGTTTCAACATATCCAGGAACTGGCATTTTCTGCAAACTACTAAACCATTCTGCATGACTGGTCATGTGATTTGAAGCACCTGAATCAACATACCAGACATTATCATTCGATTTTGAAACATCAGCAGACATCGTATTCATCATGTGATGTTGAACCATATACAACTTCTCAGAATCATCTGCACTTGTGGATGCATAGTTGTTTTGCTGCCTTCTGTTATTTTGATCCTTTAACATGCAATCATGTTCAAAGTGTCCAGGTTTACCACAATTCCAGCATCCTTTACTATCATTACCTGAATCATTTCTTTGGAAATTTCTGCGACCTCTTTGGCTCCCCCTGCCTCGAAACTGTCCTCTTCCTCCTGCATGATTCTGTTGTTGACCTTGGTCTTGGTTACTATTTCCTCTTCCACTTCCAAAACCTCTACCTCTGCCTCTTCCTCTGCTAGAGTAGAATTCCTGCTCAGAACTGGGCTTTCCTTGGGAGTTTGAATCCTCACCAAGATTCTTTTCTTCAATGATCAGCATAGAGACCAAATCAGCAAAATTCGGAATATTTTCCCTGGTCTGTATAGAAGTTCTGAACTGCTTATATGCAGCTCCTAAACCACGAAGGCACACTTCCACCTTATCATCATCATCTACATTCACGCCAATAGATGCAAGTGACTCACATATGCTTTTGATTTTTAGAGTGTAGTCACTTACCGACATGCTCTTTTTCTCCAATGTATGCAGCTCGTTCTTGAGTTGCAATTTCCGTGCCTTTGTATTGGTCTCGTACAAAGTGACCAAACTGTTCCAAGCCTCTTTTGGAGTCTTGGCATCTTGTATGTGTCCAATCATGCTATCCTGTATGCTAACAGATAGCCAATACATTACCTTTCGTGCTCCTTGATTCCATTCCTCATATGCTCTTAACTCTTCTGCAATCCGATTCCTTTCTGGTAACTGTGGAGCATTTTCATTCTCTCCTTCGATGTACTTCCAGTAGCCTTTTCCCATTAGGAAATTCGTCATTCTGAATCTCCAAGCATGGAAGTTGTTCTTGTCTAGCTTATCGCTCATAAGTTGACTCATTCCATCTGGGTTTGCCATTTCTGCAACAATTCACAACACCGCAACACACTACAAGCAGCACTTCTGCTTGAACACTATCGCACTATGACGTGACAGTTCGATCTCAGAAAAACACAGTTTTTGTGTATCAACAGTACACGAAATCGCTTGAAATTCTGAATCTGGAATATATGAGTGTCGCCGAACACAACGCAAGTTACAGTTTCTGAAACTGACCTGGTTTTTCTATGGGCCCCACATTGCGGGCTCAAAATGGAGGTCGAGATGGCTCCAAAACTTCAATCTGACAAAAACAAGTGACCCTAAAGGGTTAACTTGCGAAAATATTTTGAGGTCTTCTACCTTCACGACGATTTTCGTAGCAAACGGAGGCCGTTTGTGAAATCGCATTTTCTCCACGCCTTGCCGCGTAGTCTTCACCGTCGCATTCTCCACGAGCTCTCTACAGCCACGCTGGCTCTGATACCATGTCACGAGGAAGGAGATAAGGAAGAGAGCTCACACACACACTCTCACTCTCAAGGAGAAGCACACACACAGATTGAGGCAAGGAAGAATGATCCTCTTCTTTTTCTTCTATTACATAAAAGGAATGTACAAGAATGACCTAAAAACAAGAATACAACCAGTGCAATATATAAAGACCAGTACATAAGGAAAAACCTAATGTCCGCGAATGAGTGAGCTGGCAAGAAACAAAATGCGCCATCACTCTCGGTAGATAAATCTAATAAAGCTCAATGAAGTATCCCTGACATATACCGGCGTGACCACTATACATGTCAGAGAAACGAAAAACTGGTACGTGTCATCCTGGATCATCACATGTTGAGCTTGATATCTCAACATTTTTCATGTCAACGTTCTTGTGGTTCACAAGCTAATACATGAGATTCACAATGAGCATGCTCTTTTTTTCAAGGATGTGATTGACCTCCTCTCATGTTTTGAAGGTTGTGTGGGTGTCTCATTAAGCGAGTTTTTTGGGAACTCACCTCTTGATGGAGAGGTTGCATGTTCAATCTCTACGAGCTGTTGGGCATGCTTGGGCTAGTGTGGTCAATCTATTCTTGTAATGCCTTTAGGTCTTTGAAACTTCAAGCAGCTTTTTTTTGTGATGCTTCGAGAGTTTAATCCATGCCTTTGGTTAGCCTTTTTTTGTGATGCTAAGGTAGTTTAATCCATGGCTATTCTTGGATGCTGTACATACCTTCGATCAACCTTTTTTTGTGATGCTTCGGTAGTTTAATCCATGCCTTGTGGAATATGATGGGTTTCAGGTGTACTATGCCCTTCACTTGTACAAGTGCTCTTTCAATATATTCAAGCCCAAAGAGATATGACTTCGACCAATAGATTGCACTTTGAATTCAAGTTCCAAGGTTCAATACCCGTGAGTCCAAGGTTCATTACCAACAGATTGGCCTAACATTAGCTCCTAGATGGGGGATAAAATAAGCTCGGGTAACATGGGCTGTACACATGTGAGCCCCAAGTTTCATTCCTTGATAAGGATGCCATGGAAGGGTGGAAACCTCAAACACGGTATAGCATGCACTTTTTGGGTCACGTGTAAAACATTCATGCCTATCTGGCATGGCTTACCATGTGCGCTCCCAAATGTCATTCCTTGACAAGGATGCCACATGGAAGGGTTGACAACCTCAAACACGTTATTATATGCACTTTTTGGCTCACATGCAAATCATTCAACAAAATTTCTTAAATTAAGTTTCTTTTGCATTGAATGAAACCTCCATGCACGAGTCCTAAAAACCCAATGCATCCATTGACTAAATCTTCATAACATGTGCCTAAAAAATATTTTAGAGTGATAAAAAAGGTGGTTATAGGTTAGTCATGCGAACTTCAATGCGTCTCTCATAAGAGTCCATAATCTCTAATTTCCAAGTAAGATAATAGAGTGAGGGACGTGTAATGTAGCGATAAACATCTTGCTTCCTACATGAAAGGTCCAAATTAGTTTTTTTTTTTAAATTTAGGTTTGGCATGTGCCTATTCTCTCGAATTTTAATTTTGAAAGAACAATTGTACAGGTGAATGGACATAGTACTTGCGAAAACTCCCCATATCTCAAAAAATAGGAGTTATACAAAATTACAATTGGTTTCAACTGATTTAGATAGGCCAAAGCTATTACATATCCAGCCGAGGATTAAACTCTAGACCTTGACTTCAAAAGACCAAAGACTCAACCACTAGAACAAAAGAATGTGATAAAAAAGTCCAAAGTTCAAAATCCACAAATGACATGACATTAATCCCTTAGGGAAAAAAAAAATCACAAAGATGTGTGCGTTGTTCTTCCTTATTTTAAACATAATTAACAGAGTAGATCGACGACCAAAATCCCACACACAAAAAAAAAAAGAACACTAAGCCCATTTACCCCTACAATCTCACTTTCAAATTCAAACCTATGAAAGATTAGCCATAAAACAAACAGAAAACAGAACAAAAAACAAGAGCAAGCATACCTACAATGTTTGAACTCGCGATACTCTTCATTTCATTTTCAAGTTCAAGCTTACCAGAAATTCGCCATAAAGAGAGGAAAAAGGAGAAACAAACACAAAAATGTTTATATCCTAACTCAAGACGCTGCTCTTCATGTATGGTTCTTAGCTTATTCATAATAAACAGGAGCACAATCAACTAAACAGGAGCACAATCAACTAGTATCCCATTGTTACTGCGAATACTGATAGGCATGTCCGAGGGGCAGATATTTTAGATCTGATTTGGCGCATTTCTGCATTCAGCTTTAGATCGCAGAAGGCCACGAGTAAAGGAGACGCTCTTACGGAAGCCACTTGTAGGCCAACAGGAAAACCTGCCATAGTTAGACGGCCCATGGTTTTCCAGGATGCGGAAATCTAACCGACGGACGGCAACACCTACAAAGAAAATAACATGGTCAAAGCTGGTTTATGTCTGATGCATGTGGATGTAATATCTGTTCTTCAACAATTTCAATACGCATATGATGCTGACTGTTTTCTGATTTTGCTTTCCTTTTTTCATATCTCATGGAATGCGTTTGCAATTTTCCGCACAGACTACAGAACTGCATTATAATATAAGGAATTCGTGTTTTTTTCGTACTCTCAACAAACCGCCATTGAAACTGCGCGCCATGGAGAGCTTCCCTAGAAAGTTTTTCCTCATACGAAACTTGCCCACAACCACGTACCGCCGTGGAAACAGATTTGCTTTAACAAAACAATATTTTGCCCTTTTGGGTCTATTCGCGTGATACCAATTCTAAAAGCATTCTATCCATAGGTGCAGAAATGCTAGAAAGATGAAAAAAATGAAATTCCCCTATTTTCTCTCCGCTAAAGTCTTGTCCTTATTTAACTAATATTAGAATATGTTGGACAAACTGCAACCCATTGCGCTGTTTTATGTACGAAATTCCATGGAAATCTGTTTTTATTTACAAAATTGCATCCATTTGGATGCTCTCTCTACGTTCATGGTCATCGTCTCCAGAATCTGAACCCATGGGCGGCCCGCGATTTATCCGCTTCTAGTCATTTATATAGATCTCTTGACCTGGGTTATAACACTGCATTGTACTGCGTAGTTTGAAGTTCTCATCTATTCACAAGCGTTTGAACGTCAAGGTCTTCTGCAGATCTGATCATGGGTAAGCGAGACTGCTTAACACAGCTTCTCTTTTCTATCTAGTCTAGCGCTATCCCGTGCATGTCCTATGCCGGACATGCGTTCTTGGAAACAACCTCACGGTGTTGCAAATAGCAGTAATAAGACGTAGGTTCCCATTCAATTAGCTTGTGGAGATTTCTACTACCGGTTTTCCATTTTCCTCACGGTGTTGCAATTAGGCGCATTAAGATGCCGCTTCCCATTCGATTAGCTTGTGGAAACTTCTCTTACGAGGATTATCATTCATACCTGCGTTTTAACAATTTCTATGCTCAAAACCAGTCCGTTTTGATTGTTCTGTAGACAACCATTACAGTTTTGTTCCACTCAAGCTTTTCACTAGCTTGGTTGAGCAGTGTCCATATGGGTGTTTCGTTTCCCCCTTTTCCAAGGTCTTTTCTTATTCACCTTTCTGTTTTCTTGATTGATTGGTAGATACGTTTTTCGGCTGTTCCCTTCTTCGAGTGTTTTAGTTCTGTCTATCATGATCAGTGCATGCCAACGTTTATATGTCCGTTATTATCAAGGTTCAACCATGTAGTAATGTTTCCTCATTTTACAGGCTCTACCGGAAAGATCAAAGTCGGCATCAATGGTAATGCTGTAGCTTTTTTTTTCAGTGAATCATTTAATCTGGAGCGCGTTACATGCCCAAGACATCAGCTTTGCTGAATTATCATCATGCTTACCAGACTTATTCATCGCAGGCTTCGGAAGAATTGGACGCCTCGTTGCACGTGTCATTTTAGAAAGAGACGACCTGGAACTTGTTGCTGTTAATGATCCTTTTATCTCGACTGATTATATGGTATGTAAGATGTACATTATTTTTACGATCTCTGCAGGTATTTGGTCCTCGATTCAGTGAAAAGTAGGATATCCATCGTCGTAGGTCTTGCATCGAAGACATGTAGACATTTGTGCACCTCGGCAGGTTGCGTGGTGTGTAGGGTCTGCATAACTAGAAAGGTCTGAGAGGGCCTTTTGAGTAATCCGATGTTTGAGAGTACATTGTCCTTTCTGTATCATCTGATGACATGTAGAGCATGATGTCATATGTACAAGTGTGGGAGCAAGACATAATCTTCTTCTCTCGTTACGTAAGCTTAGTGATGAATTTATCTATTCTTTTGTAAGTTCATTGTCGTCTTGTGAGGTGTGTGGAACCAAATTTTAATTGTTGCTAGATTGTGTTGCAAACGAAGTCGAATGTGCCCTTCAGCGTAAGGGAACAATATGATTGTAGCTTCTTACGAGTTTCTGATGAATGCAGGCCTACATGTGCAAATATGATAGCGTGCATGGGAAACTCAAATCCGCTCATGTAGAAGTCAAGGATCCAAAAACATTGTTATTTGGAGAACACAAAGTTGCAGTTTTTGGCTTGCGGTATTATTCTTTACTTGCTGTGTATAGTGCTTCTTTTTTAGCGTAGGCAAGTGCTCTATACAGTTTTCACCATGACTAGAGATTTTCTGTCTTCAAAACTTGGAGGGCCGTTCTCTATGACTGATATTAACTGAGAATATTGCAGAGACCCTGCGGAGATCCCATGGGCAGAGACTGGTGCTGAATATATCGTGGAATCTACAGGTGTCTTTACAGATAAGGAAAAGGCTGCTGCTCATCTGAAGGTTAGGGAACTCTCTTTCTATCATTCAAGTGTCTCTTGATGTGGTGTTTCCTGCTTGCATTTAATTGTTTTGTACTGTAGGGCGGAGCCAAGAAAGTGGTGATCAGCGCTCCCAGCAAGGATGCACCTATGTTCGTTATAGGTGTCAATGAAAAGGACTATACTCCAGACTTGGACATAATCTCAAATGCAAGCTGCACTACTAATTGTCTAGCCCCGCTTGCTAAGGTTAGTTAGCGGGGAATCAACCCTACCGTTTGTTTTGGAAAAACATTTGAGTTTTGTGAAAATTATCATATCTGAGTTTGACACGGATTGCAGGTTATACATGAGAATTTTGGGATTACTGAGGGCCTTATGACTACCGTTCACGCTGTAACAGGTATTTGAGTTTGTGATTTTTTCTTTTTTTTTTACCAATAATTGTGTGTTCTTATGGCGCTTCCTTCTATAATTGTAGCGACGCAGAAAACAGTTGATGGACCTTCTGCCAAAGACTGGAGGGGTGGACGAGGTGCTGGATTCAACATCATTCCAAGCTCAACTGGAGCTGCAAAGGTATCTTTAAAGTGGAAAAGATTTGATTTTAGACACGTAGAAATTTCTCACATTAGAAATTATTGTTTTGGGGGGGGGTTTGTTAGGGATTTCTATTTGCGTGATTCTGTTTAGATCAACTAGTTCGTTTATGGAGCATTAATAGTTCATGCGACATCGAAATGCCCACTCTGATTAAGCTTATTAACTAAGCCAACACCAGCTCTAGTAGAGCTTGTTGGAAAATCGTAGTGGAGCTTGTTGGACAATCGGCAATCCGATTGTATCATAATCATAGCTTCCCTTCGATTTCAATCAGTTTTTACTTGAATCACTGCCGATTGTATCATAATCATAGCTTCCCTTCGATTTCAATCAGTTTTTCACTTTGATCACTTCACTTGACCTACCCTGATTTAGCTTATTAACTATGCCGACACCAGCTATAGTAGAGCTTGTTGGAAAATCGGCAATCCGATTATCATAATCATAGCTTTTAGAGACGAAGCACTTCATTTCACATCGATTGTATGTGCATTGATGTTAGCCTTACAGACGAAACTCCCATCAGTTTCTTTTAACCGGTGAAAACTGAATGTAGAGTAATGTTTAGTTTCTCTTTTGTTGTTTAGGCTGTTGGGAAGGTGCTTCCGGCATTAAACGGGAAATTAACAGGAATGGCATTCCGTGTGCCTACTGCTGATGTATCAGTTGTCGATCTGACTGTAAGGCTCGAGAAAGCAACTTCTTACGAGGAAGTAAAATCTGTTATAAAGTAAGGTCTCATGTCCGTCTAGTTGTATATTTAACGCGTGCGTCCCTTACTGGCGATAGTGAATCATCTCATACATGTTTGACAGGAAAGAATCAGAGGGAGCACTGAAAGGTATTCTTGGATACACAGAAGAGGACCTCGTCTCTTCAGACCTGATTGGTGATAGCAGGTAAATAACGATTGAAACTTCTATCACTGGATGCTAAGTGAATAACGATTGAAACTTCCTATCACTCCCTTTTCATCTTTTGTGTGTCATTTATTTCAGGTCGAGTATCTTCGACGCAAAGGCCGGCATTGCGTTAAACGAAAAATTCATGAAGTTTGTCGCGTGGTATGATAACGAGTGGGGCTACAGGTGAGTGTTTCATACATTTTCGATCTCGTCTCGTCGACATTTTTGCTATCATGTATGGAACTTTTGCTCAGAATTGTGCACTCCCTAATTTTAATATTTACAATTGGTAAATGCTTAGTTTCAGATCTGATGATTTCATTTTGTTGTCTGCAGCAACCGTGTGGTGGACCTTATCAAGTACATAGCTTCTGTGTAGGTGGCCTTGAATCCTGACAACTGGTCCTCTTGCTAAATTTTGGGGCTGGCATTTTGTAAAAGAGGCTGGAATTCGGTCCATTTTTCATCCCTGAGAATGTGCTCAGTGGAAGCCAGCGTGATGTAGTTACCATTCTCAATGCAAAATAAAATGCAAATAAAATATTTCGAGGTATCTTAGATCTGTGTCGTCTTCGAAACAGATGTATAAACTTGAAGTCCTGCGGACCGGCATTAGTGTCACATTTTATGATAATAATTAGAGGTACTTTCCGTTACATCCTACCAGTGAGAATAAGCTACATCTGGTTTGATCCTTTCATATGATCTTGTAAGTAGTTTGAGGCTCTCCAGGCTTCAGCTCTGCCGCCATCTCCTTGTGCCGCCATCATCCTCGAGTTATGTGGCAGTCCACAGTTTTGACAAATGCCTTCGTTAATTATTCTCACACGTTGTAACAGGGGGCATTAATGAACCACGATTTTTTTTTTTTTTTTTTTTTTTTTTTTTTTTTTTAAATAGAGGTTGAACAAATGCCTACTCCCTCGAGCTTTAATTTTGAAAGAGCTTTAACTTAACTTAGAAAGATCAACTGTAAAAAGCTTTAACTTAGATCAACTGTAAACTTAAAAAGATCCAACTCTACAGATGAATGGTGTACGAGTGAATGGGTACTATTGTACAGGTGAATGGGCTTAGTGTACCCATGGGGAGTCTTTAACTTTGAAAGAAGAACTGTACGAGTGAATGGGCATAGTACCTACAGGACCTCTCGTATTTCACAAAGTAGGGGGTTAGATAAGATTACAATTTGTTTCAACTGGTCTAAAAATATTAAGGTCTAAATCTTAAGTCATTACATGTCTAACGGGATTTTGAACTTTGAATCTTTGCCTCAAGAAGACCAAAGACTCAACCACTAAAACAACGGAAAGTGGAGAATGAACTACGATCTGATGGGATGTTTCGAAGATAAATCACGGGAATCATCAAATAAAAAATTGGTTCTCGATCCTGGGGGGTGTAGTAGATTTTGACAGTTTGTAAAGATGTTTGACTGACAATATATCCCACACGGGCATATGAGGATGGTACTTGTATGGTGGGTATCCACCATTACAACAAAACACGTACATACATGCATACAATACATGGATAAGATTAATTGAAACAATCATCCGTCTTTTGGAGCCTATGATCATATATGAAACGTTTACATCAGTGGATATTTTGTGCGAAGCTAAATGATGGTTGCAAAATCTTATTCGGAACAAAATGGTGGCCTCCTGGAGTACATATTGAGACGAATTATGTACCATGTTTTATTTTTCAAATGGAGGTTCGGAAAGCGCCTACTCCGCGCGAGCTTTTATGTACCATGTTTGACGATGTCGTGTTAGTGGTCCGTCATGATGATACGGCAATGGGCAGGTCTATGTTGGTAGAAGAAAATAATGCGCTGAGCAGTGTTGTATTTTGTCGATCTACCTTACCCTTCAATTTTGAAGGCTACCTACATATGCTACGTGTATTTGATGTTTTTAATGTATTTTTTGAAGGTGTAATAAAATTTTTGACGTTAGTTTACGGTAAAAAATGGCCAAAACAGGCAATACGGTCGTCAAAAAACAACACTGCTGAGCATACTTCCAGTTCATAGGTTGCATTAAAAAAATTGATCTCAAAATGAGAGTTTACATATGCTGAGCTCAACAGCCTACTATCTTTGTCAATTTGTTTCAATTTGTTGGATTCTTGAGGAGTTCTCCATAAAATTTGTAGAAAAAGAAAATATATGTAGTTTGTTTGCTCTACCAGGTAAAGTTCGATGTGAATTTCACATTCTCAAAAATAGTAGACGCCTGTGAAATTGATGGATGAAACGTCTGATTGCATTAAACCTATGTTGATGACTTGAATACGAGT
The DNA here is from genome assembly GCA_020310875.1 of Ceratopteris richardii. Taxonomy (NCBI): domain Eukaryota; kingdom Viridiplantae; phylum Streptophyta; class Polypodiopsida; order Polypodiales; family Pteridaceae; genus Ceratopteris; species Ceratopteris richardii. Next base: position 573,029 of record MU260073.1, read on the forward strand.
ATTGAAAGTTTTAATTGTGGAAGAGCACATTTTCTTGGAATCGAAATTTTACTTTCGCCTACGAAAAAATTTAGTATATATTTGTAGCCTCATTAATGTGACACTTGGTGCAAGGCAGCCATCTGTGGCTGATCTTATATTCACGTCTGAGCTTGAAGAACATAAAGTTATGATGTTGGACAATACTCTTAATTTAAACTATTAAATCCATGATGGAAACTTTTCTAAAACATCTGTATATACTTATGATTTTATTCTCTACACATTCTGTGGAGTGAAAAGTACTTCGTACAGAATAATCCGTGTCTACGCATGTTGTGTGGATCTATGATTTTTATTCTAAAACATGTGTCTATGATTTCTAAAACATTTGTATGTATCTATGATTTCTAAAACATCTGTATGTATCTATGATTTTTATTATCTACGCATGTTCGGTGGAGTGAAAAGTACTTCGTACATGATAATCCTTGTCTAGTTCCTTGCCAACTTTTTTCCACTAATTAGTTTGTGAGTTTTTGGCCCATAATCAAATACGGAGTTCGGGTTGTATATAGACCTATGAAAATTCTCAAGACCATCTTTTCTTTCTTGATCATCTTTTTCCATGGTTTGTTCTTCGATGGATACATCCATTGGATGTGAATACATGCAGATGGACTATTTGACTGATGACATAAAATTGATACGTTTCTGTACTACGTTGTTTTCCTCTTGATATTTGGTGAATGTTTCATAAGCTTCCTGTACCTATTGTCCGATCTCACTTAATACACTTAGCTACACCTGTCATATACATGCTCAAGAGTCTTTTTTTTTCACACAGGATAACTTCCTAATGTGGATCTTCTAGTCTTTGGCTATTTAGCCCTCGTACAATCTGTAATGCTTTGAGTCATATTTGTTTGGCCTATTAATTGACCCTCCAATCGAGAAACGTTTGCTTTTAGGTCTTCTAATTCTAGATTTGCAATGATTGTCATGGGGATTGTAGGTGCAACACTAATAATTTGATCATTTTTCACTCAACTCTGAAATTTGTAACTATAAGTTGTCACGTTCAGGAGTTTTTCATGATAAATTTGTATCGAAAAATAGTGCACTATCTGGAATTAATATCCGATAGTGATTGATTGGTCTTCTCATTTGAGTCTTCTCATTTCTCATTCTTTTCTACATGCACTCCTCTATATTTGCACGTAAATAAAGAAACTATAAATACACGTGCTTTGGATACTTTTCCGATAGAGTGTTATCTACTACACAACTCTATTTTTGTGCCCAATACTGTGTCTTTTTCCGATAGAATGTGTTGTCCACTACACATCTCTATTTGTGTGCCCAATGCTTTGTATTGTGTCATCAACTCCGCATCTCTATTTCTATGTTTTTTTTATTTTGTATTCTTTGTGCATGTGTAGCTTCGAGATGTTGTAACTTGTAACAACGTCACTGTAGAGGCATTCGGGTGCTATCAATTTTTCCATTCAATCATTGTTCCTTTAGGCATCCAATATTGATGCCAATTGCGATTTGATTCTGCTGCTTGTTCTTGTTTCTGTTTTGAGTTTTAGTTTTGATTTCAATTTTTGTTTCTATTTCCAGTCCTTGTTTTGTTTTCAGTTTTTGGGTTTTGTTTTAGTTCTAATTCTAGTTTTGGTTTAGTTTCAGTTTTTGAAAGTACAATTTGCACTTAAGTTTGCACCCACCATTACTCCCTGGTTACATTTGCTCCTTTAGTTTGCTCCAAGGTGTCGAATAAGGCTGGCATATTTGGCTTTCTTAGCTCACTTGGATCCCATGGCTCGTGGGGAAGATTGTACCCAATACTATGTATTTGTCATCTTTTGCCCACCTTTGTTTCTATGTGTTCAATTTCATATTGTGTTTATGGATATATGAATTTGGGATCTTGTAATAGTGGTCTTAGAGCCTACACAGCAGATTGCAGAGGCATTTTGGTGCCATTCATTTTGGTGCTCAACAATTGTTTGCTTAGGTTTCTAATCCCGATTTCGATCCCAGTCGTGATTTGATTTTGATTCTGATTTTTGTTCTTGTCGTTTTTTTGGTTTTGATTTTGATTTTGGTTTTCGTTTTCTACTATAGTTCTTCTCTCTATTTTGGTTTTTGGTTTTTATTTTAGTTCCAAATCTATTCTTGATTTGAGTTCCAGTTCTTGAACCTATAGTTTACACTTATGTTTACTCCTTTCACTTACTCGAAGGCATCGGTTAAGACATACAAATTTGGCATCTTTGGCGTCTATAAGCTCACATTCACAAATCAAGTGCTTTACCAATACACTTCTCACATGTGTTGTCACTCTATTCTATTTTTCTTATATTTAACATAACTTTCATCAATCTTACTTTTTCAATTCCCAAGAACCAACCCTTCTTTTTTCACATGTGTTGTCACTCTAGTCCATTTTACTTATATTGAACATAACTTTCATCTATCTTACTTTTTCAATTCCCAAGAACCATCCTTCCTTTTTTCATTTTAATTCAAGAATTCTCAAAATTATTTTCGCGTTTTTAGTAAGGGGATTTCTTCTTTTACACACTGATGGACCCTACTCATATCATGCAGAACTTTGGTGAATCACGTCTACTTGGTGTATTTGCGAACAATTGTTAGAGCTCTTGTGGCACAAACCCCAAGGCACCCAAAATGAGATCAAAGAACATGATGAATTACTTCAAAAGATACACTTCAAGGAGGATAAACTTGTACTTGTGGTGAAGATAGTTTTATGGCTCAAGCAGATGGCACACATTCCAAGATTGAGATAAAGAATTTTGAATTCTCATGATTTGATGGGTGTAAGGATGATCAATTTGTTTTATCATGGCAGTTTTATGACTTATATTCAGATGAATCATACTCGGAAAATGATAAAGTGAATTTTTCACTAATTATTTGGCGGGGAAATGTTGATATATTTAGGTAGTGATGTGTGTGAACACACTAGCACCACAGAGGTACTTTTTTCCCTAGGATATTTTTTCCCGCGGCTTGTATGTACATCTATTAGCCCTAATGGGTTACTTATCTTTGTACATTCTAGTGGTAATACATTCAGTATTGTGTGTTGTGCGCTCCAAGCTTCTTCTTCTTCCTTGTGTTGTTCGCGTGCTTCCATAAACGTCTAACTCCAAGAATTGGTATGAGAGCAGGTCGCCACTTCATCTAAGGCATCGTCGACACCCTTCCGGTTGTAGTCTCAGAAAGGGCATACTCAGGGTGATTAGGAGATCCAAACCGCTTCGTTTTATGTGCCAAAATCGCGATCTGAGCTCGTTTCAGCCTCCAAATGCACTATTGTAGTGCTTTGCAGGCTATTTTGTCTTTTTGTGCCAAAGATATATATAGGTTTTGGTTCGCCAGTGTTGGTGCAGACCAATCACCAATTGAATGTTTGGAAGATTAAAGAATGAAGGAAGATTCAATTCTTGAAGCTTGGAAGAAGGATACATTCAGAGGATATGAGGAATGTACACATATGTACATTAGTATAGTTATAGTTCACTTAGATCTTTGATTAGTCATAGACTTGTACAAATTTCTCTATAAATACCTTGAAAATGTCGAGGCGTGATATGAGAGCATATGAAAGAATAGATGAGTGAGTATAGAAGTCAAGAAAGGAGAAGTTAGATGTCATGAGACATGTGAAATGTTAGTTGAGTTTTCCTCTCATCACTCAACTGTAATTTTCTGAGTAATCAAAGAAATATTGCGCCCGATGTTTCTGTGTCTGCTCCGTCTGTGTTAGATCATTTGTGAAATCCTTTTGAGGATATCTAAGTTCATAGTTAATGAGTCTATGACTTGAGTTTCAGAGTCTAATTGTAAACAGGCTAGGAGAATTGTTAATAGGAACATTCATATGTGATGAGTGTTCACAGTTCTCTGAAACAGGCGCAAATTTCGATCTTGATTTTTTGGTCAGTTCTCACTCCACAGTTTAAAGTTTTGTGCAAGCAAGCACTTAATCTTTAAGTTAGAAGATAAGCTGCTTGTATCTACAAGCATTTGTTTAAACGGGTTCGAGATTGATAGAACTATGTGTTAGAAGTTAGGGGTGTCAAAATCGACTTCTCAGAAGTGCAGATTTAGACATAGGTAACTTGTGAAGTTGATTTCTCAAGTTATACTAAACCTTTTGAAGAAATTTAACTTGGAGGAGGTGCGCAACTTCTAGGCGACACTCCATACAAAATTTCATAGAAAACTTTACATGTTTGATAGGTCAATGAGAAGAAATTGTGCAGCAGACTTTCTGTGTTTTATCTTCACAGAATTTTTCAACTTTTGATAATTTGGAGATTGAACCTCTAATTTGGTGAAGATTTTGACTTACTCTTGGTATAGAGGTGCTCTAATCATAAGAGTAGGTTGTTCTTTTGGAGATTAACACTCTCCATCAGTGGTATCAGAGCAGGAGACATCAAAATCAAGGAAAGGAGGATCCCGACTGTTGCAGATTCAAGAAATTCAACAGTTGAAGAACTAAAAGGTGAGCTTGAAGGCAAAGCTTGAGGAGGAGACCATACGACATCAAGAAAGACAAAAGGACTCTAATTTGAAGTAAAGGTACATATATTGTTCATAAAGCTTGAAGATTTCAATACACAGGTGGACACAAGATGGGAGATTCTCTACAGATAGAGAAATTGGATAGGGAAAACTATCCTGCATGGTCAATGAGGATGGAAGCTCATCTTATGAGCAAAGATTTAATAGCTTATATCACAGGAGAAGAAGAGAAGCCACAATTCAGAGATCCTAGTGTTCCAACTAGGGAAGAGTTAGCAGATTTGAAAAATTGGATGAAGAAAGATGCTCAAGCTAGGAGCATTATCTATATGGCAGTCAATGATTACTTGTTACCTCATATTCGAGGTCTTGAAAGTGCAACTGATATTTGGAATGCTTTGGAGGAGCATTTCCAGAATACTACTAAGTCAAGGAAGGCATCCTTATGGGCAGAGTTTACCACCTTTAAGAAGAAGGCTTCTCAATCCATTTCAGACTATGTGACAAGAATGAAAGATATTGCAGATGCTTTAGGAGCTGTTGATGAAGACATTGAGGAGGATAAATTGGTAAGGCAAATCCTTACAAGTTTAAGAGGTGATGACAAATGGAAGCCATTTATTTTGTCTACAGAGTTATCACTTGATCATTTCACTCCTGATTTAAATCAGTTGTTAGGTCATATGCTAACATTTGAGTAGGATGTTAAAGGAGATGGTGACAAGAGTGCAGGTCATGCAATGTACTCAAAGGACAAGAAGAAGAATAGCAAAGGAAAGCAACAAGCAAATGAAGATGAAGGAACAACTAGTCAAGCCAACTTCCTAAGAGGAAGAGGAGGTGGCAAAGGTAGAGGAAGAGGCAGGAACAACAAAGATGGAGGCAAAGCTTGCTGGATTTGTGGTAAGACAAATCACTTAGCTAATGATTGTTGGCACAATATTCAGAGTAATAATGGATATAGTCAAAACTATAATGCAAGAGGAAGAGGTGGCAGAAATCAAAGAGGTAATTTCAGAGGTAGAGGTAGTAGGAGTTACTTTGGAAGGAATGCAAGTAGAGGATTCTAAAGTCAACAATATAACAATACCTACTACAATTATGCTTCAGATCAAAAGGAGGATTCAACATTGATAATGAATGCAACTTGTGAAAGGGAGAGTGAAGATCAAAGAGTCTTCTACATTGACTCAGGGTGTAGCAATCACCTAAGTGGTAATATAGCTTCGATGACTGATTTGGAGAATAAGGTTTTTAATCATGTTGTTCAAACAGGTGACAACACAAAGCATAATGTGAAGTCAATTGGATCAATGAAGGCCAAGGATGGTAGCACTTTATTGAGTAAGGTCTTGTATGTTCCTACAATTCCTAAGAATTTGATAAGTGTAGGACAAATTGTGGAAAAAGGTTATGAAGTAAGGTTCACTAATGAAGGAGTGTTTGTGGAAGACCCTAGCAATGGATATAAACAAATTGTTTCAGGGAAGAAAGAAGGAAGATTGTTCACATTGAAGATTCAAGGTAATATTGGTCATGCTATGTTCACATATGGAGGACATAAGATCTCTGAGTTAGATCTTTGGCACAAGAGGCTTGGACATTTCAATGAAAGAGGTATTAAAGACATGATTAACAATGGTTCAGTGCTTGGTTTGCCTAATGTTGCAGGTCAACATATGACATACAGATGTGAGGCATGTCAATTAGGTAAGGCTCATAAGCATTCCTATTCCAAGCATGGTTTTATGTACTCAGAGAAGCTTGAGTTGGTACATACAGATGTGTGGGGACCATCAAAGGATTTCAGTATAAATGGGTCAAGGTATTATGTGATTTATGTTGATGATGCTACTAGATGGATCACTATTTATGTGATCAAAGATAAGTCAGAAGTGTTTAATACATTTAAACACTATCATGCATATGCAGAAAGAATTACAGGTCATAAGTTGAAAAGACTAAGGTCAGATGGAGGGGGAGAGTATTTTTCTAATGAGTACAGTGATTACTTGTGGGATGCAGGAATAAAAAGGGAAGTTACTTGCAGGTACTCTCCTCAACAAAATGGTGTAGCAGAAAGGAGAAATAGAACTCTTGTTGAGTTTGCAAGGTCCATGATGGAGAAAAATTGCCCTAATTATTTGTGGGCTGAGGCTGTAAATACAGCTACTTATTTGGTCAATAGGTTACCATGTAAAGCCCTGCAGGGTATGACACCATATGAGGCTTGGTGGGGTAAGAGACCTACCTTGGATCATTGCAAAGTATTTGGATGTTTGGCTTATGCATATGTGCCATCACAATTAAGGCACAAATTGGAACCTAAAGCTGAAAAATATGTGTTTATTGGTTATGATGATAAGCAGATGGGATACAGGTTGTGGAATCCATCCACAAAACATTTTCTTGTATCAAAAGATGTTACATTTGATGAGCAAGGTACTTGGTATGCAGGTACTATCAATCTTAATACAGATGATGAAGAGATTGTGAGCCAAAGGAAAGGTAAGTCAAAGGTTCAAATAATTGATGAAGAAGAGAATAATGAAGTGCAGGTTGAAGTGGAAGAAACACCAAGATTTGATCCTGAATATGAAGAACCAGAAACCTCAAGAAGTGGAGAACTTAGGAGGTCTACAAGAAACAAATGGCAACCTACAAGGTATAGCTATGATACTTCATTTTTGGCTACCAAAGATTATGCTTACATGATTAAAGCAGATGAAGACCCTTCTACATATGAAGAGGCAAAAGGTAAAGAAAATTGGGAGAAAGCTATGCAGGAAGAATTTGATGCACTATTGGAAAATCAAACTTGGGATTTGGTTCCAAAGCCAAATAGCGAGAAGATCATTGGATGTAAGTGGGTTTATAAGACAAAAAGATTTGCAGATGGAAATGTGTCTAGGTACAAAGCTAGACTTGTTGTCAAAGGGTTTGCTCAGACATATGGTGTTGACTATGATGAGACTTATAGTCATGTGGCAAAGATGACAACCATCAGGACACTTATAGCAATTGCTGCATGCAAAGGTTGGAAATTGTGTCAATTAGATGTGAAGAATGCTTTTTTGAATGGTTATATTTCAGATGATGTGTTCATGGAGCAACCTCAAGGGTTCATAGATAAAAGGTATCTAGATCATGTGTGCAAGCTCAAGAGAGCTTTGTATGGCTTGAAGCAGGCCCCAAGGGCATGGAATTATAGACTTGTAAAGTTCTTGAAAGAACTTGGATTTCAGGTGTCTAAAGCAGATAGTAGCTTGCTTGTCAAAGCAAGTGATAATGGTTTCATATACATGTGCATATATGTTGATGATATAATCCTTACAGGTACAGATGAAGAAGGAATACAAAGACTCAAGAAGCAAATGGAAAAGGAGTTCAAAATAAGTGACTTGGGAGACTTGTCATACTTCTTGGGCATGGAGATTACATATACTCAACATGGAGTATTTATGACTCAAGAAAGGTATTTGAAGAACTTGTTAATCAAGTTTAAAATGGATGATTGCAGGGTAGCACCTACACCAATGGAGGTGAATCACAAATTGAGTAAATTTGGAGGTGAAGAATTCAAGGACATGAGACAATATCAGAGTTTGGTTGGTAGTCTTATCTATGCTACTTTAACTAGACTTGATTTATCATATGCAGTTGGGGTTTTGTCTCAATTTATGCATTGTCCTAGGAAAGAGCATTGGATTGCAGGTCAAAGAGTGTTGAGGTACATTAAGGGTACACTCAAAGAAGGTTTGTATTATGGGTTCACATCAGATACAAACATCAAGATCTATAGTGATGCAGATTGGGCAGGTAATCCAGATGATAGAAGGTCAACTTATGGATACATGTGTTATGTGGGAGATAAACTTATCTCATGGTGTTTCAAGAAGCAACATACAGTTGCTTGTCTTCTACAGAAGCTGAATATAAAGGCATGGTTGAAGCTGCAAAGGAAGTGATTTGGCTCAAGACCTTGATGAAGAGTTTTGACATTGTGCATGGGATACCAATTATATATGGAGATAACATGAGTTCATTGTATTTAGCTGCTAATCCTGTTTTTCATGCCAGGACCAAACACATTGAGATTCAATATCACTTTCTAAGAGAGAAAGTGATGGATAAGGAGATTGAAGTCATCCATACTTCAACTAAAGATCAGATAGCTGATATGCTTACAAAGAGCTTGGATGGACCAAAGCTACAGAAGTTTAAAGACATGGCAGGTATAAAGAAGATAAGAGAAACCTCAATTGATGATTGAGGGGGAGCTGTTGGTGCAGACCAATCACCAATTGAATGTTTGGAAGATTAAAGAATGAAGGAAGATTCAATTCTTGAAGCTTGGAAGAAGGATACATTCAGAGGATATGAGGAATGTACACATATGTACATTAGTATAGTTATAGTTCACTTAGATCTTTGATTAGTCATAGACTTGTACAAATTTCTCTATAAATACCTTGAAAATGTCGAGGCGTGATATGAGAGCATATGAAAGAATAGATGAGTGAGTATAGAAGTCAAGAAAGGAGAAGTTAGATGTCATGAGACATGTGAAATGTTAGTTGAGTTTTCCTCTCATCACTCAACTGTAATTTTCTGAGTAATCAAAGAAATATTGCGCCCGATGTTTCTGTGTCTGCTCCGTCTGTGTTAGATCATTTGTGAAATCCTTTTGAGGATATCTAAGTTCATAGTTAATGAGTCTATGACTTGAGTTTCAGAGTCTAATTGTAAACAGGCTACGAGAATTGTTAATAGGAACATTCATATGTGATGAGTGTTCACAGTTCTCTGAAACAGGCGCAAATTTTGATCTTGATTTTTTGGTCAGTTCTCACTCCACAGTTTAAAGTTTTGTGCAAGCAAGCACTTAATCTTTAAGTTAGAAGATAAGCTGCCTGTATCTACAAGCATTTGTTTAAACGGGTTCGAGATTGATAGAACTATGTGTTAGAAGTTAGGGGTGTCAAAATCGACTTCTCAGAAGTGCAGATTTAGACATAGGTAACTTGTGAAGTTGATTTCTCAAGTTATACTAAACCTTTTGAAGAAATTTAACTTGGAGGAGGTGCGCAACTTCTAGGCGACACTCCATACAAAATTTCATAGAAAACTTTACATGTTTGATAGGTCAATGAGAAGAAATTGTGCAGCAGACTTTCTGTGTTTTATCTTCTTCACAGAATTTTTCAACTTTTGATAATTTGGAGATTGAACCTCTAATTTGGTGAAGATTTTGACTTACTCTTGGTATAGAGCTGCTCTAATCATAAGAGTAGGTTGTTCTTTTGGAGATTAACACTCTCCATCAGCTAGTAAAGCGTCTCAAAGTTTGCTACAAGTCTAGCAGAACTTGTTTGGGTAGTTTTGAATTACCCATTGTGGGCTTATATGATGCGTCATGTATTGGTAACAAAAGGACTATGGAATATTATGCAGGTTGTTGAAAGACATCTTGTTACACCTGCGAATACAAGTACTGCAAAATACAAGTACTCAAGCTAATGGAGATGGCATCGAAGATGGTGATATTTTGCAAATTCCTATTCTTGCTACGGTTTCCGCTACACCTACTGTGGAGTAAATTTGTTGGGATGGCAGAGATGCTCACGCACATGCATTGATAGCCTTGTCTGTCAAATGTGCCATTATCCCTCACATTCGCTCTTGTAGAACAGCTAAGGATGCTTGGGATACACATTGTACCAATCTAGGAGTGAGGGCTCCTGTTGCTTACCTTCAAAAACAATTGGAGAGTGAGCATATGAATGAAGGTGATTCTATGGATAGTTTTTTGACAAAGATCAAGGATTTGAAGGAACAATTTCTTTCTGTTGATGAAGTCCTTCCTAACAATTCAATTGTGCAGATTGTTCTAAATGGTCTTTCCAACTCATATCAGAGTTTTGCTTCTACTCTTCGTTTGACGATGAAAGGCAATCCAAATGCCTAAACATTTGAAGAGTTAGTTTTTGTTCTGATGCACGAAGACCAATCCAGATAGAACAGATCTAAACAGCGAGTCGTAACAAACGAGAACTATGTCGTAAAAAGAGAACACTCTCGTCAAAAATTACATGTTTTCACCTCATTTTTGGAATTCCTTTACACCAGTATACATACATTACAAAAATGAGGTGAAAACAAGTAATTTTTGACGTTTTTTGTCATTTTCTCAAAAAAAAAAAGAGCTCAAAATGTAGTCAAAATTTCACTATATTAGGCATTGACGTGTCCCAAAATGTATATGATAAGACATTGACATGTCCAAAATCTATATGATAAGACATTGACATGTCTAAAATATATATAAGAATGTAGAAATCAATAGTTTTTACACAAAAATAACATTTTAGACATATCTTTAATGGGTGGATATCTGATTGTTATTCAAAATTGCTACAAAACATGGTTTCATTAACCAAACTACTTTGAGGCATTTACATAAGCACTAAAAATGTCTGAGAGCTTCAATGCAACTCACAACTTTGTCGATCTATGTCTACACCCTCATCATCTGATGCACTTGATTCAGTCTCATACTGTTGAGAGCTCTCTTCTTCTTCTTCTATATCCACAAGAGCTCTATCTTCATCCACGTACATACCAAATTCTGCAGGATCATGCACAACTCTTCTTGTTTTCCTATGATTTCCTGTACCACATACATCTGGAAGCTTTTGTTTTATCATGTTGATGGTTGCTTTCCTCAAGTGACCAGTTTTTGTCAAGGAAAAATCATAAACAAGAATATCTACATCATCCATTTTAAGAGTGGATGTGCTTCGAATATTCTTTTTCCTTTTTGAACCTGTTCGTTTAGTATCACACACCATTTCTAAGTTATATTTACCTGTGAATGCATTACTACTTTTAGTGTAATACCAATGCACCACCAAAGCCTCTATTCTTCTCTGATCAATATCTTTAGTTATCTCTAAAACCTTTGCAATCCAAAATGGTCTGGTAGCCTCATCACCATCAGCAAGTACTGCAATAAGCGTTCCAACATTTATCTCTATTAAATTTCCTTGCCATCTTGCTTCTGCCTGTTTTGTCATCCTTGGGCCTACATAAATATTTCTTTCTGGTGGATGTATAAAACTTTGAAGTGCATCTGCATTACATGCTTGGGCCACATTCACGGATCTTTGTGTACAAAAATCCCATGTGAATGGAACATCAACTGGCCAGTGACCTGCAATTGTATACTGTATAATCTCTTCTTGATGATTGAAAAAGTCCTCCCACCAAGATACATCTTGATCTCCAGCATATTTTTTTGCACGCTCAATATGTCTCTTCTTTTCAATGAGTGCATGCATCCAGCTTTTACTTTGATCAACCACACTTCCACATCTTTCTGTATTGTTTTTATCTTCATATGGTGATTGTTCTGCACCATACACTGTTACAGTAGACAAATTAGGCACCTGCAATAAGAAACTGCATCCCTCTTTAGGCTCCCACCCAAGAGAAGATGAATACTGCTTTGCAAATAAAAGGGTTATTTCATCAACCCTCCTCATCAAGAATACATGGTTGAAACTAATATTGTGCAATGGAGCCAAAACCTTAGCACTGTTATCAAGGCCCATTGAGCAAAAGTGCTTAAAGTCATAAATCTGTGTGAGGTGTTGAACTTCTGGTTTTGGAGTATATGCTTCTGAAATCAGCTCAGATAAAATCGGAAGAGTAAAAGCATTGTTACGTGCCAACTTCTTAGAGAAAGTACTGAACATTTGATCAATGTGATCATGAGTGTGGCCAACCAAAAGAAAATTTACCTTAACCTTCTGAAATACCTGTTTTTCAACAAGCATGCTTAAATATCCAAAGACTGTAGAATTTTTATTCTCTCTTGGAGTATTATCTAGTTGCAAATATAGAGTTGGTGGCAAAAGACCCTTCCATGATTGCAAAACACGATGAATGACAGTAACTGTAAGGTTTGGATCATTATGCACATTCGGATATGTGAAGAAAACCTTGGACATTACAGTTCCATTGTATACCAAAGCGCCAACCAAATGCATTTGCACAAGGACTTCATCTCCAATGTCCTTAGGGATGCGATAAAAATGTGGCAAACAAGTTTTTTTTTTATCCATACCATCGATCAACAAACACATATAACGCTCCGGATTTCTGAGTGCCTTACTTCGATGATGAATTGCTTTCTTTCTCTCTAATGCTTGACTATCACGATGGTTGTTAAGAAGGTTTTTAAAATTATGCTTTTCCTGTGGTGTTGTAGCCCCTTTTGCCATGTTTTTCAAAGTGGCGCAAACTGAACATTCACCCATTCTAACTTTACGAGGAATAGAAACATTGTTAAACTCTTCCTTCCATAATCGAGTAAAGTGACGATACAACACATACTTCTCATTTCTATTTTCCATGTCTTCTCTATATATTTGAAATACCTCTCGACGAGTAAAGTTATCTGACAAGTGCAACCTTCCAGTTGTAGGCATAACTTCATAATGCAAGCTAAAATAGTTCATCATCCAATTCATTGCATGACGTCCAACAGATCCTTTGGTCCCAACATGGAACGTATCCAAAATGAGATCCCCATTCAAAAACCCTTGTTGAACCCTATGTATTCTAAAATTTCCTACACCCATTGCAATTTTAAATGCAGCCCTACAGCATGGCATCCCTTGAGTAAAGAAATATTCAAAACCAACACGCGTTACTGACATGTTATCCTCAATCATTTGCATGCAAGAAACAAGGTATATATCTTGCCTTTCACTATCTAAATGGAGGAATTTTTCTCTTATGTGCTTTAGTTTCTTCATCCCTAAATTATACAAGCATTTCAAACCACAACAATGCTTCACAATATCCAATGCAATCTGTCTATCTGAAGTAAGAAATTTAAATCTTTTTCGACTTACTTCACGAGACCTTCTTTTAAATCGTAGATTGAGCTTGCTTTGCTTTTTCGTTGCTCCACATGCACTTGAGTCAGAAGGGAGATCAATGGTTGGATCAGATGGGAGATCAAGAGGTGCATTTGGTTGAGCAGCATTGCACTGTAAATTGGATAACTTAAATGACTCAACAGAAAACATGGAATCATCAGCACGTTCTAAATCATAGGGATCATCACTTCTCTGGAAAGGTTCAACTGAGAACAATGAATCAATATGAGCAGAGGAAGCTGATGCCCAAGCATCCACTGAAAAGATTGAGCTCATCTTCACTGAGTTCACAGAAGACTGAAGATGAATGACCTTTGTAAATAAGTAGAAATCCGAGATCAAGTGAAGATATCACATCAAATGTCACATCAAGAAGATATGAAATCAAAAGCTTATTAAAGTACATTAAATAACATAAAACATCAAATTACATCAAATCACTTAATTACTCAAATATACACTAATAAGGGAACCAAAGATTTGATTCACTTTTGATTCAAATGAGAAACACAGTTGATTTCTAACTACATATGAGTCATTCAGTCTAAGCATTGTGAATGAATCAAAATATATCCAAGTTGAGTTCCAACAGGAATATATAATAAAATTATTTGGAGAAATTTTACAAGAAGAAATTTTACAACTGGAATATATCCAAGTTGAGTTCCAACTGGAATATGCTATGCCATTGAACACTATACAAGAAGAAATTTTACATTTGGTTAAGATTTCAAGGATTAGGTTTTATTGTGGTCTTGGCTAGATATCAAAGAGGTAGATGAAAGTATATTGAAAAAGAATTATGTGTAAAAGAGGCACACAGAAAGTATATTCATACATTGATTTTCCATTTCAACAATGTGTTACAAGATAAATGTGAATATGAACTAAAGTGTGGAGGATAACACTATAAAGATGTCATTAATCTCACAACTTAGACCTAATTTTCTCCCAAGCAACAGACTCTAAGAAAAAACTTCTACATGAGATTAGAAATCCTCATGTACATACCATACTGTTGCCATTGAAGTTTAATTTCCATGCAAATGTATATAAATAGTTGCAAGGTTCTGTACTAGAATGTTTATTCATAGTGATTTTCCATTTCAACAGTGAGTTACAAGATAAATGTGAATATGAACTAAAGTGAGGAGGGTAATACTATAAAGATGTCATTAGTCTCCCACATTTAACACAACTTTGACTTGATTTTCTCCCAAGAAAGAGATTCTTAGAAACAAATCTCTACATGAGTTTAGACATCCTCATGGACATACCATACTCTTGCCATTGAAATGTAATTTCTATGCAAATGTATATAAATAGTTGCAAGGGTCTATGAATATTTCATTAAAGTGGCTCTAAAACAGCCTATTTGTGTGGGTGCTATTCCCTGGTTAGATAAGTTGACAGATTTAGTTAGCAAGTGGACTCATTCAGTTAGATCCAGTTAGTTTCTGGTTCAAGTTACCCAATTGCCTATAAATACCAGAGGAGGAGATCATTCGCATTTTCAAAATCCACGAGCAAGAGAGAGCAGCAGAGCACAGACAGCCATGGAGCACAGAGGTCAGCATACCAGCAAGCCAAGTCTGATGGAGAAGAAGAATGTTGGCAAAAGTACCAAGAGGTAGACAAAATCATAACATAAATAAAGATTCCAAAAAGATTCCCTCTGTATGTCTGTGTAAATATCTGATTTCTAGGTATTTATTTTTCTTACCTCTAGAAATATGGATCCAAAGCATGTACAGCTCGATGCCTGGCATCGACTTTAAGGTGTAAGTCGATGCCAGGCATCGACTTAGGATTGCAAGTCGATGCCAAGCATCGACTTGCAGGTGCAAGTCGATGCTAGGCATCGAATTGTCGGTGCAACATCGACTTGCACCGACAAGTCGATGCCTGGCATCGACATGCACCTACAAGTCGATGCCAGGCATCGACTTGGGCCCAAAAGTCGATGCCAAGCATCGACTTGCCGGCATCAACATACACTGAAAAGTCGATGCCAGGCATCGACTTTTGGGTGCAAAGTCGATGCTTGGCATCGGCTTTTGGGCCCAAGTGGATGCTTGGCATCGACTTTTGTGCCCAAGTCGATGCCAGGCATCGACTTTGTGTGCAAGTCGATGCCAGGCATCGACTTGAGGGTAAAAGTCGATGCCAGGCATCGACTTGGCCCAAAAGTCGATGCCAAGCATCGACTTGGGCCCAAAAGTGGATGCCAAGCATCGACTCTTGCACCCCCAACTCGATGCCTGGCATCGACTTTCACCCTCAAGTCGATGCCTGGCATCGACTTGCACACAAAGTCGATGCCTGGCATCGACATGCACTTAAACATCGATGCGTGGCATCGACCTGAAGCTCGAAATCGATGCCTTGCATGGACTTGGGCCTTTGAAACCACATTTACGTTTGATCTGATATTTCCAAGTGCCTTCAGGGATGCGGAGTACAAGGATGAAAGGCCCATCAAGAAGCTCAGAGTCACCATGGGCTCTGCTGACCAGCAACGTGACAAAGGCAGTGGTCACCAAGCAAATCCAAAGAAAATTATTGCACCATTATCCTCTGAGAAGGCCAGCAACCCACTAGGAATATCCTCAGGTGGACAGAGTAGCATAAAAATTCCTGTGGAGGATCCAAATATGAAGGAAAGGTCTAGGGAGACCGAGGTCATGAGGACAGATCGTCCACTTTGGGACATGACAAATCTCGAATGGTGCCTTCAGTACGTTGAAGAGAAGAATGCAGTCCTCCTTGTGTTCGCAGGGGCCTATGGCAGAGGAAAGATCACGACAACACAAGGTTTTCAGTATGGACTTGTTTACAAATTGGATTATGAAGATGAAGATTTTGACAACCTTCTTTTCTTGGTGGAGACATCGAAAGGATTAAGAAATGTCATATGCAAGATGGATTTCTTGTGCCCAGAGTGCTGTGTTCCAGAAGGGCTAGCTCAGATATGCAGAGACTCAGTGAATTTCATCAAGGACCTGATGCCATGGATCCAGGGCAATATCATGCCAACACAGCACAAGAAGACGACCCCTGTAAAGGCAAGGGGTAAGCAGAGTGTGCAGAAAAAGCCCCAAAAGAAAAAGAAGATAATTTCAGAAGAGGACTTTTCTGACTCAAGCTCTAGCTCTGGGGACATAATTGTTGCACCTGGTGGAGAGCTTGCATCTAGTGTGCTTGGCACTGAGCAGAATAAGATAAGGGAGGACATAGCTAGAAGAAAAGTTGTGAAGAAGGGGCAGTTGTTCCACCTGCCGATTAATATTATCCACAGGCCACCAGTGGATCCAGTCACAGGGAGGAGGCCCCTTGAGATCAGGGAGCCACATAATTTGCACGTCCAGAATCTTAAGAAGAAAATGAAAATAAATCCTCATGCTACTGTTGTGCCATTCCTTGTCATGGTGGATCCGAATGAGTGCAGCTGTGTGGAGGATTTCAATGAGGGTTTGTTTGAGGATTACACTTATTATGTGATTGGAGGTTCACACTCTGCAGAGGCTCGTAGACAGTTAGTGAAGGAGCACCCTACTACATTCTTCTTTAGGTATGCAGAGTGTAAGATATATGTTGGTCTTACAACTGAGGAAGCCAAGCTTCTTGCTTGGGATCACAACAACGACAATGACTACAGGCAGAAAATGTCCTCCATAGAGAGAATTCGGTTCTTCCACCATGAATACGAAGATTGTCTTGTGAAGGAAGCTGGGAGAATACATCCCAATCTACGAAAGCAATGCCTTATTGAGGTTGGAATTGCATTGGATGAGAATAGAAAGTCAGATGCTTTGAGGAAATATGATCCATGGTTTCAACTGGCATTGAGATCAGGTGAGATCTGGGATCTTCAGGATAGAATTTTCACAATGTGGGAGCACAAGGAGGTCAAGGGCCAGAAGCAACGAAAGTCGAGGCCAGACCCACAAGTTGATCTGAAGGGAAAGGGAAGGAAAGTTGACCTTTCAATTGAAGAGGCTCCTGAGGACATGAAGCTGACCCCATGGAGGGCCCTTCAAGGAATCAAGGATGATACATTGATCATATCAACTTTGTCAAGGGTAATCTCGAAGGAGTTAAGCCTCGAGGAGATGGTGACTGAGCTCAATAAGTATGTATGTTATTCTCAGATCCTTTTTCCCTCCTCCCATGCTTCTTGTCTAACCTAGTCTCTTTTATATTTATGTGTCTGTAGTCATAAAGTGTACATGAAGATTCAGGAGGTGATGATGAAGAGGCTGGGTTGCTTTTCTTGGACAGAAGTCCAAGCAGACTATCCAACCACATCATCCTACAAAGCCTTATCAGAATATTTCATCCTGTTTCGTGATTGGGTAGGTTCTCTTATCAGAATATTTCATCCTAACCAATTTGATGCATTGCATGGCATTGACTTGGGGGCATAAGTCGATGCCTGGCATCGACTTGGGGGCATAAGTCGATGCCTGGCATCGACTTGTGGGCATAAGTCGATGCCTGGCATCGACTTGTGGGCATAAGTCAATGCCTGGCATCGACCTGCAACCAAAGTCGATGCCTGGCATCGACCTCGTGGCAAAAGTCGGTGCCAGGCATCGACTTAGGTCCCTAGGTCGATGCCAAGCATCGATTTTCAGTAGAAGGTCGATGCCTAGCATCTACCCCAACAAGAAATCGATGCCATACATCCGTTCTTTATGTTCTGTTTGCTGTACCGAAGAGCTCTTCTAATTGTCTTTCCAATTTGTTCTGCAGAAACCAAGGAAAAGTAAGTCTTCAGAGGTACTAGATGATTGCCCCCTTGCATTCCTTGCTCACATTCAAAGAGCAAGGCATGAGAAATCTAGACTGAAAGCGAAGGAGATGGATTTTGATGATGAACCCGATCTTAAATGTTTCTCCAATCCCCTAGACCCCCTTAGGCCTGTATATTACAATGTGTTCTGTAGTGATGTAAATAATATTTGTTCTGTTGTGCCTAGAAAACATTTCTCCCTTCTCATAGCGGACATACCCTATGGATTTAGGATGTTAGGATCAGTTAATGATGATGAACCCTTCAAACACCCTCAGATTCGGAAGATGGTCACTGATTTTGCAGAGTTGACTATGTCTCCTCTTTGGAGGATAGTAATTTTCCATAGCAGAGACCAGTCTTTCTCTGTTTCAACTGCTCTGAAGGCAACATGTCATGCTGTGGAGTGCCTCACTTGGTAAGTAATCTTCTTTCTATCTCCATGGCTTTAATGATGCCCTATGTGGCTCATAGTTCTTTTTTGCAGGGTGAAGACAAACGTAAATCACACTCCTTTGCATCGGTTTGTGAGCGCCACTGAATGCATTACAGTTGGCTATTATGATGAAGTAAGCAAAAGGAGAGTCAGGGAGCATTGCAATGAGAATGGGATCTCAAATGTGCTCATGTTCCCAGCCGTTACCAAGAAACTTCGTCATGTAGCTGGGGACATGACTTTGGTTAACCCTTATCAGAAGCCACAAAAACTCATAATGAGATTGCTTCAGCTATTTTCCAATGATGATGACTGGTTCCTAGAACTTTTTTCGGGCACAGGTAATTTCAATTTTCACAATTTTCATTAGTCATTGTTGATTGAAGCCTCTAAGAGGTTTTCTGCTGTTTCAGGAACGACTCTGGCTTGCTCCTTAAAGATGTTCAGGCACTGCATAGCTGTGGAGAAGGATGATGCTCAAGTGAGCTTCATTAGAATGAGAATCAATGGGCTGAATGAATGCCCAGATGAAGACCAAGAGGTTGGAAGGAAGCACATTGCAGATACGGAGAGATTCCAACCAGCTTCAAGGGAGCCTGTTCCCCCACTTGCAAATGAACCTGGGGACATGGCTGACCTTGAAGAGCCAATCTTGGAGCAAGAGAGGCAAGATAGGTGTTCTAATGTGTCAGAGGATACCAATACCCTTGAGCCTGAGGAAAGCTATGATCAGCTTCTATTGTAGATTCACATAACTCTTGTAAAACACATGAAATGTAAAAGATCATTTTAATGGAAATATAATTTGGAGTTCTGCTTCCACTTGGTGTTCAGCTTGATTTATCTTGAGCATTTCTCTGATCATGTGTGAATGTTTCTTAGTATAATTTTGTTGAATATTATCTTCTCTTGGGAATGCTTTTGTGAAGTGTATTTCATATTCTGTTAATATGGCCAGGCATTCAATGGGGATCTTAACCATACAAAGGGGATGATCTTAATTGCCTTGTTAAAATGCTCTGATTTTTACAACACATGTACTCTAATTTTCGAGTAACTTTTAATTAGCTATCTTTTGTGCTTGTTGAGGTTATAGATGTAATGAAGGAGCTTCGCGAATTCTTACTTGTACCTTTTCAACTCTAATCTATTGTCCAAGATCATGATGTGGGATTCTTGGTCATGCTCAACAACTAGTTTTCATGGCAGCAAGAATTTTAGTATATCTATCTTGACTACTTGGGATATGAGATCAAGCTTCTAAAGACAATATTTACAAGCAAGACTCGTGATGCTTTCTAGATATTGTAAAATGCCCACTTTTTTGCTTCATATAATGGTATTTAGGTAAAAAGAAAAAGAGAACATGTCTTTGTTCTCCTTTGTTGTGACTCAGTGTTTCTATTATGTGTGTTGCAGATCAACCTTTCCTAGCTAGTCAGAAGGGCAAAGGAAAATGGAGCTCTTTTACTAGTAAGCAGAAATCTACTAATTCTGCACAATCAAAGAAGGAAGACAAAGATGAGAAGAAATTTGAAGAACAAAAATTGTTATAAATACTATACTGTAAAGCAAATGATCATGTCATTAAGAGCTATCCAAAATTGGCTGCTAAAGAGGCAAAGAAGAAAGAGGCCGAAATGGTTGTTGCAGAGACCTCTACAATGAAAAGAGTTTTCTAATCTTGTGCAGAATTAAGAATGGGCATTGACTACTGTTTGCAGTTTCCAACCATCTTCTAATGAGTAGTGCATGTCTCTTGTAGACTTAGATGTTTGGTACTTTGATAGTGGGGTGACCAAACATATTACCTCGCAGTGCAGTTTGTTCTCCTCACTCGAGCCTACCCCTATAGGGAATACTATTACATGCGCCAACAGCTCCTCTTATCTTGGTGTAGGAGTTGGTAAGATCATTTTGAATACTACTGATGGTAGTTCTTTTACATTATCAGATGCTTTATTTATGCCATGGATCAAGAAGAATCTGTTATCAGTTTTGGCCTTAGCCAAGATTGGTTTGGTTGTGAAATTTGTTGATGACAGATGTACAATTCATGATCTATCAAATGGTGATGTGATTCTTGCTTATGGCATTTTATCTCGTGGGCTATATAAGCTCATAGATTATGAAAAATTTATGAATGACTGAGCATGTGCAATACATGATTCTTAGGCTATGTCAGATGCAAAGCTGTGCTATGCACGCTTTGGTCATCTGAATTTTGCTAGTTTGCTACGCCTGTAGAAATATGAAATGGTGTCCTCTTTGCCCAAGCTTGAGGCACTTGATAAACATGTATGTGAAGGCATATTTTGGGCAAAATGCAGCGTTTCTCCTTTCCAAAAGATGTTTGAGTTCGAGCTACTCAAAAATTGCAACTTGTTCATAGTGACGTCTGTGGTCCTATGCAGACACCCTCTTTGGGAAACTATCTTTACTTCGTGACTTTCATTGATTAATTTTCCAAGCATGCATGGGTATATCCATTGAAAGCAAAGTCGAAGTGTTCATGTGCTTCAAATAGTTTTTGTTTTTGGTTGAAAATCTATCAGCATGTAAAATGAGCACCCTCCATTCTGATTGAGGGAGGTAATATATATCTTCTGACTTTAATGCATTTCTGGCTGAACATGGAATAAAACATCATTGTCCAGTGCCATATACACCTCAACAGAATGGAGTTGCTGAACGGAAGAATAGGTCACTCATGGAGATGGCGAGGTGTATGGTCAAGAGTCATGCTTTACCACACAGTTTCTAGCTTGAGGTTGTTATGTGTGCAACATATGTACTTAATAGGTGTCCCACTAAAGCGTTGCAGTCTTTCACTCCATATAAGGCTTCGCATGGTCGCAAGCCATCTATTGCTCATATGCATGTTTTTGGTTGTTTGGCATATGCATTAGTGCCTGAAAAACATCGCAAAAAATTGGATGATAAAGCAATAAAATGTATTTTTATTGGGTATAGTTATGAAAGTAAAGGCTATCGTCTGTATCATCCACAGACTAAACACATTTTGGTTAGCCGTGATGTTTTTTTGTGGAAGATGCTATTCAACCGTTACTTTCATGTACTAAGGAGACATCTATTAGCTCCAAAGACATGTATGATACTTTGCTGCCTCTTTTTACAGGTGGATACATGTCCAATTTTCAAAAGAAATCCCCACACAAATAGTGATTTTCATCACTAAAATCCATTTAAATACCATTTCATATTTTTGTAACTCCATTTTGTTCAAGTCGAGGAGTCCTTGAGCTTGAGGAGTATTAGAAGTACCATCCTACCAATTTTCATAATTTTTAGACTTTGTTTGAGCCCTCAAATAGGCCCTGGAACCTAATTTTTAACTAGGTCGGACACTAGGTCTGGACAAGGCCAAAACTAGTCAAAAGAATATAAAAAGAGCTAGAGAGCTCATTTTTGGGGCTAGCTTGTTAGAGAGTTATCTTGTTGTAGATTTGAGCTTTTGTAAGAGAACTCTTTTGCAATCGAAGTCCTTCCATTGTTCCTCTTTTTGCTCTTACCTTGTGCACGTGTGTGTAAGTGCTTGTGTGCTTTCACTCACACACTTGTGCCTTCACTCGCTCGTGGTCTTCATACCAATCCTCATGTCTCCACGGATTGACAAGTAAAGGAGGTGGTGCTTACACTTGAGCTACACCAAATTTTGGCGCCGTTGCCGAGGAGAGAGCTTCGAGGACGAGCATTGTGATGGTAAGATAGTAGATTTGCGACGTTGGAAGGTAAAAAATAGTTATTTTCTGTTATTTTTCTGATTTTTCCGATTTTTCTTCTTCCTCTTCACCATTATCATTGGGCATAGTCATCATCTACTAGTTCAAGGATCTGAAGACACCAGGCAAAGTTGTCTACCCGGATAACACGTCAGGGAAAATGTTCTTGGTAACAGAACATGATAGACATGTATATACTTGGAAGAGTGAATTCATTTTCCCTCCAATAAGTTCTAATGTTTCCCATGGCCTCCAAGGAGCAGGATCATCCCAGGCTCATGAAGCCTCGAGGGAAAGAACTAGAGAGAGACTTGAGGTAAGCTTTACACACAATGTGGGTAGAGACAGATCAAGACTGGAAGGTGAAAGACCTGAAAGAGAGACATAAAGCACATAGGCATCAAAGAGATGAACACGATTTTGCATTGCCTAGACCCCGAGAGCACCCAAGAACCCTTCGACCCTCTCAAGTGTTCAAGACAAGGCCTATTCATGAAATTTGGGAATTATTCAAGTCCCATTTCTAATACAAGTGATGGTATTAACTTATAATTTCTATGTTATATTCTTCTTACAAAGATCAAGTCATGAATACATCTTCTTTTTGTTAAAATGTTTTAAGTTTTCAATAGACAAAAAATAATATTAGTTGATGAGCTTATTTAAAAAAACACCACGGGGAATATGAATAAACAAAGAAAAGCATTCAGCCTTGAATTTTTTTTAAATATGAAGTGTGTTATTATCCAATTCAATAATAATAGGTCAATTATACATTATTTGATATATCAATAAATGGTCATAAAATCAATATCCCAAAATATGATGTTCTAAAAATCAATAAATTGATTTAAATTTAATTGTATAACAAATCTACCCTAATATGAGTTTAGAGCTTATAATTTAATATAAACAATAAATATATTCAATTTGGTCCTAGGTCGCTTGTTCGGGTGGTTGGGCCTCTCACCTCTTGAGGCCGGGACGAGGGTTCAACCCCCATCAACACATGTAAGGGACATGTTTAACATGGAAAATTGTATCTTGTTGCTGATGTGCCACCGTTTGTCCTTCTTCACGATAGTTGTGATCGCAATTTAACCCAGCTATGTAAACCCCTATTCTTATGGGATAAGCTAGGTCCCACGGATACTCTTACTTATACAGTTGCAATTTCAAAGTTAAAGCCCGGAGGAGTAGGCCTCGGCTGAACCTCCATTTAAAAAAAAAACAACCACATGAATTTAGATCTAATTTAACAATACTCAATAATATGCAATTTGACATACTAATAATTGTTCATTTAGGTGAATGATATGAAAATTATGTCAATACTATGTTGTTTAAAACATGAAAAGATTGTTTCATATAATTTTATAATAAATCTATCATACTAATTTAGAGCTTTGAAAAACAATCGAATTCAATAATAACTCAAATATATGCAATTAAGGCTACCAATAAATTTTCACTTGGTTGAACAGTCCCAAAAATATGTGGTGTTTAAAAACACCAATAAAATGCATTATGTTCAAATATTTTAAAATCATTGATATCATTTCTTAAAATATTGTTCAAGTACATAATATGTTTCTCTATCACAAGGTCTCTGATTTGCAATTGTATTGCATGTATAAGAACGTCTGTTCTTTGAGAAAATCCATCCATAAAGCCAAGGAATCATTGTTTTGGATAAAAATGTTTCCTACTCCTCCGATGATTGCCTCCACAGCTTTGGTAGAATTATGTAAGTGCCTTTCATATTCCAAATCACATGATATAATGTATCATAAAAAATAATGGTATTATTTCCATCCAAATCTAGATAATTTTTCCAAATCGTGTCCAAGTTTTTATGATGCACAAACTTATATCCGATACGGATATCAGTTTTTTGGCATGCACCCTGACTTGCTATAATATGAAATCTTTGATGGTGTTTTGAAAAACATAGTGCAAGTGTTCTTTGAGCTATCGACACTCTTTTTGTGGTCCAAGTCCACACTTCAAAAAGATCCATACAAAAATCCAAGAAATATAATGCATCCTTGCGAACGTAATGCGTAATTCTTGTGTTCTCTTCAATAAAATTCATATGATTTTGCAAAGATTCAAGTAATAGATCACCCCTTTCCTTGTCAATTGTCTTGAGCAAAATGCCATTCATTTCCAGTATCAATACCCTTCTTTCATCTCTTGGGAATGAAGAAAATCCTTGCTAGCTTCATACATGTGTGAAGACCAGCAAGACATCAATGCCAACCTTGTGTTTTCTTTGTAGTTTATATGCAAATCAGCATTTTGTTCTGCAAAAAAGAATTGAAGTTAATTAGATTTATATAAAAATCAATTAAATTGTTTTACATTCTATATTACTTCATAATTAGAGTAATTAAAGATATGTTTAATTAAGCCATTATCATTTCTCTCAATATTCAAAACTTATAGTGAATTAAAATTGATAATACATAAGAAAATATAATAAAATTGATTTAAATGCATGTTTTTATATTCATGGGGATTCCAATTTCCTTTTATAGTTTTTCTTACATTCAATATAATCAAAAGTAGACTAAGGCTAGCTAAATGCATGATATTATATTCCAAAAATAATAAAGTGTAATATAAAAAATATATAAAGAAAATATGAACAATGAAAAAGTGACAAGGAAGTATAATCCAATAACAAGATTCACAAACCAATCTTCCTCTTCATTAGGAGCTATCTACATGTTTTTTACTTATCTACTTTTTATGGCTATAAGTTTATTTGTGAAGAAAAACAATCTTTCATGGAACAAGGAAACTAACATTAAAAAAATGGGTTATCTTCAAACCAATCAAAAGATCTTGAGATAAATTTAATAATCCACCTTGCCGTCAACGTTTTTCTTTATCCTGCAAAAGAAAAATTTTATAAATATTGATTGTAGATATAAAAAAAACATTATTGTATGAAGAATTTCTTTACCTATTAAATTAAGGTATGCCTTTTGTAACCTTTTTATGTATGCCTTTGCTATAACTCCACTTATGAAACAACTTTTTCGATAGCCCAACCTTGTAGCATACACTATTGCATGATTTTCTCTCATGCTTTTATTTTTGTAGCACATTTGTAACAATTTTAGCTGCTCTTTATTTAAAAGTGGAACACCAAATGTTGAAGCTATTGTTGCTAGATCTCCCTTTTCGATTTCCTTGCAATTCAATGGAACCTCTAGCTTTGTTGATGCTATTGTTGTATGTTCCTTTTCGATTTTGTTGCAATTCAATGGAACATCTACCTTTTTCTCACTATTATTATGTACTTCAGAGTCATCAAAAGAAGATACTCTCAAGTTATTTGAATGATCATTTGATTCACTCAAGATATCGTGGTCTAACATAGATGATGAATTCTCCATTGCAAGTTGAAACATAGGAAATATAACATGTTCTTTGATGATAAGTGGTTGTCTGATTCGATTTAGCAAAATATCATCTATTTGGATGAAGCTCAAAACATAGGATAGAAGATTACTCGGTACTGAATGATCATGTCTTGCCTGATAAGGGGTAATGTAGATGCAATTTTCTATTGGGATAGAACCTTTGAAAAAACTATCATTAATGATAAGTTGATTTGGTTTATATATTTCTTCAATGTGATCCATATAACAATCTTCTTGACTCAAAAAAAGAATATCTTTTTTTCGTATGTTTCTCAATGAATCTCACATTATTCAAAATATTATTTTTGAATGTGGATGAACAAACACCAACATGAAAGTGTTGAAGAATAGAATCTAAAAATTCAAAACATCTCCGACTTATAAATATTCTTTTGTCATCAATGTTTGAATGATTTTTGACATAATCTTTCTCTGATCTGTTCCATCTTATATCTTGGTTGAACAAAAGGGCATTTAGATCGAGAAGGAGAAAATTGTTCCTTATATGAAGTGGATGATAGATATTCTCTACATATATCAAACAATGAGGATAATAAATACACAATAACTAAAAACAATGCTTTAAGATAACTTATTGATATATAATCAATAAATGAGTTATAATATGAATAAAATAATTATAATATTACACAATATACTTGGTAAAATCCAAAAAGGCCTAGCATGTTGTTTCTCCATAACATTAGATAGCTTATCTGATGTTTGAAAAGAGCTTTGCTCATGTAGAGTACTCGTTTCATCCTCGAAATGGCCAATAAGCTTTCCAATACCATCTTCACTTATGAAATGTTTATTTTTGTTAACATCTATAATAAAAAGAAATCCAAAAGATATATATTAATACTCAGTACAATGTGCAAACATGTCAATACTTATTTTCTCAATTAATTTCTCTTTATGATAAAAATCCATCTATTAATTTCTCTATCTATCTATTAATTTCTCTTTCTAAACACTTATAATTAATTTCTCTATGCATCTACTTCAAATAATAAGCTTTTGATTTTAAAAACCGCACAGTTCAATATTTGCATCTTAACCGTACATTTCGAAATTGTGTTTAATCAAATGCATCATGATTTTAAAAACAATATGTTTCTGATTTTTTCAAACAAAGAGTCATAAATCATGCATATCTATTTAAAAATTATAACAGATGAATTTATGCATCATTGATTTAAAAACAATAATTCTTAAATTACTCGAATAGACAAGAGATGTCTAATTTTAACTCACAAACATATGATATTAACAATAAATAAAAAGATTTAAATATAATCGATTCGCATGACTTTATTCAACAAGCTAAGATATTCAAAATAAAAGTCTTTTGTTCAAGAAATGCAATCATCACTAGCATATAAAGAAAAATATACTTTGAAAATTATGGTATTTATTACATTACATGGAATCAATATTTTCTCAAGTTGCTTTTCCTTCTCATACATTTGAAGTACCTGCAATATCTTCATCCATTGTAACAATATGTTCGTTGGTTTCTGTATCATCCTGATTACTTTCTGATTCTTCTCCACTAGGTTGTACATCAATCTCAGCGTCAACATTCTCGAACACATTTGTATTATCTGTATCTTGATTCCTGATATCTATATCTTGATTACTGATATCACACCATTGATGCAAAGAAGGGTCATTCTCAAAAACTGAGGAGCAAATTGATTCTGTTGGAGTTAGACGTCTGCGGAAGCACGCGAACAGCACAAGGAAGAAGAAGAAGCTTGGAGCACAACACACAAGACTGAATGTATTACTAGAGAATGTACAAAGATAAGTAGCCCATTAGGGCAATAGGCGTATATACAAGCCGGGGGAAAAAAACTTCCCAAAGAGGGAAAAAAGTGCCCCGACGATCCTAGAGTGTTCACACACATCACTACCTAATATATCAACAAATCCCCCCTGGGAGTGATGCGGTGAACAAGGAGCTGGCACTCATGTATAAGGAAGTGCCAAGCTATGTGGAAATCACTCCACAAAAGGAAGTAAGCCCAAAGCTTTGCGGAAAGCTTCAAACTTCTCCCTAGGCAGAGCCTTCGTGAAAAGGTCTGCAATGTTCTCCTGCGTGGGCACATATGCCAAGCTGATCTCCCCAGCAGA
This sequence comes from Ceratopteris richardii, assembly GCA_020310875.1. Lineage (NCBI taxonomy): Eukaryota > Viridiplantae > Streptophyta > Polypodiopsida > Polypodiales > Pteridaceae > Ceratopteris > Ceratopteris richardii. The sequence continues at coordinate 601,069 of MU260073.1, forward strand.
GAACCTCTCCCTGACATAGTGATAATGCACCTCAATGTGCTTAGTGCGAGCATGGAACACAGGGTTCCTCGCAACTGCCAATGCGCTCTGACTGTCAGTGAAGATGGTGGTGGCAGAAGACTGGCCAACACCCAAATCATCCATAAGGCGTCTGAGCCACACACACTCAACAGTCACTGTGAAAGCTGCCCTATACTCAGCCTCACAACTGGAAGTGGCCACAGTATGCTGCTTCTTGCTTAACCAAGATATACATGAGCTACCAAGCATGAAGCAAAAACCACTAGTGGACACACGAGTGTCATAGCAACCAGCCCAATCTGAGTCAGAAAAAGCATGCAAATCTGGCGGTAGTGATCCCCCCTTGGGATAAAACAACCCAAGTAGCCGAGTACCACTCAAGTAGCGAAAGATGCGCTTAACCGCTTTCCAATGCGTGACTCCTGGGCAATGCATAAACCTCCTCATCTGTGAGACAGCAAACTGAATATCTGGCCGAGTAATGCATAAGTAAATCAAGCATCCAACAGCCTGCTGATAGAGAACAGCATCAAATGCATCTCCAGCATCATGAAGACTCAATCGTAAACCTGTCTCCATAGGAGTGGCAATAGGCTTACAGTCTTCAAGGCCAAAACGCTGCAATAATGTGTCAATATATTTCGTTTGACACAAAGCCATTCCACCATCAACGTGCATAAACTGAATGCCCAAATAGTGATGCAAATGCCCCAAATCAGACATCTCAAATGAGGCATTCAAATCAGCCTTAAAATCAGCAATATGTGTCTCAATAGGACCAGTGAGCAGCATGTCATCAACATAGACAACAATGATCAGAAGCACATCATTAGCACGTTTAACATATAAGATGCTTTCAGTTGGACTGTTCTCAAAACCATGTGCAATCAGATAGGCATGTATCTTCTCATACCAAGCACGTGGTGCTTGCTTTAAACCATATAATGCCTTCTTTAACGTGCAAACCTGGTTTTCATGCCCTTTCTGCACAAAGCCACGGGGCTGAAAAACATACACTTCTTCATGCAAGTCACCATTCAGAAATGCTGTTTTAATGTCCAACTGATGTACATTCCAACCATGATGGGCTGCAAGTGCACAAATGCTCCGAACAGTAGTCATACGGCATGTAGGTGCAAAGGTCTAATCAAAATCAATGCCTCTTTCCTGTGCATAACCCTTTGCAACAAGCCTAGCCTTATACATGTCAACTATACCATCAGGTTTACGCTTCAGCTTCTATACCCACTTAGTGCCAATGGCCTTCTTGCCAGGAGGCAAGTCACATAAAGACCACGTACCATTCTTCATTATAGCATCATATTCAGATTGCATAGCAGCCATCCAATTTTCTGAATCTTGTGCTTCATCAAAAGAAACGGGCTCATTCTCATCACAGAGACTAGATGCAGCCATAGCATAGCAATCTGATGCAAAGGAGGCACTATGAGATCCTGAACGAGTACGATATGACAAAGGTGCATCTAATTTGCTGTCACGCAAAGTCTGCACCAGCGATTTTGGCATAGTTTTTGCCTGCTCAATATCAGCTCTCTCATCAACAAGTGCATCATGTAAATCTGCATCAGAAATGGAATGATCTGCATCATCATATGAAACCTGCAAAGGTTGAGAAGTTGCCTCATTAGGACCAGCACTAGCCTGTCCACCTGTAAAAAGAGGCATCAAAGTATCATACATGTCTTTGGAGCTAACAGATGTCTCCTTAGTACATGAAAGCAATGGCTGAATAGCATTTTCCACAAAGACAACATCACGACTAACCAGAATGCGTTTAGTTTGTGGATGATACAGACGATAGCCTTTACTTTCAGAACTGTACCCAACAAAAATACATTTTACTGCCTTATCATCCAATTTTCTACGATGTTGTTCAGGCACTAATGCATATGCCAAACAACCAAAAACACGCAGATGAGCAACAGATAGCTTGCAGTCATGCCAAGCCTCATATGGAGTGATAGACTGCAACGCTTTAGTGGGACACCTGTTCAGTATATATGCTGCACACATGACAACCTCAAGCCAGAAACTATGTGGCAAAGCTTGACTTTTGACCATGCACTTCGCCATCTCCATGAGTGACCTGTTCTTTCGTTCAGCAACTCCGTTCTGTTGAGGTGTATACGGCACTGTACACTGGTGCATTAAAATCTGAAGACATATATTCCCCCCCTCGATCAGAACGGAGGGTGCCCATTTTACATGCTGACAGATTTTCAGCCAAAACCAAAAACTATTTGAAGCACATGAACACTTCGGACTTTGCTTTGAGTGGATATATCCATGCATGCCTGGAAAAATCATCAATGAAAGTCACAAAGTAAAGGTAATTTCCAAAAGAGGGTGTCTGCATAGGACCACAGACATCACTATGTACAAGCTGCAATTTCTGCGTAGCCCGAGCTGAACCATCTTTTGGAAAGGAAGAACACTGCATTTTGCCCATAATACAGCCTTCACAAACATGTTTTCCAGGTGCCTCAAGTTTGGGCAAAGAGGACACCATTTCAGATTTCTACAGGCGTAACAAACTAGCAAAATTCAGATGACCAAAGCGTGCATGCCAAAGCTTTGCATCTGACATAGCCTGAGAATCATGAACTGCACATGCCGAATCATTCACAGATTTTTCATAGTTTATGAGCTTATACAGCCCACGACATAAAATGCCAGAAGCAATAATCACATCGCCATTTGAGAGATCATGGACTGTACACCTGTCATCAACGAATTTCACAACCAAGCCAATCTTGGCTAATGCAGAAACTGATAACATGTTCTTTTTGATCCCTGGCACAAATAAAGCATCTGACAAAGCGAAAGAACTACCATCAGCAGTAGTCAAAATGATCTTACCAACTCCCATAACAGGATAAGAGGAGTTATTGGCGCATGTGACAGTATTCCCTGTAGGGGCAGGCTCGAGTGAAGAGAAGAAACTGCGCTGCGAGGTAATATGTTTGGTCGCCCCACTGTCAAAGTACTGCAAACATCTGAGTCTACTGCAGACATGCACTGATCATGAGAAGATGGGTCAAAACTGCAGACAGTAGTAAACGCCCATTCTTCTTCCTCCACAAGATTTGTAGACTCTGTTTTTGGTGTAGAGGCCTCTGCAACAACCATTCCAGCCTCTTTCTTCTTTGCCTCTTTAGCAGCCAGTTTTGGACAGTTCTTTATAATATGATCATTTCCTTTACAGTACTTGCAGAACAATTTCTGCTTTTCTGATTTCTTCTCATCTTTATCTTGGTTCTTCGATTGTGCAGCATTTGCAGATTTCTGCTTACTAGTAGAGGAGCTCCATTTTCCTTTGCCCTTCTGACTAGCCAGGAAAGCTTGATCTACAACACGCATAATGGACCTGTTCTGCCTGGATTGATCTTCCTGCAACAGAACAGAGACTAATTCCTCAAATGACAAGGCATTCGGATTGCCTTTCATCATCAACCGAAGAGTAGAGGCAAAACTCTGATATGAATCAGGAAGACCATTCAGAACGGTCTGCACAAGTGAGCTATCTGGTATAACCTCATCAGCAGAAATCAACTGTTCCTTCAAATCTTTGATCTTCGTTAGGAAACTGTCCATAGAATCACCTTCATTCATGTGCTCACTCTCCAACTGTTTTCGGAGATAAGCAACACGAGCCTCATTCCTAGCTTGGTACAATATGGTAAGTGTATCCCAAGCATCCCTAGCTGTTCTGCAAGAGCGTATGTGAGGAATAATGGCACGTTTGACAGACAAAGCTATCAATGCATGTGCCTGGGCATCTCTGCCATCCCAACGAATCTGCTCTGCAGTAGGTGCAACAGAAACAACAGCACGAACAGGAATCTGCACAATATCATCTTCGACACCATCTTCATCAGCTCCAACACCTCCAGCACCTGTATTTGTAGTACCTGTAGTCGCAAGTGTAACAGGACGTCTTTCAACACCCTGCACAATGTTCCACAGTCCTTTTGCAACCAGTACATGTCGCATCATATAAGCCCATAATGGGTAGTTGGTACCATCCAACTTATCCTCAACAACCAACATACGGAATACATCACTGCTTTCAGCCATGGCCGGTGACTAAAATACCTTGATGCAGAAAATTGACTGTATCTCAAAAAGTTGAACGAAACTGCCCAGACGAGTTCTGCTAGACCTGTAGCAGACTTCGAGATGCTTAAACTGGCGAATGGAAACTGGTATATACCTTTGGCACAAAAGGATAAAATAGCCTGCACAAGCACTGCGATAGTGCGTTCGGAGGCCGAAACAAGCTCAGATCACGATTTCGGCACCACAGAGCGAAGCCGTTTTGATCTCGGAAACACCCTGAGTATGCTCACCAAATTTCGTGCGAATCTGAGACTGCAAACGGAGGAGTGTCGACGGCGCCCTAGAAGAAGCGACAACCTGCTCTGATACCAATTGTTGGAGTTAGACGTCTGCGGAAGCACGCGCACAACACAAGGAAGAAGAAGAAGCTTGGAGCACAACACACAAGATTGAATGTATTACTAGAGAATGTACAAAGATAAGTAGCCCATTAGGGCAATAGGCGTATATACAAGCCGGGGGAAAAAAACCTCCTAAAGAGGGAAAAAAACCTCCTAAAGAGGGAAAAAAGTGCCCCGACGGTCCTAGAGTGTTCACACACATCACTACCTAAATATATCAACAGATTCTAATTGTTTTTCTTCAACATCTAAACATATACCAAAACATCTGCGTTTTTTAGATAAACTTCTTTGAAGAACAACTCCTCGACAATACAACTCTATAACATAGTTGTCTTCACGAGCAAAATTGTTGATGAAATCATCAATGAAATTTTTTTCTATGAATTCATCCAGACCTTTATGAGCAAAAATATTTAGATTTGTTTGATCTATTCTATCAATCATCTGATAAGTATCCTCTTTGCTAATGTACATAAGCACTATTGCAAAATCCATGTGTCCTTTGATCGAAGGATTACTACTCTGAGTAGCTCCAATTTTGAAAGTCACTTTTGTAGCTGTATGTTGAACTCCTTCCACAAGCATATGGACATAGAGGAAATTAATAAAAGATACTAGAACATATTCTGTCTCGGAATTCATCCCGTTGAGTGCAAAAATCAATCTGGAGAAGAACGTTGCTGAAATGCATTCCCGAGTATGTAAACTATATAGTTCTAAATCAAACCGAAAGAAAACAATATTGAATGGAAGAACTTGCTCTGCACAAAAACTTTCCACCTTGTTCAAATCGAAACCAAATCCATAGATTGACCATGGAATAACATTTGCTGTGGTCTTTATTCCCATTGCAACTGTATACAAATGACTCAACAAAGTTATGGCAGCCTTTGATAAAGGAGGAGACTTCTTCGCCCTCTTTAATGAGTCTTTCACAAATGTTTCACTATAACTTTTAATTTTTTCATATTCTATGTCTGTGATATTGTATTTCTCACAGAGCTTTTCCCAAGTCAAAACCTCTGTTGTTAAATCAATAAAAAATGAAATTATAGCATTTTTCAAGACACGATCTGTCTTTAATGTCCATGCCATTTCTTCCATGTCAACCATGTGCTTCAATGATTTTACCTTTTTTAACAAAATTTTCTTCTCTAAAATTGCCTTTTGAATTTCTAAAATTTCTTTATTGTCTAAACCTGCAATACATCTGAATAATGCCGGACCTAATATAACCGTCCCTGGTGCCTGCTTTAATTGACCACCTTTCATAGCTACCATCTTTGCGGATGTCGATATAACATCTTTTGTTGAATCTCTTTTGCTATTTGGCACTTCACCCTTTGTATTTGGCAGTGCCCCCTGACTATACAAACGCATTATTGATATCCAATTCTTCCATTCCTCATCATTGCATAAAAGAAGATGTAAATCATTCTTTATAAATCCTTTTTGTAAAGTTAGCTCTGTAGTCTCTACAAAATTCTGCAAAAAAAACATATATAGTTTAAATAAATACAAGTTTTAAAAAATAATAATATATAGTAACTAAAACATAAAAAATACAAAGAATATAAACATACCTGCCATGATATAAATTCTCTTTTACTCTGATTAACACTTGGAGGAGGTTTGGATGGACATCCGTTTGCTTTCCATTGAGATCTAGCTTGTAAAAGTTAATCCACAAATGGTTCTTTCTATAATGACTTTGCCACCATCAAATTAGCCTCTTTAGATATCTCCCTTGAAATTTTTGGAGGACAATTTACTAAAATTTTTGATTTTCTATATCTAAATTGTTGTCGTAAATGTAATTTCACCATCGGAGAATTCATAGTTTGTAAAGTTTTCGCTGCACTAATTGAATGCTGTCCAAATATTATCTAATACTCAACTTTATCAATATCATCATGAGATAAAGTTTTTAGAGGTATTCTGGCACTTGGATCAATACGCATAACAACTGCAAGAACTTCGTTCTCTTTCGGAGCCTAGACAAAATCATTCATTAATGTATGCACCCAATCTCTGTTTAATTTTCGATGGTGCTGGAAAACATCTTTTTACATCAACATTAAATACTGCATTAGAACCGAAAGCATAGTATTCTTGTTTTTGAAGTAGTAAATCCATCATTTTATTTTCTTGTGGCTTCACTACTGTATCTTCTGTTTCTTCACTCCTATTATCTAAATGTTGGATTGATACATCTTCATCGTTTTGTACAGACTTTGATGATGATCCTAAGTCTTTATTTGAAGAACCTTTCAGCTTTCGTTTCTTAGATCTCTCAAATACATCTGAGCTTCTCTTCAAAGATTTTGACTTTTGTGTTAATCTTTCGGCTTCTTTTATAATTTTCACTAATTCTTCTATTGATTCGATTGATCCAATTGAACCTAATGATCGATCAAACTTTGAGATACTATCTTTCATATCATCCAAACAAAAATTCTCCGATAAGCAGAACTTATTCGCATTAATATTCTCACCATCTGGAAGCACTTTACACGTAAAACACGGTGTGCCTTGTGCATTTACATCTTCTTTAACATGAACAATGATGCCCATATCACCATATGTAGATCCTGCATCTGTCATAAATAAATGTACATCTGATTTGAAGTTTCCTTCATGATCATAAGTATCAACAAACCATTTCATGTCTTCTTTATGTGTCAAATCAAAAGTTTTCTGAACCTTAATCCTATTTGAAGGAACCTTCATCCCACTTGTTTTTTATAAATTCTCCAATGAAAATACATTATCGATCACATTGCTTTGAAATTCATTTGTGTTTTCCATTGCTCCTGAAAGTCAAAGAAAAAACTTTTTTTTAAATCACATCAACATAATAACAAACAATATCAATATAATAACATCAACTTTCTCATTCATAGTCATCAAATTTATTATCAATACTATTCTCTCTAATTATTATACTTTAGATTATAGATTATTATCAAATCTACGAAGTTCAAGCCTCTTAAGTTCATGCCCCTTGTGTTCAAATTTGAAAATATATTTGAGTTAAAAATACTATTCGTTTTGCTGAAAAAGATAAGAGACTTGATCAGATAAGAGACTTGATCTTAAGTTCAAGTGTGACATTTTATGACTCAACACACTTAAACTTGATATGATTCGAAAGCTCGAACTTAAGTTTGAACCTGATGATGAAATATTCAAAGGCTCGAACTTAAGTTCGAGCCTCATATCATGTGAGCCAACAATCCCAAACTTGATATGGTGGAATTAAGAAAATTGACAAAGGATCGAATTGGAGTTGGAACCTGGTATTAAGGGACACAATGACTCAAAACTTAAAAGCTCAAACTTAAGAGGCTCGAACTTAACTTCGAGCGACGCACCAAGTGAACCAACAATCCTAAGCTTGATATGGCTTGAAAAAATAAGAGGCTCAAACTTAAGTTTGAGCATCCCAAAATTCAATTGATTTTGAGGCTCGAACTTAAGTTCGAGCCTTTGTTCTTTTGCACATAAGACACAACAATCCTAAACTTGATATGGCTAGAAAAGTTGAGAGGCTCATATCATATAACCGAACAATCTTAAACTTGATATGGTTGGAAAAGCTGAGAGGCTCGAACTTAAGTCGAGCCTCATACCATGTGATCCAACAATCCGAAACTTGATATGGATTGAAAAGCTAAGAGGTTCAAGGCTCCTAAAATTGAATTGATTCTAAGGCTCGAACTTAAGTTCGAGCCTCTTTGTTCTTTTGCACATAAGACACAACAATCCTAAACTTATATCATATGACCCAACAATCCTAAACTTGATATGGCTAGAGTTGAGAGGCTCGAAATAAGGTTCGAGACCCCATAGTTGAATTGATCCTGAGGCTCGAACTTAAGTTCGAGACTGTTTGTTCTTTTTCACATAAGACGTTGTTCAATCATGTGACCCAACAATCCCAAACTTGATATGGTGGAACTAAGAGGCTCGAACTTAAGTTCGAGCCTCAAATCAAGATTGACAGTTGATATGATTCAAAGGCTCGAACTGAAGTTCGAAGTTGGTATTAAGGGACACAATGACTCAAAACTTAGAAGCTCAAATTTAACAGACTTAAATTCGAGCCTCATATCATGTGACACAACAGACTCAAAGTTGATATGATTTATAGGCTCGATCCTGAAAGGTTCGAGCCTGATGATGCCTATCAAAATTCAGAGGCTCAAACTTAAGTTTGAGTGACATATAAAGTGAACCGGATCGTAAGCTTGATATGGCTTGAAAAGCTAAACAGCTCGAACTTAATAAGGTTCGAGACCCCATAATTGAATTGATCCAACAATCTTACACTTGATATGGCTTGAAAAGCTAACACGCTCAAACTTAAGTTCGAGCCTACCAGCTGGAAAGGTTAAGTTCGAGCCTCTTTGTTCTTTTGCACATAAGACACAACAATCCTAAACTTGATATGGGTGGAAAAGCTGAGGCTCATATCATGTGACCCAACAATCCTAAACTTGATATGGTTGCGAAAGCTGAGAGGCTCGAACTTAAGTTTGAGCCGCCCGTAACTGAATTGATGTTGAGGCTCGAACTTAAGTTCGAGCCTGTTTGTTCTTTTGCACACAAGACACTATTCAATCATGTGACACAACAATCCCAAACTTGATATGGTGGAACTGAGAGCCTCAAACTTAAGTTCGAGCCTGTTTATTCTTTTGCACACAAGACACTCTTCAATCATGTGACACAACAATCCCAAACTTGATATGGTGGAACTGAGAGGCTCGAACTTAAGTTCGACCCTGATGATGCAATATTCAAAGGCTCAAACTTAAGTTCAAGGTTCATATCATGTGACCCAACAATCCTACGGTTGATATGGTTGGAAAAGCTGGAAGGCTCGAACTTAAGTTCAAGCCTCTTTGTTCTTTTGCACATAAGACACAACAATCCTTAACTTGATATGGCTGGAAAAGCTGAGGCTCATATCATGTAACCGAACAATCCTAAACTTGATATGGTTGGGAAAGTTGAGAGGCTCGAACTTAAGTTCGAGCCACCTGAAATTGAATTGATGCTGAGGCTCAAACTTAAGTTCGAGCCTGTTTATTCTTTTGCACACAAGACATTGTCAAGTGACACAACAATCCCAAACTTGATATGGTGGAACTGAGAGGCTCGAATTTAAGTTCGAGCCTGATGATGCAATATTCAAAGGCTTGAACTTAAGTTCAAGGTTCATACCATGTGACCCAACAATCCTATGCTTGATATGGCTTGAAAAGCTAAGACTCTCAAACTTAAGTTCGAGCCTGCTAGCTTGAAAGGTTAAGTTCGAGCCTCTTTGTTCTTTTGCACATAAGACACAAAAATCCTAAACTTGATATGGCGCGAAAAGCTGAGGCTCATATCATGTGACCCAACAATCCTAGACTTGATATGGTTGGGAAAGTTGAGAGGCTCGAACTTAAGTTTGAGCCGCCCGTAATTGAATTGATGCTGAGGCTCGAACTTAAGTTCGAGCGTGTTTGTTCTTTTGCACACAAGACACTATTCAATCATGTGACACAACAATCCAAACTTGATATGGTGAAACTGAGAGGCTCGAACTTAAGTTCGAGCCTGTTTGTTCTTTTGCACACAAGACACTGTTCAATCATGTGACACAACAATCCCAAACTTGATCAGGGTAGAATTTAAGTTCGAGCCTCATATCATGTGACACAACAGACTCAAAGTTGATATGATTTACAGGCTCGATCCTGAAAGGTTTGAGCCTGATGACGCAATATCAAAATTCAAAGCCTTGAACTTAAGTTCGAGCCTCTCAATTTGATTATAAACTTGATATGGCTGGTATGCATGAAAACTTGGTATGGCTCGAAAAGCTGAAAGGCTCGAACTTAAGTTCGAGCCTCTTTGTTCTTTTGCTCATATCATGTGACCCAAGAATCCTAAACTTGATATGGTTGGAAAAGCTGAGAGGCTCGAACTTAAGTTCGAGCCAACTCAAATTGAATTGATGCTGAGGCTCGAACTTAAGTTCGAGCCTGTTTGTTCTTTTGGAAATAAGACACTGTTCAATCATGTGACACAACAATCTCAAACTTGATATGGTGGAACTGAGAGGCTCAAACTTAAGTTCGAGCCTCAGCATCAATTCAATTTCAGTCGAGCCTGCTAAACTTGAATTGATTCTAAGGCTCAAATTTAAGTTCGAGCCTCTTTGTTTCTTTTGCACCTAAGACACAACAATCCCAAACTTGATATGGCATACATGCACTATACACACACACTTACTTATATATATATATATATATATATATATATATATATATATATATATATATATATATATATATATATATATATATATATATATATATATATATATATATATATATATATATATAGATAGATAGATAGATAGATAGATATATATATAAACAACAGTATACACACACACACATACACACACACATACACACATACACATACACATACACACACATATACACACACACATATACACACACACAAACACATACACATATACATACACATACACACGTATACACACACACACATACACATACACACACACACATACACATACACATACACATACACATACACATACACATATACACACACACAAACACAGCAGTAATCGCATACACATACACACACACATACACAGCAGTACACATACACAGCAATAATCACATACACATACACACACACACATACACAACAGTACACACACACACACACACACACACACATATATATATATATATATATATATATATATGTGTGTGTGTGTGTGTGTGTGCCTTTAGTTTCAACCCCTAAATAGTCATAACTATCAAGATATAGGTCAACTGCTAGATGAATTCATTGTAGAATTTTCCAAGAGTGGTATCAGGCATAATACATCATCCTTCATCCATAGCTTCAAGCAGACACCCCAAGAAACAGTGCGACTAGTAGGAAGAAGTTTTCAGACAGTACATAGAAAGATGCCCTGTTTTGGAATTACCCACACCGGCCAAACAAGTGGCTTCGTTTTTAGATGGCTTACTAAGCACAAAGTTGAGATCATATGTGTACTTGAAAGAGCATAGATCCATAGAAGAGTGTGTGCGGATGTGCATTGACATAGAAGATAACTTGGGTGAGGAGTTAGGATTGTCCAAACTCTATAAGGATTCTGGTAGTTCTACTAGTCATACTTCGAGAATCTCCATGGAAATAGAGGAGATAGCTGAGCAAGTGGCCAAGAAGCTAGGAGTTCAAAACAGAAAAACACCAAGAGTCACTTCATTGAACTGATGTTATACTTGCATAGGGGACCACATGGCTAACATTTGCCCAATGCAATACCAGAATGTGAGAGAAAGGAATGCCCCATATTGCACTATTGAGAGAAAATACACGAACCATATGGCTCAAGCTTGTCCATACAATAGGCAGGCTATTAGGCAAGCTTATCAGCAACCTTACCAACAGGGTAGGTATCAGAACCAATACCAACAGCCATATTATAGACCACATCAACAATATCAGGCATAATATAGGCCACAACCAGTCCTCCGAAACCAACCACTAGCTCCTGCCAATGTGATTCCAGTTAAGTATGCAATGGCAGAGGAAAACTCTAATAGAGCATTGGTGCTAGTGACCCCTTTGGTCTCAGAAAATGACCATCATGCTTAGAATTCTGACTACTTATATGAAGATAGTCCACAAGCTTATTACACAGAGTCACCTGAGCATAGTGAGACTTATCCTTATCACTATTGGGCACCACCTATGGAACAAAATTGGGAGCCCGAATACTCTGATGTCATGTATACAAATCCTAACCCTAGGCCCCAAGCAAGACAAGTAAGACCACAAGCCCCTAGAGGACCATGTTTTAGATGTCAAGGTGACCATTTCATTCGTGAATGTCCCCATCCACCGTCTCGAGGACAAGGTCAAAACATCACAATACAAGGTTTTTGTCATGAGTGTGGCAAGGAACATCTTCTTAGAGAGTGTCCCAAGAACCCCTCTAGTGCACCCAAGGTTACACCCATTAATGTGATAGGCTTAGTGATCAATTCAAGTTCAAGTAGTAATAATGTGGCTCCTAGATAGATAGTTACCAGGGCACAAGCCTTAAAACAAGATAAGCCAGCTAAACAATCTGAGTCAAGTGAGTCAGGAGAGCCTAGTAAGAGAAAAACAAGAACATGGAAGGATACCAGAGAGAAAGCCAATCGCAAGTGGAATAGAAAGTTATCTGAACGAGAAGAAAGCCTGAGAGATGCAAAAAGCAAAATAGAAGATATCGCCTCTCAAAATCCCTCGCATGACAAAACTCCATCCTTTCCACCTCATCCCACCCCACCACCCATTGTAAATAAACCACAACTAGGGTTTGTTCTTGTAGATCCAACCCCAGAAGGCTTGGACATGATGTTCAACACCTAACATGCTCATCTTCAAGAAGAGCCATCAGCTGCAAACTTAGACAAGAGTTACCCTAGAGCAGATTTAGAGATTGAACAAACAAAAATGTGCATGAAAATGGTGGACCTAGCTCAGGCTATGCTCGAGACTAGCCAATGATTCAATCAAACAAACTCTATCAAATCGGATTTGCACTTCTAGGGCTTATTAGAAAGATTAGAGTAGTTGGTAAACAAGCCGCAGGTTTCTTTACCTCCACAAGCTCAACCAATTGTTGAAAGAGGAAGCTCACCACCATCGAAAGCTTATGTTACTGATTCCATAGATGATGGAGCACCTCTTTCAATTCAACAGTACTCTCAAGAATTCTTGAGGGAAATACAAGAAGAGAAATGGGCCAAGGAGAAGGGTAATCCCCCTCCTATTTCTGAGATTGATGACCTTCATGATCAGTTTCCCCAAGACATTCCATCTATTTACGAAGATCAAGCAGAGCAGCAAGAAGACGAAGGATTTGATTTTGAATCTAATACTTTAGAAGAATTGCCACAATTCACAGGCCCTTGGGAATCTGAATCTCTTCAAATCAGAGCTCCCACAATATTGGTAAGACATGAAGACTCACTGGTTCCAAGGAACACAGATGTCATGAAGAACACTAAGGTTTTGTGTTATCTCACCGTAGAAGAGCTGCTCAAAGTAAAACCAGAGCTATGGAAGCATGTGGTGAATCATGTTCCTGAACTTGATTCCAATGAGTCGAAAACCTCTAAACAAAAAGTCCTAGAGATACCTCTAGACAAAATAGGGGACATGAGTGAAGGTGAAGAAGGTAATACTTATCTTCCAATCACCTACCAAGGTTACACTACCAAAGCTATCTTAGATTCAGGTGCTGGTGTTGCAATTGTGACCACCTCCTTGTGGAAGCAATGGGGCAAACCTGCATTAAGACCAAGTAGAATGAAGCTTCAAATGGTTGATGGCCATATTAAAAGACCTCTAGGATTGCTTGAAGGGATAACTCTAACCACTTGTGGTGTAGAGTTTGAACACACCTTTGCTATATGTGACTTTGACGAAAACAATGTCTATGAAATGATCTTAGGAAGATCCTTCCTACAACAATTGCAAATAGTACAAGATTGGGGAACCAACTTTTTGTACTTGCAACACTTAGGGGTCACCACCAAGGTCAATCTAAAGGACTATACATTTAGAGATGTACCTCCCCTACAGTGGAACCCTATCCATAGGCACCAGAAGATTCAATCTCTATGCATTTTGAAAGTTCTTATGATCCATCCTGGATGCATGAAGATACTCACTTGTGGATGTCTAAGGTCGTAGAGGAAGAGGAGAAATGCCTTAAAGCAAGAGAAGTAGGAACTTCTCAAGGAGATAGATCAGTTAAAGACCCAGCCTACACACCGATGATCTTTCTAGGTGAGGAATTTGAGCCTCATGGTTGGGCAGAAATCTTAGCCACCATGGACATTGTTGTCAATGAAGAACAATGCACACCTCATTATGATGAGGAGGTTTATGATATTTCAGTGTTCATGTGTCAGCCCTTGCTAGAAGAATGTGATCCTAGTGATGTCATAGAAGAAGAAGAGAATGACAATGATCTAGAGTGCATTATGATGGATACTTACTTTGACTCAGAGTGGCACTATCTAGAAGATGTAGGAGTATTTACACAAAAAGAAGAAGAACCTCTCACAAGCAGGAAAACTATAAATTCAAAGGATGGAAGTGAAGGTAGTCAAAAGAAAAAGAAAAGAAAAGCAATGAAACAAGAAGAGGAGGAATCATTGTTTGAAGTACCATAGAATTTCAAGAAATATGAAGTCGAAGACCAAAAAATTTTGCTACGAATGCCTAAGAGAGAGGTCACTGCAAGACAAGCATATGATAATAAAGAAAATACCAAAAAGATTGTTGTGACCATTGAAGGGAAGGAAGAGCGATATACTTACATAGGAGAAGACCTAAGTGCAAAAGAAGACACGGAGCTTGTAGCTCTATTAAGGGAATACAGGGATGTGTTTGTGTGGCACTATAGAGACTTGAAGGGAGTAGATCCAAGAATATGCTCTCATACGATCCCCATGACTACTGATGCCAACCCCACCAAACAGAAGCCCTACATATATAATGACACTTATGCAGTCAATATAAAAGAAGAAATCGACAGGCTGATTGAAGCTGGATTTATTTATGAGATTGAGCATACTGAATGGGTGTCCCCCATTGTAGTGGTTCCCAAGAAGAATGGGAAGTTGCGAGTGTGTATTAACCTTAAAAAGGTTAATGCCGCTACGATCAGAGATAGATATCCGCTTCCAATCACCAAACATTTATTGGAGCATGTTGCAGGCAAGGAAGTTTATAGATTTCTTGATGGATTTTCAAGTTACAACCAAGTAGCCATTACCCCAGAAGATCAACACAAAATGGCATTTTCCACAGAATGGGAAATCTTTGCATTTCGTGTGATGCCATTTGGGCTCATCAATGCACCTGCAACCTTCCAAAGGCTCATGTTTCATGTCTTCAAAGAGTTCTTGCGAAAGAGCTTAGAGGTATATATGGACGATTTATGTGCCCATTCCGAAGAAAGAAGATACCACATCCCTGAGCTCAGAGAGATCTTCAACAAGTGCAGAGAATATCGAGTGTGTCTGAACCCAGAAAAGTGTGTGTTCATGGTACGACAAGGTAAAATCTTGTGTCACATCATTTCTAAGAACAGAATATCAACATATGAGGACAAAGTTAGAGCCATAGCTGAGTTGCAAAGGCCAAGGAATGTTAAAGAGGTGCAAGCCTTTATGGGCCATTGTGGATATTACCACAGGTTTATCCACATGTATGTGATCATAGCTAAACCTCTTTATGCCTTGTTGACAAATTTTGAGTGGAACGATGAGTGCGAAAATTCCTTCAATGAGCTAAAGAGACGTTTGTGCACAACACCAATACTGACCACTCTTGATTGGAATAAACCATTCCATGTCCATGTAGATGCATCCAATCATGCAATAGGATGTGTGCTAGCACAACTCACAGGTCAAGGAAATTTAGATTTACCTATAGCATATGCTAGCAGACAGCTAACCATAGTTGAACAAAACTACACAATGATCGAAAGAGAAGGCTTAGGCATGGTATATGCCGTGAAGAAGTTTAGACACTATCTATTGGCCAATAAGTTCAAGTTTTTCACTGATAATCAAGCTTTATTATATTTGGTCAATAAACCTTGCAATATAGGACACTTAGTAAGATGGTTCCTCTTACTAATGGGATACGACTTTGAAGTTGTTGTTAGGAAAGGTAGAACCCATCTTAGGGTGGATCACCTTTCTCGCATCACTTCACGAGAGTCATCACAAGGAGTGTCTGATGCGTTGCCCGATGTTTATCTGTTCAATTTAGAAGTTGTTCCTAAATGGGCAAATAAGTTGGTACCTGTCCTAACCTTCGGACCTGCAAATAAGAATGTGAAAACAAACAAAAAAGAAATTGTAAAATCACAAAAATATCAAATATTGGTAGGAAGCATGTACAAACAATATATAGAGGGTGTACTAGCTTGTTGTGTCAAGGACGATAAACGTAGTAGTTAGTTGCAACAAGCCCATGAAGGATTGCTAGGAAATAACAACAAATAATGCAGAATCTAAAACGTTTGGGAGTGTATTGGCCTAACATGAACAAAGAAATACATGAATGGATTAAGAATTGTCCAGCATGTTAGGAAAAACCCGTAGTGGAGCATGCTACCCTTTATCACGTGTCACTAATTCCAGATTGGAGTGCTCCATTGGTAGAATTTATGAGATCCGGGACATTACCCAAAGAGGCTAGTCTAGCAAGAAGAAGCAACATGGAGCAAGAGGCTCAAGACTATGCCTTAGTAGGAGACAACCTATACCGAAGAGGCAAAGATGGTTACTTAAGATTGTGCATTCATGAATCAGATTATTTGAAAGTATTAGAAATGGCACACAGTGGTGTTGTAGGTGGACACTTTGGTCCTGACCGAGTAATTAAGGCCATTCTATTTTTAGGACTTTGGTGGCCAACTCTTCATATGGATGCACATACCTATGTGAAGCAATGCGACACATGCCAATGTGCATACTATCCAATTAGAAAAGATCATATGCCTTTGAGGCCAATGATGGGAGGACGTGCATTCTCGAAGTGGGGCATAGACTTTGTTGGTCCCATTAACCCCCCAGCTAGAAACTCCCATGCAGAGTACATTATTGTAGCCGTAGATTACCTTACAAAGCGGTAGAAGTAAAAGCCACGACAAAGAATGATGCTCAAACGACAGCTCAGTTCTTATTCAAGAATGTCTTCAGGAGATATGGACTACCAATAGAGTTAGCGAGCGATAGAGGCACACACTTCTTGAATGAAGTTATTGAAAACCTTTTCCAAGAATTCTTGGTGATACATAAGAAGTCGGCCCCCTATCACCCACAAGCTAATGGACAAGCTGAGAGCATCAATAAGATCCTCTGTAATGTATTGACAAAATTGGTAAATAATAAACACTCTAACTGGGATAAACAACTTCATCATGTTGTTTGGGCTTACCGAGTTGCCTACAAAACGGTACTCAATGCTACCCCATTTGAGATGGTCTTTGGACAGAATGTGGTGCTACCATTAGACTTCCTAATCCTAGCTTTAAAAGTAGCACAAGGCCATTAGTGTGTTGATATATTTAGGTAGTGATGTGTGTGAACACTCTAGGACCACTAGGGCACTTTTTTCCCTCTTTAGGAGGTTTTTTTCCCTCACCTTGTATATATGCCTATTGCCCTAATGGGCTACTTATCTTTGTACATTCTCTAGTAATACATTTAGTATTGTGTGTTGTGCTCCAAGCTTCTTCTTCTTCCTTGTGTTGTTCGCGTGCTTCCACAGACGTCTAACTCCAACAATTGGTATCAGACCAGGTCATCGCTTCATCTAGGGCGCCATCGACACTCCTCCGGTTGCAGTCTTAGAATCGCACGAATTATGGCGAGCATACTCAACGTGTTTTCGAGATCAAAACAGCTTCGCTGTGTGGTGCCAAAATCGCGATCTGAGCTCGTTTCGGCCTTCGAACACACTATCCTGGTGTTTGTGCAGGCTATTTCGTCTTTTTGTGCCAAAGGTATATACCAGTTTTTGTTCGCTAGTATAAGCGTCCCGTAGTCTGCTACAGGTCTAGCAGAATTCATCTGTGCAGTTCTGTTCAACTTTTTGAGATACAATCAATTTTCTGCATCAAGGTATTTTAGTCACCGGCCATGGCTGAAAGCAGTGATGTATTTCGTATGTTGGCTGTTGAGGATAAGTTGGATGGTACCAACTACCCATTATGGGCTTATACGAGTACTGAATAGGTGTCCCACTAAAGTGCTGCAGTCTATCACTCCATATGAGGGTTGGCATGAACGCAAGCCATGTGTTGATCATCTACGTGTTTTTGGTTGTTTGGCATATGCATTAGTGCCTGAACAAAATCGCAGAAAATTGGATGATAAAGTAGTAAACTATATTTTTGTTGGATACAGTTCTGAAAGTAAAGGCTATCGTCTGTATCATCCATAGAGTAAACACATTCTGGTTAGCTGTGATGTTGTTTTTGTAAAAGATGGTATTCAGCCATTGCTTTCATGTACTAAGGAGACATCTGTTAGCTCCAAAGACATGTACGATACTTTGCTACCTCTTTTTACAGGTGGACAGTCTAGTGCTGGTCCTAATGAGGCAACTTCTCAGCCTTTGCAGGTTTCATGTGATGATGCAGATAATTCCATTTCTAATGCAGATGTACATGATGCACTTATTGATGAGAGAGGTGATATTGAGCTGGCAAGAACTATTCCAAAATTGTTGAAGAATCACTCACAAATTTGACATACAGACAGATATAAAGACGAAGAAAGACAAAAAGAAGCAGAAACAAAGTCAGTCAGAAAATTAAGCCTTAGTGAAGGGACAAATTCACGACTGTTATATAGTTCATAGAAACTTCCAGAAATACGAGTTTTTGAATCTCAGAACAAAATGTATATATATGAGGTAGAAGATCATAATATAGAGAGTGGGAAGAAGAGAGCAGTGTGCTCATAGAACCGGAATAGAATAGCGCATATAGAAACTGAGGATAGTGATATAGAAGACGCCAGAGATTGCGTATGTAGAGATGAATAATAGAACCTGAACTATCGGGTATTCATTTGAGAGAGATGGTAAGGAATAACTACTCAGAGTAGGAGAGTTTTCCATAGCTATGAGCAAAGTGAGGCCAAGCTATTTTTGTACACATCTTCTCTAATAGAAAACACATGTTCATGTGGAAGTTTTGAGCGCATTCTTCATATGTGAAGAAATCTGAGTGATTTCATGTTACTGTGAAAGTTAGTTAACAGTTACATTTTTCTCAGTAAATATTTTCCCGTACTTTTGAGAGGTAGATCTTGCAACACAGTGTAAATTTTTTAATGAGTAATAGCTCATCTTGAAGCTAGGAGTCTGAACTACAAACTGATCAAAAGAGTTTTGTGAAACGAGACCTGTACACAGTACAAAGTCTAACCGTAAAAGACATCCAAAATTGATGAAGGTTTTTTCTCAAACTTCAGAGAAAGTTTATTTACTAAAGGAAGTTCAGATATAACTTCCTTACTTCGTCAACACTCATTTGAAGTAACTACAAAGAGAATTGCAGTTGATTCCGGTAAGATTATGGTGAAAGTCTGGTAACATTCCGGTGAAGTTCCGGTGAAATTTCTGTGAGTTCAAAACACAGTTTTGACACATTTAAGTAACGGAAAGATTATCTAAATGTAAGCAAATACAGTAGTGTAAAGTTTGAAGTAAAACAGTTCAGAATTAAAGCTTGAAGGAAACTTGAAGCTTTCTATAAAGTGAATTTTTCAGTTTTCACTAAATACAGTTATAAAGTTTTCAGTTTCAGAAGGTTGCTAAGCTACTGATGATTATAGAGGTGTTCTAATATCACTTTAGCTTAGTTCTAGTTGAGGTGTGGCAATTTTCCGCAGTCTTGTTAGTGAACAAGCTTTTGTCATGAAATCAACAGTGGTATCAGAGCATAAAGATTCTGAAGAGGAGAAAACGTTTGTAAAAGGTAAAACCTTTTAACATTACACTCACCGGATGTAACAGAAACAAGAAGATTATGGCATATCATATCTCTATTGACAAATTGGACAGAGATAATTATCGCGCATGGGTAATGCGCATGGAAGCCTTACTTATGAGTAAGGACTTAATGATATATGTGACAAGAGAAGAAAAGAAGCCGACTTTCGAAGACAACAGTCAACCAAAGAAAGAAGAGTTAGAAGCCTTGAAGCTGTGGCAGAAGAAAGATGCAATGGCAAGAGCTTATATCTACAATACCATTACACATCATTTACTACCGCACATTAGAGGTCTGGAGAAAGCGAAAGACATATGGAGTGCATTGGAAGATCATTTCCAAAATACGATGAAAGCTAGGAAGGCTAGCTTATGGTCATAGTTTACAATGTTCAAGAAAAAGTAAAGTCAAAGCATTAGTGATTATGTCACTAAGATGAAAGACTTGGCGAACAGTCTTGGATCTATTGATGAAGATATCGAAGATCACAAGTTGATAGCACAAGTGCTTGCAGGATTGAGAGGAGATGAAAGGTGGAAACCTTTCGTACTCTCAACTAAACTTTCTTTAAATCATTTTGTACCAGATTTAAATAAGTTGCTTGGACTAATGTTAACGTTTGAGCAAGATTTGAAGACAGACGGAGATAAAGGACATAGTTCGGCTATGTATGCAAATGATAAGAAGAAAGGTGATAAAGGTAAAGAAAAAGATGAAGAAGAGATGACTACTCAAGCAAATTACGCAAGAGGAAGAGGTAATGCCAAAAGTAAAAGTAGAGGTAAAGGAAGAGGTAATCAAACTAACAACAAGAAGACTTGTTGGATCTGTGGATTAAGCAATCATTTGGCTCATGATTGTTGGCATAATTCTCAAGGATCAAGTCAGAATCAGAACAATAACAGTAGAGGCAGAAGCAAAAGATATCAAAGAGGAAGACAAAGCCAAAGAGGCAGATATGGTAGAGGTGGAGCAAGAAGTTGGGGACAGAATCAGTCTCACAACACTACCTACTACAACTATGCGAATGATACGCAGAATGACAGTCATACAACGTTGATGGTGAACTCAATAAGTATGTCAGAGAATGAAGACCTCAAGGTATTCTATATTGACTCTGGTTGTTCAAATCATTTGCCAGGAAATATAGAATTGTTATCAAAACTTGAAGGAGGTATTTCAAATCATACAGTACAAATAGGTGATAACACAAAACATAATGTAAGGTCAATTGGAAAGGTAAAGTGTAAGAATGGAGCTGACCTACTAACAAATGTTTTGTATGTTCCAACAATCCCGAAGAATCTGATTAGTGTGGGACAGATAGTAGAAAAAGGTCTTCAAGTCAGGTTTACAAATGAAGGAGTATTTGTTGAAGATCCAGAGAATGGATACAATCAGATTGTCCATGGTAAAAAGGAAGGTAGAATTTTTACTCTTAAAGTACAAGGGAATGTTGGTCAAGCCTTGATCACACATGGTGATGAGGTATTTACAGAGTTAGACCTCTGGCATAAGAGGTTAGGACATTTTAATGAAACAGGAATCAAAACTATGGTCGAAAAACAATCCGTGAGAGGATTACCAAACATGAAGAATCAACATATGATTCACAAGTGTGAAGCCTATCAGATGGGAAAAGCCCACAGGTTACCATTTCAGAAGAAAGGGTACAAACACGATGATGTGTTAGAACTCATACATACAGATGTATGGGGACCAACAAAAGAAGGATCTATCAGCGGCTCAAGGTATTACGTTCTTTTTATTGATGATGCAACAAGATGGATAACTCTTTATGTTTTGAAAGAAAAGTCAAAAGTATTTGAAGCTTTCAGACATTTTCATGCATATACTGAAAGACTTACAGGACAGAAACTCAAAAGACTAAGGTTTGATGGAGGAGGAGAATATTTTTCTCGAGAGTTCAATGATTATCTGTGGAATGCAGGTATCAAAAGAGAAATAACTTGTAGGTATACACCGCAACAAAATGGAGTAGCAGAAAGAAGAAACCGAACTCTAGTTGAGTTTGCAAGAGCAATGCTAAAGGAGAAGAATTGTCCAAATTATCTTTGGGCTGAGGCTGTAAATACAGCTACATATCTGGTAAATAGATTACCATGTACAGCTTTAAATGGGATGACCCCTTATGAAGCTTGGTGGGATAAGAAACCAACATTGATTATTGTAAAGTTTTTGGATCACTTGCCTATGCTTATGTGCCATCACAGCTAAGACATAAGCTTGAACCAAAAGCTGAAAAATATGTGTTCATCGGATATGATGAAAAAAAGATGGGTTATAGGTTATGGAGTCCTCTAAACAAACAGTTTATTGTTTCTAGAGATGTGACATTTGATGAAGGAAAGAGCTGGTATACAGATAAAGATCATAGTGTTGAAACACTTGAAGAAGAGATAAGAAGGAAAGAAAAAGGAAAATCACATATGCAGGTGAATGAAGATGAAGATCATATGCAGGCAAGTACGTCCAGGATTGGATCAGGTATGAGAAACGAAGATGGACCAAGATTTGATGAAGACGTGTATTCAGATACGCATGAAGAATATGAGTTAAGAAGGTCAAATAGAGTAAGGAAACAACGAACAAGGTATTCCTATGACACTTCTTATTTGACTCAGAAAAACTATGCTTACTTAGTAAAGGAAGATGAAGAACCTCAGAATTACAGTGAAGCAAAAGGTAAGAAACAATGGGAAGAACCAATGAAGGAGGAGTTCAATGCTCTTGAAGAGAACAAGACTTGGAAACTTGTTCCAAAACCAAATGGTAAGAAAGTGATTGGAAATAAATGGGTTTACAAAGTTAAGAAACTTGCAGATGGAAGGATAGCCAGATACAAAGCTAGACTCGTGGTCAAAGGCTATGCTCAGACGCATGGCATAGATTATGATGAGACATTTAGTCCGGTGGCAAAGATGTCAACCATAAGGACATTGATTGCTATAGCAACATCAAAAGGATGGAAGCTAAGTCAGCTGGATATAAAGAATGCATTTCTAAATGGATATATATCAGATGAAGTCTACATGGAACAACCTGAAGGGTTTATAAGTTCCAGTTACCCAGATCATGTTTGCAGATTAAGAAGAGCTCTCTATGGATTGAAGCAAGCTCCAAGAGCTTGGAATTACAGACTTGTGAAGTATCTCAATGACCTTGGATACCAAAGCTCGAAGGCTGATGCAAGTCTACTCATTAAGAGAACAGATGAAGGAATGATCTACATTTGTATTTATGTAGATGACATAATAATCATAGGAACCTCAGATGAAGGAATTAAGGAGGTAAAAAGATTACTTGAAAAAGAATTCAAGATCAGTGACCTAGGAAAGTTATCATACTTTCTTGGAGTGGAAGTTACATGTACAGATCATGCTGTATATGTTTCACAAGAAAGGTATCTCCTAAACTTACTGAATAATTTTAATATGGAAAATTGCAGAGAAGCTTCAACACCGCTTGAAGTAAATCATAAACTCAGCAAATATGGTGGTGCAGAGTTTAAAGATATGAGGAAGTATCAGTCGTTAGTGGGAAGCTTAATTTATGCTACACTAACAAGACCGGATCTCAATTATGGAGTGGGAGTTCTCTCACAGTTCATGCATTGTTCGAAGGATCAACATTGGGTTGCAGGACAAAGAGTTCTTAGATATATCAAAAGAACTATAAAAGAAGGATTATATTATCCTTTTACGTCAGATATAAAGTTGAGAGCATACAGTGACTCAGACTGGGCAGGAAGTCAAGATGACAGAAGGTCAACACATGGGTATATGGTATACCTAGGAGATAAGCTTGTAAGCTGGTGTTCAAAGAAGCAACACACAGTGGCTTTATCGTCAACAGAAGTAGAATATAAAGGACTTGTGGAAGCAGCTAAAGAAGTAATATGGATGCAGACCTTGTTCAAAAGCATGGGTATTGATCAAGGTATACGTATCATACATGGAGATAATATGAGCTCGTTGTATCTTGCAGCAAATCCAGTATTTCATGCAAGAACAAAGCACATAGAGATTCAATATCATTTTGTGAGGGAAAAGGTAATGGAGAAAGAGATTGAAGTAGTATACACATCTACAAAAGATCAGATAGCAGATATTTTGACAAAGAGCTTAGATGGAGTAAAGACAAGCAGATTCAAAGAAATGGCAGGTATTAGAGAAAAGAAGATTATATGAAAGATTAGAGAATGCAAATTAGTGATTGAGGGGGAGTTGTTGAAGAATCACTCACAAATTTGACATACAGACAGATATAAAGACGAAGAAAGACAAAGAGAAGCAGAAACAAAGTGAGTCAAAAAATTAAGCCTTAGTGAAGGGACAAATTCATGACTATAATATAGTTCATAGAAACTTCCAGAAATACGAGTTTTTGAATCTCGGAACAAAATATATATATATGAGGTAGAAAATCATAATATAGAGAGTGAGAAGAAGAGAGCAGTGTGCTCATAGAACCGGAATAGAATAGCGCATATAGAAACTCAGGATAGTGATATAGAAGACGCCAAAGATTGTGTATGTAGAGATGAATAATAGAACCTGAACTGTCGGGTATTCATCTGAGAGAGATGGTAAGGAATAACTAAGAGTAGGAGAGTTTTCCATAGCTATGAGCAAAGTGACGCCAAGCTATTTTTGTACACATCTTCTCTAATAGAAAACACATGTTCATGTGGAAGTTTTGAGCGCATTCTTCATATGTGAAGAAATCTGAGTGATTTCATGTTACTATGAAAGTTAGTTAACAGTTACATTTTTCTCAGTAAATATTTTCCGGTACTTCTGAGAGGTAGCTCTCGCAACACAGTGTAAAGTTTTTAATGAGTGATAGCTCATCTTGAAGCTAGAAGTCTGAACTACAAACTGATCAAAAGAGTTTTGTGAAACGAGACATATACACAGTACAAAGTCTGACTGTAAAAGACATCCAGAACTGATGAAGGTTTTTTCGAAAACTCCAGAGAAAGTTTATTTACTAAAGAAAGTTCAGGTATAACTTCCTTACTTTGTCAATAATCATTTGAAGTAACTACAAACAGAATTGCAGTTGATTCCGGTAAGATTATGGTGAAAGTCCGGTAACATTCCAGTGAAGTTCCGGTGAAATTTCTGTGAGTTCAAAACACAGTTTTGACACAGTTAAGTAATGGAAAGATTATTTGACTGTAAGCAAACACAGTAGTGTAAAGTTTGAAGTAAATCAGTTCAGAATTAAAGCTTGAAGGAAACGCGAAGCTTTCTGTAAAGTGAATTTTTTAGCTTTCACTAAATATAGTTATAAAGTCTTCAGTTTCAGAAGGTTGCTAAGCTACTGATGATTATAGAGGTGTTCTAATATCACTTTAGCTTAGTTCTAGTTGAGGCGTGGCAATTTTCCACAGTCTTGTTAGTGAACAAGCTTTTGTCACAAAATAAAAAAAAATGACTGGTGCAAACCTTGCTTGACAACAAATTAGATGCACCTTTGTCATATGGTACTCGATCAGACTCTCATAGTGCCTCTTTTGCATCAGATTTCTATGCTATGGCTGCATCTAGTCTCTGTGATGAGAATGAGACTATTTTTTTTGATGAAGCACAAAATTCAGAATATGATGCAATAATGAAGAATGGTACTTGGTCTTTATGTGACTTGCCTCCTGGCAAGAAGGCCATTGGCACTAAGTGGGTATACAAGCTGAAGCGTAAACCTGATGGTACAGTTGACAGGTATAAGGCTAGGCTTGTTGCAAAGGGTTATGTACAGGAAAGAGGCATTGATTTTGATGAGATCTTTGCACCTACATGCCGTATGACTACTGTTTGGAGCATTTGTGCACTTGCAACCCATCATGGTTGGAATGTACATCAGTTGGACATTAAAACTGCATTTCTAAATGGTGACTTGCATGAAGAAGTGTATGTTTTTCAGCCCCGTGGCTTTGTGCATAAAGGGCATGAAAACCAGGTGTGCATGTTAAAGAAGGCATTATATGGTTTAAAGCAAGAACCACGTGCTTGGTATGAGAAGATACATGCCTATCTCATTACACACATTTTTGAGAACAGTCCAACTGAAAGCACCTTATATGTTAAGCATGCTAATGATGTGCTTCTGATCATTGTTGTCTATGTTGACGACATGCTGCTCACTGGTCCTATTGAGAAGCATATTGCTGATTTTAAGGCTGATTTGCATGCCTCATTTTGAGATGCCTGATTTGGGGCATTTGCATCACTATTTGGGCATTCAGTTTATGCAAGTTGATGGTGGAATGGCTTTGTGTCAAACGAAATATGTTGACACATTATTGCAGCATTTTGGCCTTGAAGACTGTAAGCCTATTGCCACTCCTATGGAGACAGGTTTATGATTGAGTCTTCATGATGTTGGAGATGCATTTGATGCTGTCCTCTATCAGAAGACTGTTGGATGCCTGATTTACTTATGCATTACTAGGCTAGATATTCAGTTTGTTGTCTCATAGATGAGCAGGTTTATGCATTGCCTAGGTGTCAAGCATTGGCAGGCGGTTAAGTGCATCTTTCGCTACTTGAGTGGTACTCAGCTACTTGGGTTGTTTTATCCCAAGGGGGGATCACTACCACCACATTTGTATGCTTTTTCTGACTTAGACTAGGCTCGTTGCTATTACACTCGTGTGTCCACTAGTGGCTTTTGCTTCATGCTTGGTAGCTCATGTATATCTTGGTTGAGCAAGAAGCAGCCTACTGTGGCCACTTCCAGTTGTGAGGCTGAGTATAGGGCAGCTTTCACAACTACTGCAGAGTATGTGTGGCTCAGATGCCTTATGGCTGATTTTGGGTGTTGGCTAGTCTTCTGCCACCACCATCTTCATTGAGAGTCAGAGCGCATTGGCAGTTGCGAGGAACCTTGTGTTCCATGCTCGCACTAAGCACATTGAGGTGCATTATCATTATGTCAAGGAGAGGTTCTCTGCTGGGGAGATCATCTTGGCATATGTGCCCACGCAAGAGAACATTGCAGACCTTTTCACGAAGGCTCTGCCCAGGGAGAAGTTTGAAGCTTTCCGAAATGATTTGGGCTCACTTCCTTTTGTGGAGTGATTTCCACATAGCTTGGCACTTTCTTATACATGAGTGCCAGCTACTTGTTCACTACATCACTCCCAGGGGGGATTTGTTGATATATTTAGGTAGTGATGTGTGTGAACACTCTAGGACCACCGGGGCACTTTTTTCCCTCTTTAGGAGGTTTTTTTCCCCGGCTTGTATATACGCCTATTGCCCTAATGGGCTACTTATCTTTGTACATTCTCTAGTAATACATTTAGTATTGTGTGTTGTGCTCCAAGCTTCTTTTTCTTCCTTGTGTTGTTCGCATGCTTCGGTAGACATCTAACTCCAACAAAGTGGACTGGACATGAGTTGTCTGCTAGGATCTTTGATCTAGAACGCTTAGGTGAGACGCGGTTACGAGCTGCAACAGGCATCTATGCTCCAAATAAATGAAAAAAGGCATACTTCGATGCACACATCAAGGATAAATGATTGAAAGAAGGAGATCTAGTGTTGGTTTATACACTAAAGCAGCATGCTTGTAAATTGGAAAAAAGAGGATACGGACCCATGATCATTAATAGAATTTCCACTAGGGATGCGGTTCAATTGGCCACTCTAGAAGGTGACATCTTGCCAAACTATATTAGTGGATGTTGAGTAAAGCTATATCAAGAAGCTATTATAGAGGATATTTTAAGGAGACTCAACATGGCTAAGAAGCGAAAAGAAGAAGATTTGAGAGTTAGAGAAGAAGCAGAGGCCGAGAGGCTAGAGAGCGCATGAGGCAAAATAAGTTAAGGCGACTAGGCCTAGATGTCAACCTGAAAGCCCCAAAGTATCACATGGACATGTGCCAAAATTTGGGCATAATTACTCCTCCAATATTCAAACGAAGTCCCTTTGTGACCGTAGAGGTAGGACAAGGAAATAATATAAGGACTATGAGAGTGTTGATTGACTCAGGTGCAGCAACTAGTGCAGTTAGACTTTCATACTGCCAAGCCTTGCAATTGGACATCAATCCCATAGAAGCCTATCTCATAGGGTTGGAGGTGTGGAAACCCCTTGTTTGGGTGAGGTGGAGCTTCCCATCTACCTTCAAGTTGTCCCAATGATAGTCAAAATGATGGTGTGTGAAGATGAGGACCTTACAGAACCACTTGTCTTGGGTCAAGACTAGATCTATGACCATGCAGTACCTTAGAAGCCAACTTCTTCAAGTTTGGGTATAGAAACAATGCATTACATTAGAATTAGATAATTGCATGCTCACAAATCCAAGTATTACACACTTTCTTAGTTCTTCTAAGCCGAATCTTAGAGAAGAAGATTTTGTATGCATCACCAACTCTATGATGCACGAGTCAAGCATGGAAGAACACGATCAAAGGTGAGTAGATCTCTCTTCTTCTTCAAGGACTAATGTAGCCACAAAAATTCAACCATGGAGGCCAGTGGAACCAAACAAGACAATTGCTATATCAAATAGACAAAGGGATTTCAAGAAGAAGGTAGTTCTGGGCATGATGCAGATCTAGGTACGAAAAGGAGAGCAACCATCAACCTCTCCAACACAATTCCCACTCTAGCAAGCCCACCATGCCAAAACAAGAACAAGTAACCAAGACCAAATCAACCAGAAAATCTCCGACAAATTTGGGTACCAAAAAAATTAGCTACAGCTCAATAAGGGCGATTACACATGTGGATTCCCAAAGCACTCTTACATGCACAAAGGCCTATGCTCTCTACCATGCAAAAGGTCTCAACAAAGAAGTCAAGGAGAGAAAAGGGTAAGAACCGAGCACAAAGATCAAAAGAAGATAAACTCACCTCTTCGGACAAAATAAGAAGGCAATCATCAAGGATATGGGTCTAGAAGCCAAAAGTACTAGCAGCATCCATAGAACCAAAGAACCAACCATGTGGGATACATGAAGAAGTCAAAAGTGACCTGTACGCAGCCACACACAATTCTAAAATGGATCCCTATAAGGAGGAAAGATCAATTGTCATCAAGGGATCCAATGGATACCTCCAACATAGGCTACCTCAATGTTTGCAAGAAACATTGATAGCCTCAACGAGCGATGTTGAAGGATACAACATGTATTTCTTGGATCCACTTCTTTTTCATCATCGTTTGTACCTTTTTCTACCTTTCATTTAGTTAATAAAGCACTCTTGTATAGGTGTGTGTTAGTGCCACACTAGAGAATAAGTGGGATTCATTCTCCTTTCAGTTGAGAAATCCCACATAGCATGCTTTTTTGCCATTTTGTATATAAAGAGGTCTCCACCTCTTCTTTTGGGGGGAGCTCTTTGAGAAGTAATGAGATTATGCTAGTTTGTAGATAGACTCTTGCTCTCTCATCGTCATGATGTGCATGCATGCTTGTTCTCTTCTTGTCGAACGCTTGTGACACGTTGATGTATGATTACGTTGTTATTATACTTGTGATTACGATTAGTTGTATCATTCGCGATGCTTATGTTGTATCTTCTTGTTGATAACGTTGTTAATCATATGTTGACGAAGCGCCATTACGTCTGCTGAGTGCTTCTACGCAAACATTTGGGTCTCATGAGATGCTCCCTGGTTTGACAAGTATGAGTTGTGATGCTACAACGTCAACAATTTTTGGCGCCGTTGCCGGGGAGCGTTCTCTTGTCACTTACGTGATGGTTTATGACGTGAAGATGACGTGTATGCAAGCTTTGCATGACGATTTCTTGAGTTCTTTATTTCATTACGCTCTTGTGAGCATTCACGGCTTGCAAGATTTACAATAACTTGTTGTGATGATCCATTTTTTGGTGTGATGAAGATCCCCTTTTTTGGGTGATTAATCCACCATGTCTGGTGATTCTTCAAGTCACGAGTAAGATAGGAGTAGTTTTCAAAAATCTTTTAGTCATAATGTTGATTTTTTCTTTTACTTTTGTTGAGATTTCTCTAATTATGTGTAACTAAGTTTTGCTTTGGGTTTCTTCTGCAAGTTTCAAAGATGCTTTGATTATTCATCTTCATCAACGAACTAGGGTCAAAACAGAAAAGCCATATCCTTCACATCATCATCAGAAATGTTGGACGTCTGTAGCTTCAATGGATTAGCTCTGTCATGGCACTGGCAGATTCTGGTCCTGTTCATTGATACATTCTTGCATTCTTTAGTCACCGTCCACTGTCCACACGCGCGAGGGATGCGTATGAATTTATAGCGCCATTAGTGTGTGAGAAACCCTTATTACACTGGCTACTGAGCTGGCTGGAAGACTGCTTGCACAATTCTTTGAGTCCAGGGAGCTCTAGTTTTACCAGGAGATGGCAGCGCAGCTTGTCCTCTCTCGCGACATGACGATCCTCCCTTTTCTCTGGACGGAGATTCTCATACCTGTAGCTGCTCTCATCGGAATTGGATTTGCCCTAATCCAATGGTACATTGTCTCCTGCATCTCCGTTTCCCCAGCGAGGGCCAGTGAGAGTGGTGGTGACGACTACCTGTTGGAAGATGGTCCTGATGGGGCTGATGCAATGATCAAATGCGTGGAGATCGAGAAAGCGATATCCGTAGCTTTTACCACTGTTGCGTTCATTTTGGGGGTGGTTACATCGGTGCTTTCTGGCTATCTTGGCATGAAGATCGCCACCTATGCTAATGCTCGCACAACCCTTGAAGCTAGGAAAGGTGTAGGCAAGGCTTTTTTTTGCTGCCTTTCGTTCTGGGTCCGTGATGGGTTTCCTTCTTGCTGCAGATGTAGGTGCAGACTTGGTTGGTAAGGTGGAGAGGAACATTCCGGAGGATGATCCCAGGAATCCAGCAGTCATTGCTGATAATGTTGGTGATAATGTTGGAGATATTGCTGGAATGGGATCAGATTTGTTCGGATCATTTGCAGAATCCTCGTGTGCTGCATTGGTTGTGGCTTCTATTTCTTCTTTTGGAACTTCACATGACTTCACTGCTATGTGCTTCCCACTTTTGATCAGTTCCATGGGCATTGTTGTTTGTCTGATCACAACTTTGTTCGCAACTGACTTCTATGAAATTAAAGAAGTGAATCAGATTGAACCTGCATTGAAAAGGCAGCTGATCATTTCAACCGCATTAATGACTCTGGGTATCCTACTCGTTTGCTTTCTTGCACTGCCAAGTTCTTTTACCATTTACAACCTTGGCAGTACACCGAAAGTTGTTAAGTGGTGGCATTTGTTTTTCTGCGTGGCTGTGGGTCTCTGGGCTGGCCTGATCATTGGATACACAACCGAATATTTTACGAGCAATGCATGTAGTCCAGTGCAGGATGTAGCTGACTCTTGCAGAACTGGAGCTGCCACCAATATTATTTTTGGTTTAGCATTGGGCTACAAATCTGTCATCATTCCTATATTTGCTATTGCAGTTGCAATATATGTCAGCTTTGCCTTGGCAGTCTTCTATGGAATTGCAGTTGCTGCCCTGGGCATGCTCAGTACTATTGCAACTGGCCTTGCAATTGATGCATATGGGCCAATTAGTGATAATGCTGGTGGAATTGCAGAAATGGCAGGAATGAGTCATCACATACGTGAGCGCACTGATGCTTTGGATGCTGCTGGGAATACTACGGCAGCCATTGGGAAGGGCTTTGCAATTGGGTCTGCAGCTCTGGTGTCCTTGGCCTTGTTCGGAGCTTATGTGAGCAGGGCATCATTGACAAGTGTGGATGTGCTATCAGCCAAGGTGTTTATTGGATTGATTGTGGGTGCTATGCTTCCTTACTGGTTCTCTGCAATGACCATGAAGAGTGTCGGTAAAGCAGCTCTTAGTATGGTGGAGGAGGTCCGCAGACAGTTCAACACCATCCCTGGTTTGATGGAGGGCATCAACAACCCTGATTATGCAACCTGTGTGAAAATTTCTACCGATGCTTCGATAAAGGAGATGATTCCTCCTGGAGCATTGGTTATGGTTACACCATTGGTCGTTGGTATCTTATTTGGTGTGGAGACCTTAGCTGGCCTTCTTGCAGGTGCACTGGTGTCTGGTGTGCAGATTGCGATTTTTGCATCAAACACAGGAGGTGCATGGGACAATGCCAAGAAGTATATTGAGGCTGGAGCCTCAGAACATGCTCGAAGTTTGGGTCCGAAAGGTTCAGATGCACATAAAGCAGCAGTGATTGGTGACACTGTTGGTGATCCCTTGAAGGATACATCTGGTCCCTCTTTGAACATTCTTATCAAGTTAATGGCTGAAGAGTCCTTAGTCTTTGCACCCTTCTTTGCAGCTCATGGAGGGTTGCTGTTCAAGATTGGTTGAGCCCATATGGGAATGTAAGACTATAGATGAAGCTTAGGCAGTCTCCTTTTCCAATTGCCATCAAAACTAACTAGGCCCTTAACACGCTGAGGACTTTCATTTTGTATCTGAAAGTTAGGTCATCACACTCTTCATTTCTTGGGAGTGTCGTAGATCAGGGCTTCACGCGGAAGTCTAGGTTTACTTGTTTAAAGTCCTCATTGTTTTTGCTTCCACTGAGGTTCTGTGAACACGACAGGGATGCCAGAAATTGTAAATTTAGATTGTTCGGGTGTGTAGGTATGAGGGGAAGCAGAAGAGATAGGCAAAGCACGCACTTTTGCTCGCAAAGGAGTCCCACTTCTTAAAACCAACACATAAGCGTGTCGCCTCTGAGTCCTTTACTTCATCCTTTCCCAAATTTTGTTTATCTGTACATAGATGATGCGGAGAGGCCGTCAGGAAGATGGAGAAGATGGTGGAGCTGAGACGTTGAAGGATGGATAAGGGAAGAGATAAGGTCCCAGAAAGGACACGGGCAAAAAAGGGCCTTCATGGGAAACATCAACAGAAATACTTACCAAAGATTTCAAGAAATATGGTGGTCAAAGATAGACGCCTTACTGACGGGAGAACGGTCGGAAATCAAGAGGATTATATGTCGTGAAAACATGACGAAAGGGCCACACACCAAGAAGATATTTGCTGGTGGACTTCCTACGTCTGTCACTGAAGTAGAGTTCAAGAACTTCTTTTCGCAGTTTGGTAAAGTGGATGAGAACCAAGATATGTTGGAACATGGCACAGGAAGATCCACAGGCTCAACACCGACCAGTCCCGCAGGGTGGATTACTGAGGGCCTCTAATGTGGGAAGATAATGTTGTGGGCAATTTGTCATATGCATAACAGTTGACATCAGGAACCAATACAACGTAGAGCACCTTGCCAAGGCTGTTCTGATTGTGCATTTATCATGAGTGACAACCAAATTTCATGAAAAGTAATGGATGAGAATGAAGATGAGAAGAATGCAGCTGAAGTACATGTCAGTAATATGCGAATTAAGAAGTATGAGGAATATAGGGAGTATGCTATTGACACTCAGAAAGAGCAGCTGACTACAGAATTGCAAGAGACTGAGGATTGGCTGTCCAAAGGACTCTTTATGGGGTGCTAAGGTTTGCAATGGAGAATAATACGAAGGACTGTGAGGACATTGTAATAGTAGTTCAGAATCCGATTGGATCCTGGGGAACTTTATCCGGGAGCTAGAAGCTAGTGCACTTAGCGAGATACCGCCACATTTCAAACATCCTACAATGGTTGGTCCCATTCTGCCAGTCAATGTGCTGCAAAGGACATCGACAAGTGAGAATATGCTCACAAATGAGCCGTTGGGTAGAGGAAGATACTTGTCTTCACTGGCTGAATGCACAGAAGCCAAAGTCGGTATTGTATGTCTCATTAGGAAGCGTTGCCACAGTGAAGAAGGATCAGCTTCAGGAGCTTGCACTTGGTTTGGGAGCTGCAGGGCTAGCAACTCTATGGGTGGTGCGTGAAGATCTCACAGGTGAAAAGGGAACATCATTGCCGGAAGGGTTTCTGCAGAGAACCCAAGAGAGGATAATAATTGTTTCATGGTCACCTCAGTTGCTTGTGCTGTCCCATGGTGCAGTAGGTGGCTTCTTAACACATTGTGGATGGAACTCAATTATTGAGACCTTGTCCATGGGTGTACCACTGCTGGCATGGCCCCAGCTCGGTGATCAATACATGAATGCAGAAGTCAGTGTAACAAAATGGGGAGCAGGATTGAAACTGAATAATTTCGAGAAAAAGCTTGTCAGGAGAAAACATAATTAAGGGCACAGTGTGCCTAGTCTATGAAGCTCAAAGATGGGTACGTGATTTCATCTGGTCACTCAGTGAACTTGCACATTGAATCTGTTGTCCAGCATGAACTGTTACGACAGGGAGTTCGGGCACCAAAGTGAAGAGGAGGCATGATCGGGATCCCAAGGGCAAATGGGGACGTGCTATTCCACTGCTTGACACTCAAGCTGATTCCACTTGCATGTGGAAGAAACAACTCGGTCAAGGGCCATCACGGAAGAGCTGAGGAAGAAGGGCAGTTTATCTTTGATTCCGAGGTTCAATCCTTCAAGATCCTAATGCTCATGGCGGTAAGTTCATAGAACGATCGAACTGGGCTTGAGCATTGATGATGAGGAAGATGCAGCAGAGAAGTGATAGGCATGAAGAGTTCACATATGGTGATCCGACTGAAATGCTTACTGATGGATCTTTCAGCAAAGGGGATGGTGATGAAGTTGGTCAGAGTGGTGGTGCCTATATTATCAGGATCCCCTGTGGTCCAAGGGAAAAGTATCTGAGGAAGGAGCTATTGTGGCCATACATCCATGAATTTGTCGAGGGAGCACTTAATCACATTCTTAACATATCAAAAGCTTTGGGAGATGAAATCAATGATGGCCAGTCTGTTTGGCCATATGTCATTCATGGGCATTATGCTGATGCTGGGAATATTGCATCTGTACTGTCTGGTGCGCTGAATGTGCCTATGGTGTTGACAGGGCATTCACTTCGCCGTAACAAACTAGAGCAATTGCTGAAGCAGGGTCGCCAATCGGAGGAGGACATCAATGCAACATACAAAATCATGAGGCGCATTGAAGGAGAGGAGCTATCACTTGATTCTGCCGAGCTTGTCATCACAAGTACGAGACAGGAGATTGATCAACAATGGGGCCTATATGCTGGCTTCAATGTAAATCGTGAGAGGATTCTCCGCCTTCGTGCCAAGCAAGGAGTAGATTGTTATGGAAGATATATGCCAACTATGGCTGTGATTGCACCAGGAATGGACTTCAGCAATGTGATTGTCCCTGATGTTGGCGATATGATTGAGGATGTAGAAGGTGTGGCCTATGTAGGCCAAGATGGAACCACAGTGACCCCAGCTACTAAACCAGATCCTCCAATTTTGGATGAGATTTTGCACTTATTCAAAAATCCTGCAAAGCCTATGATCTTGGCTTTGGCTCGAGCAGATCCAAAGAAAAATATTCCAACTCTTGTAAAAGCTTTTGGAGAGTCAAAACCACTTCGAAAGCTTGCAAACCTGACGCTGATTATGGGAAATCGTGATGATATTGATGAAATGCCATCTGCCAATGCCAATGTATTGATGACTATTTTGAAGCTTATTGACAAATATAATCTGTATGGGGAGGTTGCATACCCCAAGCACCATAAACAGTCTGAGGTTCCTGATATATATCGTTTGGCTGCAAAGACCAAGGGAGTATTCATTAACCCAGCACTTGTTGAACCATTCGGCCTGACTTTGATTGAAGCAGCTGCCCATGGACTACCGATGGTAGCAACACAAAATGGTGGGCCAGTTGATATTCATCAGGCTTTAAACAATGGCTTGCTCGTCGACCCCCATGATTCAAATGCCATTGCAGCTGCCCTTTATAAGCTGGTTTCAGACAGAAACCTCTGGTTTGAGTGCAGGCGCAACGGTCTAAAGAATATACACAGGTATTCCTGGCCAGAGCATTGCAAGATTTATCTTTCCAAGGTGGCACTATGTAGAAAGCGGCATCCCCACTGGCAAAGTGATGATTTGCTAGATGGAGATGAGGAGTCACAGAGCTTTAATGACTCACTGCAGGATATCCATGATATCTCTCCGAAAGATAAGGACTCTGCTGTGAATGCATCTACATTGGTGACAAATTTTTGCCAATGCCCTAAGCGATGACCATGTCCAGTACAGCATGGAGTACAGGTTCCCTGACCGCTCGTAGGTCGGCACAACACGAGGGCAACAGGCCCTAATGCTGAGCGCTAAATGCTCTAAGTTCACGAGAACTGACAACAACCAATAGTCAGAAGTGAACACATCGTGCGTACTAACTTCTAAGCATCTAAACAAAACGAAAGTAAAAGGAGAGAATGAGAGAGAGAGGGGGAGAGAGAGAGAATACTATGTCTTCTTGAATGAGGCCTCTGACAAATAACTAGTTGCATGGCGTTCATTGAACGGGGCCTTGAAAATTTTGTAAGTGAGGGGTACGATGACTGTATGTAAATCCGTGGTGCTGCGGTGACTGATTTAGTATGTAAATAAGAGGTGTGCCATTCGTTCATTAAATTGTGTGATTGGTAATCGGGTAGGCTAACTATATTGATTCAATCACAAAGCATCAAGGAGCATTTTGAGATAGAACAAAAAGAGCATTTTTTTTAGGGTTACATGAGATTGAAGGAAGTCATTGAAAGGTGAACGAAAAAAGAGGGACTAAGGGGTTTAACACATTGAAGAGAACAAGATTGTCTTTTCTCAATATTGATTTCGTTTTTGCCTGAATGAACCTCCTTTATAAATTTTGAGATGCAATAATGTTTTTAGAGTGAAATATCAAGATGTCTTCAACACTTAATGTTCTAAGGCTATCCCTCAAGAATGATGGAAATTTTTTTCTCAAAATTTATTGATTTTGATTCTATGACATTGAGTCTACACATATAAGGCATGTCTAATTCCTTCTTATTCTTTGAAGTTTGTTTAATATTTAAAACGTCATTTTGATTCTTGTTAGAAGAAACCCATTAAAACTTATTTACACATCTTAGAAAACATTCAAAAAACACATAAAAACCCAAAACAAATTCTAAAAACTCTTAAAATACCAAATAAATATTAAAAACACTCAAAAAACCAAAAATTGTTTCAACAAAACATGGGAAAGAAAAAGGCAAAAGAGAGAAGGAAGGGGGAAAAGGTTGCACAAAATAAGGAAGAAAAAATTGAAATGCATGCAGTAATCACACATGATCAAGGTGAAAATAGAGAAAATTTACGAGGGGTAGAGGAAATTGGTGGGATTTCCAAAGGGGTGGGTTCCATAGTTGCAACTAGGGAACATAGCAACACTTTTGTAAATGTATTCATTGGTCATGACCATAGAAATATGTGTGCTTACGTTAACCCTAATTGTGAGTGGAATTTAATTCATATTGATTTAGTGACTATTATTTTGGACAACATCCAACTAACCACGCATTCCCCTATCCTCATGAATGGTGAAAATTATGATTGCATGGGTCAAGTTGTGTTGCCTATTGTGGTGAATGGTATGGAATCTTCTGAAACATTTTTTGTCATGGAAGGTATAGATGAAGACTTGGTCATAGGCACTCAAAGGTTTTTTGAACATCAAGGGTTTGAAGCGCCTTGTCCATCTATTATGTCCATCCCCACTAGTGAGTCTTTTGGAAATCCTAATGATTATCCTCATTGTATGGATTGTGGACATAATCATCTATTCAAAGATTGTGCTCTTAATTCACAAAATAGTCTTTCCACTCATGCTTTTTCATCTAACCTTTCTTTGAGTAAGTCACAGGAAACCTTGACGAATGATGAAGTGGAGGACTCCAAGTGCTTGGAGGATATGGAAGGGCCCTCCCTTCCTCTAAGTTTGGAATCTTCTCACGAATTTTGTATGAGTTCTATGGAAGATAAAGTGATATCTAGAGATTCTATGTGTAATACAGATAAATGCATCGCTGAATCTCCAGATCAATCTCAAACCACACAACCCTATGATCCATTGGATGAGCATGATGTATGTAAAAAAACTCAACCTTTGTTGAATTTCCCTTGTGAAGATGAGTTATCCCTAAAGACTCACATAGAAGGCCCAAAAGACCCTATTGCCAAAAAAAAGAAATCATCTTCCCTTTGTAATGTAAAGCAAATTTGGGTGGCCAAGAACTTACTTAGAGCCCAACCAAATCGCACTATGATATGGGTACCAAAGAAAGCTCTTATACAAACTCAACCCCCTCATCTACGGTCTAGATTCACCATGCCTTATCATCAACAACGAGCACTTCTCACCAAGGGATCCAAAGAAATCAAGCCAACACTTAGAAAAGATCCAAGGAGAAACCTCAAGGCTAAGACCAACAAAGCGAAGACATATTGGCGACCTAAAACCTCTTCGTGCAGCATCCATGGGTGTCGGACCCAACCTTGCCCAATGCACAACATATGTTTAGGATGCACACCAAGTATGCACACGAATAGGGCCTCATCCAAAGGCCAAGCATTAGGCACACTTAGTTTAACCCAAGCACAAAGAGGGCACATGTACATAGATTTGAAAAATTTTCTTTTCATTTTTCCTTTCTCAGGTTGGTGGATAAAGGTGGCATCCATTTCAAATGGTTGATAGAAAAGAAGCGGCTCTTGGAGTTGGACATTTGGAGAAAGCCTCATCATCGCCTCACCCTTGAGCACTTTGCTCAAGACCCATCCATTTTTGCACCATTTTTTTGTTGTATGCATCTTTAGAGTATGCAGAAGATAGGGTCACATTACAAGACCGTGCATAGACACTTTTTTGTTTTCCGCCCATGCACCCTTAGTCCCCACTCATGCATTTGGACTAAGAAGAGATGAATTAATTTCATCTAGTTGTATATATCATCTACATTTTTATCGTATCATTCTCATACATCATCCATCCATTACCACAAAAAAAAAAAAAAAAAAAAAAAAAAAGAGATTATATATATATATATATATATATATATTTCTAGCATATTCATCCATATGAGGCAAAAGAACCAAGTTAAAGCATTCGACTCCAAACAAAAAGCAAGATGAAGAAAAGCAATAACACAAAGCACTCCAATGGTGCAAGGATCAAAAGGGACTCCTACACGCTCTTCCACAGAAGCTCCATACTGGCAAAAGCTTTGTCGAGGACGACAAAGTCAAGGAGGGGGGGAGTGTTGAAGGATACAACATGTATTTCTTGGATCCACTTCTTTTTCATCATCGTTTGTACCTTTTTCTACCTTTCATTTAGTTAATAAAGCACTCTTGTATAGGTGTGTGTTAGTGCCACACTAGAGAATAAGTGGGATTCATTCTCCTTTCAGTTGAGAAATCCCACATAGCATGCTTTTTTGCCATTTTGTATATAAAGAGGTCTCCACCTCTTCTTTTGGGGGGAGCTCTTTGAGAAGTAATGAGATTATGCTAGTTTGTAGATAGACTCTTGCTCTCTCATCGTCATGATGTGCATGCATGCTTGTTCTCTTCTTGTCGAACGCTTGTGACACGTTGATGTATGATTACGTCGTTATTATACTTGTGATTACGATTAGTTGTATCATTCGCGATGCTTATGTTGTATCTTCTTGTTGATAACGTTGTTAATCATATGTTGACGAAGCGCCATTACGTCTGCTGAGTGCTTCTACGCAAACATTTGGGTCTCATGAGATGCTCCCTGGTTTGACAAGTATGAGTTGTGATGCTACAACGTCAACAAGCGACAACCATGTGATCCTTGCCCAACCCTATCTTTTGCACCATTCAGGTCATGCATTTCCAAAGTATGCATTAACATAGTGGCACATTACACAGTCGTGCATAGACACATTTGAGAGTCCCAACCATAAGAGCACATTGACACATGTCAACTATTTATTGATTCTAACATCTTTCTTCTCATTTTGTGACATTGCTCTTTAAAAATTATATATAAAAAAAAGAGAAAGAGGTCGTTCCCAGGTTTGGCTCAAAGAACATGAATGAGTCATGCTTAGTTGAAGGTGGAACCATTGATGAGTGGGCATTTATCAATTTTGATAGACGTGTGTCTTGGCTAGTAGATGATATTATTGCTTCCTTATCTGGTAGATGTCAAGAACATGGCATGAACATGGTATTCACAACTATTGTTTCTCCTTATCATGGTAGGAGGGAAGAGCTTGAAGGTCCGCAACTTGAGCAATTCTTAACTACTGTATGTATGAGAGCATCCAAGGAGATATTTGCAACGGGTAGTTTTGAGAGGGGAGAGGACCAGGCACTCAAAGAACCTCATCAGTGAATTATCAACAAGGACATTCATGAACCACGAGAGATGCGCCATTGGCCAATCATTATGATGGGAGTACAACACAAGGAGCGGAATATCGATCAACCTTTCATGGTAAGAATCCTCTACTTGGGTGTCACAACAACATTGATAGATTAGGAAACCTCTTCATCAGTGTACCCTTGAGCAATTTGCTCAAGACCTAATTCTTTTGCACCATTTTTCTTTAAATGCATTCCCCAAGTAAGCATGCATATGAATACATTATAAGGCCATGCACAAGGCACATATTTTCCTCAAAACACACTTACCCATCATTCATTATGGGTTACGAGTACTTGGCAGGACTACTATGAACATCATCTTTGGAAGATTTAGAGGACATCAATGGAGACTCACAATGACATAGTCATGCTAGAATCCAAGGAAGAAGCACATACCAAGGGACTACAACTTGCAAAGGCTCACAATGACAAATGAAGAACCGGACAACCAACCATGCCACATTAGGAAGATAGACGGCTCTTGTTCATACAAAATGGACACTACCTCTCAAAGCACTACCTAGAACAACCATTACAACCAGGGTTTATCAGGGACGACAGACTCGAGAGGGGGGGGAGTGTTGGAACTCAAGGTCAAACACAAGCATGGAAGTGCATCAAAGAGGTGGACACATAAGAAGAAGGAGCATATAGGGAGCTCCAAGAAGTACATGTCAAATTTTCAAAAGAAATCCCTATAAAAATAGTGATTTTCATCATTAAAAGCCATTGTAAATACCATTTCATGTTTTTGTAACTCCATTTTGTTCAAGCGGAGGAGTCCTCGAGCTTGAGGAGTATTAGAAGTACCATCCTACCAATTTTCATAATTTTTAGACTTTGTTTGAGCCCTCAAATAAGCCCTAGAACCTAATTTTTTAATAGGCCGAACACTAGGTCTGGACAGGGCCAAAACTAGTCAAAAGACTATAAAGAGAGCTAGAGAGCTCATTTTTGGGGTTAGCTTGTTAGAGAGTTAGCTTGTTGTAGATTTGAGCTTTTGTAAGAGAACTCTTTTGCAATCGAAGTCCTTCCATTGTTCCTCTCTTTGCTCTTACCTTGTGCGCGTGTGTAAGTGTGTTCATGCTTGTGTTCTTTCACTCACACAGTTGTGCCTTCACTTGCTCGTGGTCTTCATACGAGTCCTCACATCTCCACGGATTGACAAGAAAAGGAGGTGGTGCTTACGCTTGAGCTACACGTAGGAAATAGGCATTGATTTTGATGAAACCTTTGCACCTACTTGCCGAATGACTACTATTCATAGCATCTGTGCACTTGCAACTCATCATGGTTGGAATGTACATCACTTGGACATTAAAACAACATTTTTTAATGGTGACTTGCATGAACAAGTGTATGTTTTTCATCGCTGTGGCTTTGTGTAGAAAGGGCATGAAAACCAGGTGTGTAGGTTAAAGAATGCATTATATGGTTTAAAGCAAGCACCATGTGCTTGGTATGAAAAGATACATGCCTATCTGATTGCACATGGTTTTGAGAACAATCCAACTAAAAGCACCTTATATGTTAAGCATGCTAATGATGTGTGTCTAATCATTGTTATGTATGTTGATGATATGCTGCTGATTGGTCCTCATGACAAGCATATTGCTGATTTTAAGGCTGATTTGCATGCCCCATTTGAGATGTCTAATTTGAGGCATTGTCATCATTATTTGGGCATTCAGTTTATGCAAGTTGATGGTGGAATGGCTTTGTGTCAAACAAAATATATTGACACATTATTGTAGCGTTTTGGCCTTGAAGATTGTAAGCATATTGCCACTCTTATGGAGACATGTTTACGATTGATTCTCCATGATGCTAGAGATGCATTTGATGCTATTCTCTATTAGCAGGTTGTTGGATGCTTGATTTAGTTATGCATTACTCGCCTAGATATTGAGTTTGGTGTCTCACAAATGAGCAGGTTTATGCACTGCCTAGGTGTCAAGCATTGGCAGGTGGTTAAGCACATCTTTCACTACTTGAGTGGTACTAGGATCCTTGGATTGCTTTATCCCAAGGGGGGATCACTACCACGAGATTTGCATGCTTTTCTTGAGAGTGATTGGGCTGGTTGCTATGACACTCATGTGTCCACTAGTGGTTTCTGCTTCATGATTAGTAGCTCATGCATATCTTTTATGAGTAAGAAACAACCTACTATGGCCACTTCCAGTTGTGAGGCTAAGTGTAGGGTAGCTTTCACAGTAACTGTTGAGTGTGTGTGTGTGTGTCACAGATGCCTTATGGCTAATTGGGGTGTTGGCCAGTCTTCTGCCACCACAATCTTCACTGACAGTCAGAGTTCATTGGCATTTGCGAGGAACCCTGTGTTCCATGCTCTCCCTAAGCATATTGAGGTGCATTATCATTATGTCAGGGAGAGGTTCTCTGTTGGAGAGATTAGCTTGGCATATGTGCCCATGGAGGAGAAGATTGAAGACCTTTTTACGAAGGCTTTGCCTAGGCAGAAGTTTGAAGCTTTCCACAAAGCTTTGGGCTTAGTTCCTTTTGTGGATTGATTCCACATAGCTTGACACTTCCTTGTGCATGAGTGTGAGCTCCTTGTTAACCACATCAGTCCCAAGGGGGATTTGTTGATATATTTAGGTAATGATGTGTGTGAACACACTAGGATCAACGGGACACTTTTTTCCATCTTTAGGAGGTTTTTTTCCCCCCGGCTTGTATATATGCCTATAGCCCTAATGGGTTACTTATCTTTGTACATTCTAGTGGTAATACATTTAGTATTGTGTGTTGTGTTCCAAGCTTCTTCTTCTTCCTTGTGCTATTCACGTGCTTCCACAGACGTTGAGAAAATATTTTTTGAAACCCCTCCTTAATAATACCTTATGTATAGATATGTAACCCTATAGTATTTTTATTTCTCAAACCTTCATGGAAACCATAAATATATGTATTTGAAGGAAATAAAAAGGCAAGAATAAGATGGGCCCCACCATAGTAAAGTAGCTACCCTTACCTACAGTGAATGGTAGAATCAAATCCCAAGTTAGATATGGAGTGGGACAAGTAGGTTTATAAATTCAAATACTTAAACTTGACCCACTCTCCCGTTTGAAAGAGTCCAAAAAAATTTTCAAAGACTCAAGCCCTACCATAGACTTTTGAGTCCTACAGAAAGATTCTTGACAAATGGGACACATGTGATTGACTTTTTGGGCCCAAAATCAAGCATAAAATATTCCAAACGCCCAAACTCGGATATGAGGATTGTTCCCACAAAAAGAGGGTGCTATTTATAGTATTTTTATGATTTTTTATGAAAGAATCAAAGATATGACCATATGGGATAAGATGAACACCTTAGAATGGTCAAAAATCTTCTAGGATTTTGTCAAAGTTGTATTTTCTACCACACAAGTGTCACATCTAGAAGATTCTCCCAAATAATATCATCTCCAAATATCTTCCCAAAAAGTCTATAAAAGGACCCCTTTGGGTGCCCTCAAAACAAGCAAGTGGTGTGCAGGTACATGCTATCAGCACTACGGTGATCAGAGTGCTACCCCTTTGGAGGTGGAGATCTTGGCTACAAGAGAGGTGCTACATCCTCTTCCTTTATGTACTCCATATTCTTTGTATCCATATCTTGTAATATGAGCTTTATTTCCTTTTGAATCCAACTATCTCTTCTTTCGTTTCATATCTCCAACCCTTTCTATTTCTTCTAATTCCTTCTCTACATTCCCCCTCAATTCCAAAACCTCATCATTTTCCTTCAACT
The DNA here is from genome assembly GCA_020310875.1 of Ceratopteris richardii. Classification (NCBI taxonomy): domain Eukaryota; kingdom Viridiplantae; phylum Streptophyta; class Polypodiopsida; order Polypodiales; family Pteridaceae; genus Ceratopteris; species Ceratopteris richardii. The sequence continues at coordinate 645,281 of MU260073.1, forward strand.
TCTATCCATTGGGAAGTGAGGTTATCTTGATCCTTGTGTTTATGTATGTGAATGATTCTTGTATGAATGCTAAGAGGGCAGTGCAGAACACCCGTGTCCTAAGAGCATTTGGTGTAACAGTGTATGTGCTTGTGTATGTGTTACCTGTGTGAATGCTAAGAGGGTAGTGTGGAACACCCGTGTCCTAAGAGCATTTTCATTTTTGTGTGGGTGCTAAGAGGGTAGTGTGGACCACCCATACCCTAAGAGTTCTCTTTGTGTTGTGTGCATATGTGTGAAGTGAATGTGTAAGGAGCTAAGATCCCTTGCTTTCCATCATATCCATCCCTACTTATGAGCTTGAGTGCTAAAGGTGTGTTAGAGGCCATTTCTTTAGTGCCCCTCTCATAACCTGGTGCCCCCGTTGAGGAACTCAATTTCATGAATTTCCAAAATCTCAACAACCAAAATTGTCCCATTCGTCCCAACCAACCTTATCAACCAAGACCCATTCTTTCTGTCCATATCACATACAGTAGGAAGATACTCTTCCAACAATGCATAGTGTATCATTTTGGGCCAGAGCATTTGGCAGAAATCCTTGAATCTCAAGAATCCTTTATCTTTCTAGTTCTAGAGTATAACCTTAGCTTCGACATCTGGATCTTCATTCTTTTGTAAGGAAGCCACTTTCAAGTTCAACCATGGCATCAATCTTCCCACACTTCTATGAAAGACCCAACGAAGATGCTGCAGAGTTTTTGGACAACTTGGAGATGGCGTACCCTGTCTCAGGAAGGGATCAAGAAGCAATCAAGCTAAAGGCTTTCCCATAGGTCCTAAAGGAGGAAGCGAGAATATGGTACAACAACTTATCCAACGAAGCAACAGGAAGCTGGGAAGCAGTGCATGAAGCATTCATAATGCGATATGGCAAAAAGGATACACCCGAAGGATTATGGCAACAATTGCTCTCATTAAGACAAGTCACACTTGACAACTTTTCAAATTATGAGCCTAAGTTTCAGTGTGTGTGGAGTAATTGGGAGAGTAGCCTAGGGGCAAATGAAGTAGCTCCACAATTTTTGAAAAGGGATAGATTCATCTCAGGACTCTTCCCTTCTCTAAAACAAAAGGTGGAGTCACAATTTCCAGGTACTTTTGAAGAAGCATTAGATATAGCAAGAGTTAATTGTAGAAAATTAAAGTTTAAGTCTTCAAAAGTTGAAAAAGTAGAACATATGGATGTTGTTCCCCTAGTACCAGCTACACAAGTAGAGAAAGGCGAAGATCCACAGCAAGGTATATTGCAGAAGCTCACACAACAGCTGGAACAACTAACACTCAACTTGGTGAGGAGCTAGCAAGACAAACCACAAAGGGAACAAAATTGAGGACAACGAGGACAAGCACAAGAGTTTATATGCTACAATTGCAATGAACGTGGTCATGGTATGTACAATTTCCCTCACCCTCGTAGGAATCCAGGTGATATATATCCCATTAGGAGGCCGCCATAATTTGCACAGAAACAACAACAACCGCAAGCAAATATTCCACCTGTCCCAATGGCTCAAGGTGAGGCAAGTGAATGTTTTGGAGCTGACCGAGGAACAAGAGACCATGGATACGATGCCAATGAAGAGGACAAGGGTGCAACATAGGGACCGATCGCAAGACGAAGATTCAAGCATGGGTACACAAACAAAGAAAGACAGAGTTGCAAAAGGTGAATCTAGTAAAAGAAAGAGAAGGCCGAGGAGGAAGATCATGATGGAAGACTTTCCCCTAGGTAAGGGTATCGAACCTTATGAACTAATTGAAGATATATCCACTTAGAAACCAAACATCACTTGGCCACAATTACTCCAATTATCTTCAAAAACTAGGAGGGAATAGTCCAAGCTAGTAAGCACTAGGAAGGCTAAAAACAAGGAAATTAACCTTATAAGAGCCAATGCATGTGATGATGTGGTACCCATAGTGGATCCATACGTAAAAGGGAAAAGGATTTCCAATGTGTACGTGGATGGCAGGGCACAGATGTGTGTCATGACAAAAAAAACAATCCATAGGTTAAGCTTGGATGTGACAGGACCATCTGCATACCAAGCTAAAATGGAAAATAATAGTGTTGTTAAATGTGTTGGTGTGATAAAAAATTTAAGAGTTACAGTATGTGATATAGAGGTTTCTTTGGATATGTATGTAATTGCAACCAAGGGGGAGGGCTACCCCATCATATTAGGACGTCCATGGTTAATTGCAGTGAAAGCATATAAAAAATGGGGTTCTGGTCTTCTAGTTCTCAAACCAAATGATAGAACAAAGTCAGTTACATATGATTTGAAGGACCAAAAGAGGGAAGATCACACGTATGAAACAACAGTAGATGAAGAAAGTTCTTGTTATCATATTGATTCTAGCAGTGAAGAATCGACAAATCAAAGTGATTCATCAACACTCGAAGTCATGGGCGTGATCTTTCAAGGAACAGAAGATGGAGGCAAAGAGGATGATCTACAACAAACACAAAGTGAGGACTCCATGCTTGAGGTGGATCTCCAAAAGATGCTTGCGAAGGATCTCACCTCAAAGGAAAGGACCACGTACATCAACATGCTCAAAAGGTATCCCAAATTGTTCATTAAAGATTATAATGAGATACAAGGTATAACTGCTATTCAACATCATATCGAAATCAAGCTAGAAGCAAAGCTAGTGGCGCAAAAGCTCAGAAGGATCGGAACACTTCAACAAGAGGCTCTGCTAAATGAGAAAAGGGGATTCAAGTTGATCCATCCAAAATGGAAGCCTTATTGGCTCTACCTCCTCCAACAACAACAAAGCAGACCCTCACTTTTGTACAAAAGGTACGATACATGTCATGGTTGATCCACCTTCTATCTGAAATCATATCTCCATTACAAAAACTTGCACAAGATAGTGTCTTTGCATGGGAGGATATCCATAATGAATGTTTTGAAGAAATCAAAAGAGCACTCAGCACTCTACCCACATTGATGCCACCAAATATGGGAGAGACTTTCTATGTGTGTCCAAGTGCAGGTGAAGAAGCAATCGGAGTGGTCTTACTCCAGAAGGATACAAAGATATCTCACATGCATCGTGTTTACTTTGCTAGCAAGGTAATGAAAGAAAATGAGAAGAGATACAAAGATGCAAAGAAACTCATGTATGCACTTATGTTTGGATTAAGAAAGTTTCGGTCTTACCTTCTTGCTAGGCCTTTCATTATTCTTACAATAGATCATGCATTTCCATATGTGGTACAACGTATGAGCATCTCATCTAGAATAGCTAAATGGGTTCTTGAACTTCAAGAATACAACTATACTTTTGTAGTAGAGGAAAGCGCAAGAGCCAGTCTTGTAGACATACTCACCTACAGGAAGTGGGAGAGGAGAATATCCAATGAGAAGGATAGGGGAGCAACCTTGCAGGAAGAAGATATTGAAGATGCACATACTGTACTTTTTGATGGTGCATATAAGAAGCACGTCGACAAAGCAACTGGAGGATTTCTAATATATGACCAAAACAAACAACTCATCTTCAAGAAAGGTATAGCTCTTCCTAATGCTCATTCAAATAATAAAGCAGAATATGCAGCACTATGTGAGGCCTTGCATGAATGTGTTCAACATGGTATCAAAAGGTTGATCATCAAAGGAGACTCAATGTTGATAATTAAGCAATTACAAAATATTTGGTGTTGCAAAAGCCAAAATTTGTTTGAATGGTTGAAAAAGGTAAGAGTGTTATTGAAACAATTTGATAACACTCAAATATTTCATGTACCAAGGAGCAAAAATAAGGAAACAAATGCATTAGAAAATGAGCAATTTGATGGTTTCATAGCATCCATGAAGCTCGAAGACAACATATTTGTAGGTCAAGAAGGATTAGAAGATATCATCGAGTTTCTTGAAACTAGAGAAGCACCCAAGCACCTAAACAAGGTACAAAGGCATAGATTAGCGAACAAGGCTTTACAGTACCAACTCATAGGAGATCATCTCTATGAGAAAGGTAAGGATCTTATCCTTAGAAGGGTCCCCATATCAGATGAAATAAAGAGCATTCTGGAATTATGTCATGATCATGCATGTGGAGGACACTTCTCACATGAAATAACGATAAGGAAAGTACTTCAAGCAGGGTATACATGGCCTAAACTTCATAAAGATGTTCAATATTGGTGTAAAACATGTAATAAATGTCAGATTACAGGGAATAAGAGGCTTATGTATGAACCAAAGACACCAGTCATATCTTATGGGCCATTCGAGAAATAGGGAATCGATGCAATTGGACCCCTAGCAAGGACAAGCTCAGGGAAGGAGTACATCATTGTGGCAGTGGACTACATGACTAGATGGGCAGAAGCAGCTAGCACAAAAAGGACAACCGCACAAGATATTGGGAAGTTCATTTATGATTTCATATGTTGTAGATTTGGGATACCTTTAGAGATAGTGTCTCATCATGGTCCAAGTTTTAGATCAGATGTTTTGAATGATCTATTGATTAGATTAAACATAAGGCACAGATACTCCACACCCTATTATCCTCAATGTAATGGTCTTGTTGAAAAAACCAATGGAATTCTTTGTAAAATCATCACTAAGCAGGTAAAGAAGCATCCTAAGGAATGGGACAAGCACCTCAGTGTTGCATTATGGGCATATTGCACATCCTACAAGGCATCCTTAGGATTCACTCCTTTTCATTTAGTGTACGGACAAGAAGCCTTATTACCAATAGAAGTGGAAATCCCAAGTCTCCACGTACTGCTAAAAGAAAGTGCAGTAAGTGAAGAAGAGGTCATTCAAAAGAGGCTTATAGATCTACAACACTTGAGTATGAAAAGGGCGCTTGCAGTGGAACATTACATCAATCAAGCAGAGAAAACAAGGGAGGAATTTAACAAACAACTAAAGGATAAAGGGTTAACAAAAGGAACTCTTGTTTTAAGGTATGATAATCGTTTTGATAACAGGCATGATACAAAGTTTCAATCACGATGGGAAGGACCGTTTTTTATCAAGACAAAGTTCAAGAATGGAAGCTATCAACTCATGGATATGTCAGGGAAGCTGCACAAGACGAAGGTCAATGGATGGAGGTTAAAGAAATACTAGTAGAGGATAGAAGAAAGCAATGAACAATAGGAACAATCAAGGGAGAAGGATATATCAGTAGTTCTACAAGAAGATGACCCGCCTTGGAACATCAACAAACTCTTTGAAGGCTATAGACATGAATGCCTCTAGCTAAGGGGAGTTCTAAGTATGAGAGAATATTTTTTGAAACCCCTCCTTAATAATACCTTATGTATAGATATGTAACCCTATAGTATTTTTATTTTTCAAACCTTCATGGAAACCATAAATATATGTATTTGAAGGAAATAAAAAGGCAAGAATAAGATGGGCCCCACCATAGTAAAGTAGCTACCCTTACCTGCAGTGAATGGTAGAATCAAATCCCAAGTTAGATATGGAGTGGGACAAGTAGTTTTATAAATTCAAATACTTAAACTTGACCCACTCTCCCTTTTGAAAGAGTCCAAAAAACTTTTCAAAGACTCAAGCCCCACCATAGACTTTTGAGTCCTACAGAAAGATTCTTGACAAATGGGACACATGTGATTGACTTTTTGGGTCCAAAATCAAGCATAAAATATTCCAAACGCCCAAACTCGAATATGAGATTTATTCCCACGAAAAGAGGGTGCTATTTATAGTATTTTTATGATTTTTCATGAAAAAGTCAAAGATATGACCATATGGGATAAGATGAACACCTTAGAATGGCCAAAAATCTTCTAGGATTTTGTCAAAGTTGTATTTTCTACCACACAAGTGTCACATCTAGAAGATTCTCCCAAATAATATCATCTCCAAATATCTTCCCAAAAAGCCTATAAAAGGACCCAAAACAAGCAAGTGGGTGCCCTCAAAACAAGCAAGTGGTGTGCAGGTACATAGTATTAGCACTGCGGCGATCAGAGTGCTACCCCTTTGGAGGTGGAAATCTTGGCTACAAGAGAGGTGCTACACCCTCTTCCTTTATGTACTCCATATTCTTTGTATCCATATCTTCTAATATGAGCTTTATTTCCTTTTGAATCCAACTATCTCTTCTTTCCTTTCCTATCTCCAACCCTTTCTATTTCTTCTAATTCTTTCTCTACATTCCCCCTCAATTCCCTCATCATTTTCCTTCAACTTCTATCCATTGGGAAGTGAGGTTATCTTGATCCTTGTGTTTATGTATGTGAATGATTGCTGTATGAATGCTAAGAGGGTAGTGCGGAACACCCGTGTCCTAAGAGCATTTGGTGTAACAATGTATGTGCTTGTGTATGTGTTACCTGTGTGAATGCTAAGAGGGCAGTGCGGAACACCTGTGTCCTAAGAGCATTTTAATTTTTGTGTGGGTGCTAAGAGGGTAGTGTGGACCACCCATACCCTAAGAGTGCTCTTTGTGTTGTGTGCATATGTGTGAAGTGAATGTGTAAGGAGCTAAGATCCCTTCCTTTCCATCATATCCATCCCTGCTTATGAGCTTGAGTGCTAAAGGAGTGTTAGAGGCCATTTCTTTAGTGCCCCTCTCAACGTCTAACTAACAGGAAGACCTAACTTTGGTGGAATCGTTTATAGCATATTGCACATTATCCCATGACATGGAAGTCCTTCAAGATCAGAAAGGAATCTTATATGCTTGTCATTTTTGGATCACTTCCAAATGGAAGGAGGGTGATACTATTACTACTTATACTAAGCGATTGTCACAAAGTCTATTAATTGTTCGCATGCTCAAGGTCAATCCTTAAGATACCTTATAGAGAACGTATAAGATGGTTTGGAGTTTGGAATCCAAGCGAAGCTTCACAAACTCTGGCTTGCAATGTTTTATGAAGCTATTTCTTTTGCTCATGATGTAGGGGAGGAGTGTCAATCTATTACCAAGTCAAGTGATTTGCAACAACCATGTCCTTGAAAACATTTCATCAAGCCTAATTTTCCTTTGACGTGCACTTTTACTACTTGTTAACCTAATTTTCTATGAGCTCTTCATTCTCACTTTCCAATAGCAGCCATAGACTCATACCTTCAACCTATCAAACACCCTACCCTTCAAACTTATGTGGTGGATACTCAACAGAAGAGATCTCATATCACCTATTGGATTTGTGATAAACTTGGATATACTAAAGCAAAGTGTAGATTGTAGCCTCTCCATATGAAAGCTATCGTAGCCCAAATGCACAATATGGAGATATTGTATGAAGAAGTTCCTCCTCTTTGGATAGAGGAAGCATCAAAGAAATATTTAAGTACCTTGGGTAATGTAATTTCTATTCATTCTTTACTTTGCATGTAGAGTACTATTAATGATAGGATTGTTAATATATTATGTGATGATAGTATTTCTCATGATTTAATCTCACATACTTTAGTTAAGGACCTCAAATCAAAATGTTTTTCTTCCCTACATAAAGTTAAGGATTTGTTTCAAGGAAGTTCATATAATGTAACACATGAGGTGCATGATGTTAAGATTTGCATAGGTTCATATATAGATGCATTCCAACCACCATTAATTATTCATACTCATTTAAATCAGGAATCTAGAAAAGGTTATGATTCATGCATCGTTTTTGTAAATTTCATAAATGATTATACTCATACCTTTTTTGAGGCACAAAACTTTTATGATTGTTATGAGTATTGTTTTATGTCCGACTATCCTTTTATACTACCATCGTCTCGAGGATCCTTTGACCATAGTATAGATCTTATTCTTGGTAATTCTTCTCCTCATAAAGCATCTTATAGGCATTGACCTTTTCATCAAAAGAAAATAGAAAACCAAGTTAAAGATTTACTTAAAAAAAGAATTATAAGGCCTAGTTCTTCCCTATTTGGAACACTTATTATCTTAGTTGAGAAAAATAAAAAAAATTATAGGATGTGCATTGAGTATAAATCTTTAACAAGATCACTATGAAAACTAGATAACCTATTCCTTGGATAGATGGCTTGCTGAATAAACTTTGAGGATCCCATATCTTTAGTAAGTTTACCCTTAAATCTAATTATCATCACATACGTATGACACATAGTGATATTTACAAGGCTACTTTTAGGACTCAAATTATTCTTTACGAATTCATGGTAATTGCTTTGGACTTACAAATGCTCCTGCTACATTTGCACATATGATGAATAATATTTTCCTTGATTATCAAGATTTTTTTCTTGTTTTCTTTGATGATATACTTGTATATTAAGAATGAAAGTGATCATGAGAAGCATCTAGAAATAGTTTTTAGTTTATTGCATCAGAATATACTTTATGCTTATCTTGCAAAAATTTTCTTTTCCCAAAATAAAATAGAATATTTGGGGATATAATTTGTAGCAAGGAGTGAATGTAGACCCAAATAAAATAAAATTAATTGTAGAATGGTTGGTTTTTGAATCAATTAATGATGTACGTTCTTTTCTTAGGTTGGCTAATTTCTATAGAATGTTTTGAAAAGTTTTTTCCTATTTGGAACTTTCCCTACTATTATTATTGAAAAATAAAGTAGAATTTGCATGGGGATAAGCACAAAAATATTTTGAAAAACTCAAACATGCACCTATTTTACAGTTACATGTCTTTGCAAAACCTTTTCATGTAGTTACATATGCAAGTGTTTCAGGTATACATGCACTTTTAATGCAAAAAAATCATCCCATTGCATTTGTAAGTAGGAAACTTAAAGCCTCTTAAAAGAATTATAGTATGTATGATAAGGAAGTTTTAGCTATTTTGCATGCTTAGAAATTTTGGAAATATTATCTCATAGGTTCTAAGGTTTTAGTCAAAACAAACCAAAAGCTATTAAACACTTGTTAAATCAACATTGTTTTTTGAGATGCATATTAAATGGGATTCTTTTATTCAAAATTTTCAACCTATGATTTAGTATCAACCTGGCAAAGGTAATATTATAGCATATGCTATTAGTCATTTTCCATCACCACTATCATATTCTGTTTCTATCCATAATATGTTCTCCATTCATTTCATGATATGATTGCTACTTATGGCTCATATTTTTATTTTTCACGTGCATGGAGTGCTTTCAACCATTATGCATCTTCAATAGATGAACATTATACATTTCATAATGATTTTTTGTATTTTCAGCACAAATTATGCATCACTCAAGATTTTATAGAATTTGTTATGAAGTAAATGCATGAACCACCTTAATATGAGACATAGGGGCATACAAAGCAGAAGATCTTCTTGTAAAGATTTCTTTCTTTGGAAGAATATGGAAAAAGATATTGCATATCATGTTTCCCAATGCATTGTGTGTCCGAATGTTAAATTTCATCATGGTAAAGCATTTGGATTGTTAATGCCACTACTCGTTCCCAATGAACCATGGGAATATATTTTTATGGATTTTATTATTGGTCTATCTATGACTTCATCTCATAATGACATGATTCAGATAATTTTTTATAGGTTTGGTAAACATGCATATTTCATTCTAGTAAAAGACATTTTCTATACCTAAGGTTGCTAAGTTTTTTATTAAAAGTATTTTTCCACATCATGATTTCCCAACAGTTATGTTCTTTGATCATGATGTTCATTTTTGCAATCACTTTTGGGCTGCATATTTTAAAATTTTGGTTCAGAAATAGATTTTAGTTCTGCATTTAATCCTAAAAGGAAAGGGAAAAGTAAATCCATGAATAGTACTATTATTGATTTATTGTGTTGTTATTCCCTCGATAATTGAATTAACTAGGATGAGAAAGTACCATTAGTTCAATTTGCTTACAATAACATAACACACACTACTACTGGTTGTGCACCTTTCAAAATTATTTATGATCAAAAGCCTCTAGTTCCCATGTCACTCACTCAAACTAATATTCATATAGCTAATTCTTTTGCCCAAGATCACATTTTCATACTTAATGAAGTTCACAAGCACATTAAGAAAATTCAAGATCATTATACTCTTAATGTTAATAAGAAATAGCTAGCCAAAAAATTTAATGAAAATGATTTGGTTATGTATCATGAAACGATGTTTGAAAAATATCTTACAACATTTTAAAGTTAAACTTGCACCACAATATTATGGACCATTTCACATTATTTGAAAGATCAATGAAGGTTCATTAGATTAGACATATCATTTAATTGGAATATACATAAATATTTTCATATTAGTCTATTTAAACCCTTTAGAATCACTTTATTAATCACTCCTATTCTTGATGATCCTCCTTTGCTTGAAGAAAAATATGAAATCTTAATTCTTGAGCAAATACTCAATCATGATGTAACCACTACACGTACAAATAATCAATATCATTTATATTCGGTACAATATGAAAATCATTCTATTGAAGAATGTGAGTATATCCATAGGACTTTATTGATCCCCTATTATGATCACTTAATTTTTGCATATCATTCACAATCATAATAATTTAGCTCTACAAACATACAATTCCATGCATGAGATTTTACATGGGACATGCTTATTTTTGTTGAGTGATGGGAGATGTGACTAGACATACATCTCTATTTTGTTTCTTATCAACTGAGGTTAGTTGCTTTTTCAATTAGAGGCATGTCATCACTTGTGGAATGTTGACTTTTGATCTTATATTATTGAGATTTTAATATTCTTTGTGTTTTGATATAGCAATTGAAGGTCCATGAAGGCATGGATGGGTGTGGACTTATCTAGATACATCCAAACACAAATAGAGAATTAGATTTTTCATATATTTTGTAAATAAATGACCCATGTAGAGGATTGTTTCTAGAAAGTCATAAAAAAGAGTGGTTGAGATAAGAATCATTGTAGAATGCAACTTTTGTAAATTCGAGCTAAGGATCACCATAGAAGTGAGCAACTTTCTACTTCTATGCTTGCTTTTTGAAGCGTCTGGTCCCATTGTATACTCTATATTTGAACATAATAAAAAAATATAATATATGCACTCTAAAGATTTTTTTGTAAGACTGTGTGGGGGGAGATCATACCTAATATTGTGTATTGTGTTATCTACTGTGCATCTTTGTTTTCGTGTTTTTTTCCGCTTTCATATTGTCTTTGTGCACATGTGACTTCTAGATCCTGTAACATTCTTTTAAGGAACCATGTTAAATTTGCTTTAATGTTTATACTATATATTCTATGCATTCCAAAAGATGGTCAATTTTAAAGTAAAAGGAAATAAATATTGCATTATGAAGGTTTGTATATATGTCCATATGTATGAAAGTGAAATGCAATTCCAAAAAAACAAACTGTTGAGCTAAACAAACTCTATTCAATTATTGAGATGTGTTTAGCTCTCTATCTTTTATTATTTTGCTCAAATCTAATTATGTTGCCTCCATGAATGGAACTTTAGTGATTCCTTAATATATATGCATATACAGAATAAAATATCTTTTACTTTTTCATTCAAATATGTTATACAAGCTCTTTTTGTTGGATCTCTTGAAGTGTTAATTTTGGTTCATAATTTCTAAGGAGCTCAATACATATTTTATACCCTCCATGATTGAGTCCTAAATTTAGATAATTTGTATGAACACTAATATCCACATAACCTTAACCTCTTGAACTTTATGCACTTCCTAAAAATCACATGCCAAGTTCTGCAATCTTGAGTGAAGAGTTGGTAGTAATATTTGGGCTCTCAATAGTTAACTGAAAATATTCATAACTTGAATAGAGATCATCCATTGAGTAAATGGAATCCTAGCAAATGCTTCTACAAACACATCTACTATAGCTCCTGTTCCTACATTTCTAATTGTGACTTTGTTTGTGGGTTGTGAATCCTGGATGAAACAAAATTTCCCATTCTTCTTTGGCACCGTGAACCACCTACGTGAATATGGCACTGAGGATGTCGCCAATATCTCCATGGATATATTTTCCTTTAAGAGTCACATCAGCTTAGATGAATGGGCTTTTTGAACTAGACTAGGTCGTATATTCCATGGAATATGTGACATTGTCAAAATAATCATGAATGGAACTTTTTTCGGATATGCACAACCTATTTCATGTGGAAAAAGATTGAATGCTTCTCACGTTTCTTGATAACTTCAATAAAATTCTTTTTTGCTTTTTCTATAGGAAATGCTTTATTAGCAAATTTAATATACTTAATAGTCTTATTAGTAAAATGACACCGTATAACACCATATCAGCTCTCAAATTCTTAGCATTGGGTCATAAAAAACTCTTGTATATTTCTTATAACTATTTCTTGGTAGTGGTTGAGCTATGGGTTTGATCTTTTTATCAACAATCTTGTACTTAGTATAAACTTTTACTTCATGTTCTTGCAAAAATTTAGTAATTTAATCATATTTCTCAATAGAACTAAGCATAATGATTTTATATCCTCCCTTATTTTGGAGTGCTTTCTCAAGTTCCTCTAGAATAGAGAAACTTCTTTCTAATGCAATTAGTCTTGATTTTCTCATCAGATAAAATTCATCCTAGATTTTTATAATGTTTTTCATATATTTTTCTAACTTTGTTTGATATCTTCTCTTTTTGAAAGTATTGTAATCTAAATGGAGAGGAAAAAATAGAAAAATTTTTAACATTACATGTTCATGCGAGATATCAATCCACCTTTTATTGTTGTCCTGCTCAATAGTGGGTCCTAACAAAAAAGTTCATCATAGTTCGCCCCATATTCTCTTACCTGTGCACAATCAATGCACTCTCGATTGTAAGAGTTTATGGGGTTCCTTCTTAAGTTCTTTCTATTTCATGTATGACTCAAATGAATTTTCATGAAATGCAAGGGTTACAGGGCTCATTTAAAATGAATTATTGCATAGGTAGATCCATCATCCATTTCTTTAGTTTCCATTCTCATTTTAGCTATGAATGGTTTCCCAAGAATAGCTTCATGAGAAAGTTATCGTGGACAAAGAAGTGAAATTCTTCTGTTACTCCATCGATTGTCTCGTGTATGCTTGTGCATGCCCCTTACAGAATTCCACAACCATTGTCTGTTCTCCTCATCCAACAGACATGATCCTTGTCAATTGACCATCTAAATTTATTGTATAATTTTTTGGAGATCACATTTATCTCTGACTTGGAATCAACCAAGGCTATAGCTAAATCTGATTCTCCCTCATCTCCTAACTTTATTTTAACTTTTGGTGTTCCTCTTGCCTAGAAGTTTCTGTTGTACTAACTTTCTGATTCCCTTGCTTCTTCATCAAGTATTATAGGACCAAGAGAATTTTGATTTACTTGACCTATTTCAAATTCATAATCATCAGAGTCACTTAGGTTAACAACCTCATTCATTACCTGAGTAGCCTCATGTGATTCTTCAATCTCCATATTTTGTGGCAATGAGCATATTTTTCTTTTCATTAAGTTGATAAAATTCTCTTTGAATTCATGTTTTCCAATTGTCAACACCTGTTCTAAAGACATTGTAACTTTTATTTTTAAAAATATGTCATTTAGAATCTCCTTGGCATCATTTTTCTTTGCAAGCTCATAAATGAGTATGGCCTTGGGATATTTCTTTTTCTTCTTTTCACTCTCACCCTTCTGAGCATTATCAATTTTCTTAGCGACTTCCTGTTTCTTTACAAGTTGTTATTTCACCTCTCCTTGAATTTTAATGGGTTTCTTTTGTTTTTGGTTTTCTTTCACTAGTCTCTTTCCTTCTCTAATCTCTTTTCTCCTAGCTTCATTGTGAGAAGTGGAAGGCTCTTGAAATTGAAGTTTCTTCTCACTATTCTTAATCTTTTCCTCTTCTTCCTTCGCATGTCTTCTAGTTACCCACCTTTCATGCTCCACTTGTTCTTGTATTTCATCTCTATGTCTCTTTTCCTCAACATTGGAAATATGTGAGTAAACCAAGAATTGATCAACAAGTGACTTCCAAGCAGTCTTCTACATGATTTCATCTTGGGATCTCACTAAAGCTTCATTTGAGTAAGACTTTTCTGATTGGGGCTCTTCTATTTCTTCCTCAATTTCCTCTAATGGATCCAATCTAGCTGCTGATGTGCTTGCATTAGCATTTGATAGGTTTTCATATAGTTTCTTCATCCCTACCTTCCCCCAATCTACAAGTAGGGATAGGAAAGTTATAAAATCTCATAGTTTTTTATCTATATCTACAATTAACTAGTGCTCTTTTGCTAACTTCACTTCTTCCCATGCATAACAGAAGTGCTCATGTGCATTGCACTAGACACACCTTCTTCCTTTAGTTCCCCAACTTTCATTAAACCTAGTATTTCCTTGATACATGGTTTGCATAGGGGGCATAAGTTATTATTGTCCGATTGATTGAACTGGAGGTGCAACTTGGGTCATCATGTAAGCTTGGGGAATATTTGGTATGGGTATAGGATTTCCTTGAATTGTATCTGCATTACGCATACCTGACTGAGAAGAACTAGGGTCCTGATATCCCATTGAATACACCTTGTTATGAAGGCTAGCCATCTCTTTTGATAAAGATTCTCACATTGAGAAAACATTCTTCAACTATTTACTCATAATCTCTAGTTGGAGTTCAAATGGAGTTTGAGATGTAGATGTAACGTTGGCTATAGTCATGGATGTGAACATTTGGCTCCACTGGTATCGATGTTTCTTTGGGCTGAAATTGGGTCAATTGTGCTCATCTAGCATGGAGGCTAGATTGTCATTGCTTCATTTGAGAAATTTCATCTAATCATCTTCTTACATTTAGCCAATTATCAGTAAGTCCAAATCATTTCCTAGGTTCTTTAATCCTCCTCTTGAGATCAACCATATCTTTAGGACTAAGAATCTTGAGGAAGTGTATTATGAGATCTAGGTTTAAGGAATCTTGATCAATTTGAGAGAAAGAGAGAGTAGAGAAAATCCTCTCAAGAAATCATTTAATAAGTGTGTCAGGGAGGTTATAGGCTTAGGCATGTGAATCCACCTTAAAAAGCCTTCTCAATTGTGCTTGTTGAAATCCTCCAAATAGAATATCTTGTGCACCTCTTTCCTTATGTTGTCCCAATTCTTATTCATATGTAAATGGATTGAATCTTGAATGTTCCTAGAAACTACCCATTCAAAGTAATGCCTAAACATTCCCTTGGGTAGTCCTTGGATCTGAGCTTTCTCTTCAGAGACATCTAGATATTCAATTATATTAAGTCTAGTGAACTTTACCTAATCCTTAAGAATGGCTTGCACCACTCTTGCCACCTTTTTCTCTATCATTATTCCCTTAAAAACTTCCTACATTTTCTTTCTCTAGTCTGTTTTGGAATGTAGAACAACATCGAGAGCAAGTGGCTCTATAATCCCCCTTAACTCAGAATAGTGTTCAGAGAAAAATTTTTTTGTACTTTGAGCCATGTGATGAAAGTAATCTTTCTTAAGACCTTCTTTTCTTTCTAACTTTGTTTCTTGGATCTAGATCTTGAATCTTCCCTTATTTTCAAGAAATCTAAAAGATTCTTGATACTTTTGAAGCTAAATCTTCATTTTGGGTATACTTTGATAATTGGAAATCAATTTAGAGTGCTACAATATTAGGGGTTTTCACCACATATCGGATATAATCTTTAGAATCTATTCTAGTCTTTAGGTCTAAAGTTAGTCTTTCCTCTAGATTTTTAGGTCTAGAATTTTGATTCTTCTTTAGGCTTCTACTGCCTTCGGTCTAGGTCTAAAATTAGACATTTCACTCTTGCATTTGATTCTCTCCTCTACTTATGTATAGAATTGGATTTCTTCTCTAATTTTATATCTAAAGTTGATTCTATCTCTAAGTTATTATAACTAGAGATCAAATTTAACTTTATAGATTAGCTCCTGGAGTCAAAAGCTACTTCTAGGATTTGTGTTCTTTGTTTTTTCTCTTTATAGTCTAGTCTTTTTTAATCTTTGCCAAGCTTCAGATACTTCTTGAATTTCACTTATTATTTCTTCACTTAATCTTTCATTTTTGTGATTTTATTCTCACTTGGATCTTTTACATTCATTTTTTTTTGTATTTTGTTAAATGTGAATATCGTTGAACATTATGTTTACTTTTTGTTTTTAGTTTTTAGCTTTTTTTTGTTTCCTACTCTACTTTTTTTATTGTTTTAATTAAGTACTAGGAAGGAGATTCTTTACAAGATTATTTTTGGATTTTTAATCTTTTTATGTTTAATGGATTTCTTTTCTTTTTTAATGTTTTTAGGTTTTTTTAATTTTATTTATGTTATACTTATGGTTATCTTTATGAAATTAAGCTAAACTAAAACAATAACAAAGTTTTCTAAATAAGGTGACTGGTTGGAAAGCGCACACAATGTATTCCTAATGCTACCATGAGTGATCACATGCAATAAAAAACAACCACTATCTTTTAGTGTGTGATAGCAATGCAATGAATTGAAATAATTTAAAAGAACAAATACCTAAAATTTTTGCTTTGATATCGAGGCTCAATTTGAAGTGTAGTGAAAATATTTACATCAATTTGAAATCCTAAATACGAAAAGAGACTACTTGTATCATGTGCTTTGTTGCTTTGAAGGTATGAGTATCATGGAGAGGATTTCCAAAGCAATGACCAGGAAGCTATGTATTTAGGATTTTACATTGATGTAAATATTTTCACTACACTTCAAATTGGGCCTCGACATCAAAGCAAAAAGAGACTGCTTGTACTATGTGCCCTGTTGCTTTGAAGGTATGGGTATCACGGAGAGGATTTCCAAAGTGATGCACCATGGTGCCTTTTAGGAAAAGTCAAAATTGCCTCTTTTGTGCTACATGGTTGCAATAAGAGAAACTCGTGGATGAAATATGTCAGGGGGAGCAAAGAGTTGAGTAGTTAAAACAATAGAAATTCATGGATAAAAGAAATATTTAAATTGATGCTAGCTATAAGAGGTGATACAGAAGGTGACAAAGAAGAATTGAACATAATAGAACCAAGAGAGGAAAGTACATGATCACTATCCATTGGCATAATTTTGTGAAATGCACAATGGAATGGGTGTAAACCCATAGTAGAAAATAGATGCTAATTCAAGGTGTGAGTGATCTAAATAGATACAAGCAATCCTAGATAGGTACAGATCCCAACATGGGATGAGGTCTAAGTTCTCCTCACACCAGGTTCGCTTCACCACTTGCTTTAGGCACATTAGATCTTTGATGCTTCAACTTCACAAGTGCTGCTTTATGCAAGATCACTTTCTTTACTTCACTTTAATATGGTTGCAAATGAATCAAGAAAAAAACAAACGATCTATTAGTGCATTTAGAAACTATACCAATCACTGATTGAGAAAAAATATTCTTTGATATGATCATTTTTCTCTTCATTTTTCATCTTTTTTAATTTTTCTTTTCCTTTTATGTATTTTTTATTTTATTTCTTTTTCTTTTTATATCTTTTTTCTATGAATTTTGATTTTCTTTTTATACTTTTCTATTTTTATTATTTAGTTAAGTTCTTTGTTTCTCTATTCTACCTTTCTTTTCATACATTTATTGCTTTTTATTTATAGTTCTTAAGTTCTTTTTATTTCTATTTTAATTTTATTATTATAACATTAGTTTCTTTTATTTTTATATTATACTATTTCTTTTTAATTTTATTTTTAATTCACAAACTTTATTTTCTTTTATGTTTTTATTTACTTAGTAATTACATGTTTCTTTTATATTTTAATTGGTTCATAATATTTTATTTACATTTTTATGATTTTCTTTATTTATTAATTATGTAAATTTTATTAACATTTTATTTTCTATTGTAATAAATATATAGTTACAATATTTTACTTGTTCTTTGTACTTACTTAGTAATAAATTAATAAATAATCAAAATAGATTAAACAATAAAAAATAAAAAAATAAAAAACAAAGTCAAACTCTCTCTCTCTTTCTCTCTATCTCTTTCTATGTGAATCCCTATTTTTAGCATCTCTACTTCTTTCTCTTTCTATACATCTACTTGTATTGTTATCGATAACTCCTTATCTATTATTTAACAAGTCTGCTATCAATTCTTTATTGTTGTGCATATCATAATCATACCTCCCTATCTCTCTCTCTCTTGATATCTCTCTCTCTCATCAAAAGTGGGTATATGTGATTTTTCTCTATGAATAAACACCTTCTCTCTGTCTCTCTCCATCGTATGTGCACGTTTTTCTCTCTCCCCCTTCCCCCTTTTCTCTTTGATTTTATCTCTCTCTACACAAGATTAGTCTTTTTTTACCTATGCCAAAGAAAGAAGAAGAGATCAGGGTAGAGAGATGGATTCTCTCTCTTTCTCTCTCTCTCTATCCCATTCCCTTTCTCAGCTCTCTTAGAGAACAATGATGAAGAAAATTTGTACTAGCAAAATGGTTTAGAAAAGTCCAATGTGACAACAAACTTATATCTATAGGGTTTTACATTCTTCTTCACCAAGGTTTTAAGGATAATTTAGGGTTTTTAGTGTTCCATATTTAGGGTTCAAAACATAGGTTTTTTTTTGGTATTTAAATGAACACTTACGGGTCTCCATATTTAAGGTCTCCAAACACACATATACATAGGGTACAAATTTTCACTTAGGGTTTACACACATGGGGTTTAAGGTAGTTAAGATTTATAATACAATTAAGGTACTAAGGGTTAAGAGCCATAAGGATTTTAGGCCAATAATGGGTAAGAAGGTCATTTAAACTACTCAAGGTTTCTACACATGTACACTTAGGCTTTCATATAGATACATATACACCTTCAATGGATTCACTTAGAGTTTGTACAATCACACACTAGGGTTTTTGGGTTTAGTGAAAAGGTTTTTAGGGTTTTCACATAGGGTATACATACACATGGGGCTTAGGGATTTTTAGATATACACTTAGGATCAAGGTTCAGAGGGTTTTTTGGACATAGGTTTTTAAGGGTTCGTGCACATAGGGTTTGAAGGGTTATTAGACTTATCTTTATGCAATTATAGTTACAACAGCTAGGGTTGATATGCAATTAGGGTTTTTAATACTCATACACGGGTTTGCACACATATACAATTGGAAGTTCTTATCATTCACTCACTCAAAGACATTGAACATATATACAACTATCTTAATGTTTTTGGTTTTGCTTTTTATTCTTGCAAGTACTCAACCATAACAATCATCATTTGTACTCTACTGATCATATCATAATTAGTATAGAGAGAAATGATCAAAAGAGAATAAATTTCAAACTTTCTAATCCATCACCCACAAGGGATTTCATCCCAACAATGTGACAATGACTAAGAGTCTACAACGTCACTCAAATGTTGTAGAAATCATTGATTTGATGTGCAATTCCAAAAATGATGCAGGCATTGTTGATCAATGAGAGAAAGCGATCTATACCTCAAAAGCAAAGAATGAGAGGCCAACCTATCATTTCTATTTTTTTGTGTCTCAGTTCATCTATACAGATACATCTAAATCCACAAGGAAAAATTCTAGAGAAGCAAAAAAAACATCAGTATAGAATGAGAGAGTGAAAAAATGAGTTTCCACATGCAAGAATGTAACTTTCTTATCAATGCTAGAAAATGTGATATAAGCAATGTTGTAATTTACTTTATCATTCCCTGAACCATGTTTGATCCATGTGAAAAATGCAAAAAATTGAATGCAAACTTCAAAATTTACACTATTGAATGGAGTGCAAATATTGGCCCTTTTCTATGATTGAAGAAATCCTCTTGTATTGCAAATGCATACTATATATCTAAGCTCACAATGCCTTAGGCACTTGTGACAAAGGAGACTGTACCTCAATCATCAACAAGTGCATATAGTGGTGGATTGACACACTCATTAAATTATCAATCCGTGGACTTATACCATATCAAGTGTATGAGGACATGTGCGTTCATGATGGTTAATGGCATGAATGAGAAAACAATGTGCAAATTAGGTCTAACTACCTCTCACATCACCTCTCTCACTAGAAATGTGTAGTGCATTACTTGTTACAATAGTAAGCACAAATTTAACCATATATTTGAGTGCCGATACCCAAATGTAGTCAATAGCATGTTCAAAATTCTTGATGAGATGCATCCAATGCAAGTATCAACTTAATCTCACAAGTGCATTTCAAGTTATGAGCAAAATAAAAAGTGGTGAGAAATACCAACTCTTGCTCCAGAGCTCACCAAGCTTCACACACACACACACACACACTACAATGGTGAAAAGAGTTGGGGAACGGGTAGATAACAACTCTAGGCACACATTTCATGCATCACACACTCACATACAAGCTCATGGAGAAGAAGATACACAGACAAGAAGAAGCAATTTTGATTTTATAACTTAACTCTTCTTTATAATCATTGGCTTGCTCGTTCTTCTTTGGTCATGGATTGAAGGTTTCCACACATCCTTAGAAATTTTCTTCAAATATTCTAGTCTCTAGGAGGGTTCCTATGGATTCCTCTAACATGGTATGAGCAATCTTGATTAATTTCTTGTATATTTCAAGTCTTTCTTTTTCACGATCTGCTTTTGGATAGAATTTTTCATGTTGCTCTAGACTAGGTCCTCTCTCTATCTTAGATTGATAGGCTTTCAACCACATGTTTAAGTCTTCCAGCATAGGATCCACTAGAATCCATCCTACATAGTCCTATGTTTGTTTCCTCATCACTACATTTGCTTTCCTATTTGTTGAATTACTTTCTCAAAGTTCAGTCTTTGTTAGTGTCTTTTCTTCCTCTTCAACTCTTTTCTAATCCACTTGCTTTTGATTTTTTCTCTCCTCACCTTCCATCTTTGAGTTTTTATTTAATTTTGAAGTGTCTTCGCGCTCCTTAGAGTCTTGTACAATTTGATTTGAAGACCCTAGCTCTTCCCTCTACCTTTTGTTACTCCTCTTTCCAAGATCTCCTTTGTTTTCACCCTAGTAATGGCCTTTAAAGGAACATTGTATTCCTTGTCACTTCCAAAGGGTTCTATCACCTCGATTACATTGATTTGTGTGGTGGATGAGACTTTGTTAGGATTTTTAGGGAAATCTCGGAACAAGTGTTTCTTATGACAATCATTGTAGTATCCTTCCCACACACGTGGGGGGGGGTGGGTGATATTGCATTGTACAATCCCTAATGAAATGGTGTCCTCCACATCTATAACATGGTCCTCTCGGTGTTGGGGGTCTTGCTATGGGATTGTTTGGCATTGGGGCTCTTAGAGCTATGTAGATAAGGTTATCATATTCAAATTGGTATGAGATTTGATATCCTTCATATCCATAATAATGTTGCTCATAGGCCTATTTATATTCTATGAGACTAGTGTCATAAGAGTAGTAATATCCTTGGATTTGATCAAACCCTTAACTATGGTTATCTACATTTTTCAATAGGGTGACGGGCACAATAGCTCTCTCAAGATTTTTCTTATGTTTGTGCATACTTCACTGGTACTACATTTTGAGGATGTGGGACTTGTTTCCCTAGTACTGGTTGAGGTAAATTGTATCCTTGTATTCATAGGGTTTTTGTGCTATGGGTGGTCCTTGGTATGGGCCATATCTAGGGACCGCTCTACTTTGATCTCTTGGGGGGGTATCCATATGGCCTATGTTGTGGTGGTGGAGAGGGTCTACGTTGCCTATTGAAGGGACAATTTTTAGTGCCATGATTAGTGTATTTCTATTCAATATGAAAATATAAACTGGGTCCATGAACATGTTGCCTATTGTATTGATAGGGTTATGGGGGAACTAGTCCTCCTCTTACACAAGTATGCGATGGATGGTCCCCACCGCAATGCATGCATCTTTGTAACATGGGTATCTTTAAGGGATAATTTTCATAGTTTTTTTGTCCCTAGACACCTAATTTCTTAGCTATTAAGTCCACAAGTTCTTCTACATTGCTTGTCTAAGGTATTTTCAAGTCATCTACTAGGTTATCCTCTAGGTATATGCATTCTCATAGATACTCACTTAGTGCCTGCAATCCTTTCACATAAACCAAGGTGTTTAACATCCCATCGGTCAAGCTAATCAAGAATAGAGATAACATCTTTTGTTGGGAGGGTCTCTGTGTTATGAGACATCTATCTACATATTGATTGAATTGTCAGGTTGTAGATTTTATGGACGCATTAGGAGTCTGTTTGAAGCTGTGGATTAAAGAAGAGGAGTTGTGCTTGATACCCCTCTTGATGAACTCACCAATGAATTCTTGAAAGAATTTCTCAATATTTACAAAACGATCGAGATCGAGAGGTTGGAACCAAGTGAGTGCTATTTTAGTAAGGGTGACACCAAAAGATTTGTATTGGACAAAGAAGTCATCCACCTTGTACTTGGCTCTAGTGGTCGAAGGACAATAGGGACAAAAGGACGTACTGGTTGTATTCTTGTTCCACCTTCTTGTGGTGGTCTCATTTGAAAGAGTGGTCTATTCACATTTCCACTTCCTAGGTTTGCCTGATAGTTGGGATTGGTTCCATAAAGAAGTGTAGTTGTGGCCTGATTGGCACACTTTGTTGATAGGTTTTCCCTCAGGCTAGGTTTTTAGTGCTCTGTTGTGTCCTAGGAGGGTCCTAAGAGGTGGTTGCCTAATCTCTGAGAGGGAATAATGGCAACCCCAAATATCCCAATCTCGACTTGTCACGGTCATCAACATGCCAATATCTCCTTTTATTCTAGTCTAGGTAAGTAAGTCTAGATGATTCTCCAAGATCTTGTAGTTCATAGATAATGGCCGTGTTGATGCCTTCTCTTGGATAGGTGAGCTAGCTTGTAGCAGTTTGTCAAGTCTACTTACCATATAGACATTCATCAAGTCACCATCCTCAAGAAATTGATATCCTCTCCGTACATTAGTGATAAATGGTTTTATTCGAGGAGTGTTCTAGTAGGATTTTTTGGTTCCTCAATGTCTTCTCTTTCATTCATTCTCTCAAGGTTTTTGGTCACTGCATATATGTGTCCTAATTTGTCCAAATAGAATCCTCCTTTGTATTTTACAACCAGTCCCTGCACAATCTCTCAATTTGTAGAATTCTTCATTCTTTCCATAGACCTATTGAGGCCGTCTAGGTAGATAGGCAATCCATGCACACTGATGGAGATGTATTGAAGGGATGTCCTATAATCACCTTCTATTACTGGCATGAGCCTTGCCAAAGGCATTGAGCAATGCATTACTTCTAAAGCCATAATGGGATCTCCTTTTGAGTAATTGGGTGTGTCCTAGTAGACAAAATGGATATTCTTTTGTGTGATACTTCCTAATGATGATATTACACTTCTTTCACTCCCTAGCACTCGTCCTCACCCTAGGTTCATTCACCACCCAGGACCTTGGGTCTCCTTGGGGTGATCTATCAAGTCTAGGGTGTGATTTAGATCAATAATTAAGAACTGGAAATTTTGATTTTTTCTTTTTAGAGTTCTTTTATGGCTCTTTCTATTTCCCATGATACAATATACTTGCCTTCACACAATACATAATACCTCTCTAGAGGCGATACACGACACTTGGTGGCCTATGAGACATGATACCTCGATCTTGATGATATACGATAGGTATTCCTCCCATGATACACGATACACGATCTTGCAATACAATATTGGATTGGATGACGATACACAATACAGGTCATAACCACAATACACAATACTACACACTAGTGATACACAATACTTAGGAGAGTAGATGATACACAATGTCTTAGCTAGATGATACATGTACAAGTCTAGTCGCGATACACGATACTTCTCAATATCGACGATACACAACACTCAATGATCATGATGCTCAACTTGATCATACATGATACTTAGGTATCGTGATACATGGAGGAGTATAAGGTATCAGTGATACATGATACTTGCTAAGTATCGCAATGCACGAGAATTTGGTATCATGGTACCAAACTAGACCGATCATGATACTTGGACTTTTAAGAGTCATAAATTTTGCAATTTTTATATTTGTGGGTTCCTTGTGCTCTCTTGTCACCTCTACGTGCCTATGGTTACAAAAATGCTACTTATTCCCATGATATGTCACTCATGATACTCAATTTGTGTCGTCTCATGCTTTGTGAGTGAGCAAGCAATTTTTTGAGTTATGCCTGATGGAATGCTCACCTCAAAGAGTGTGTAGCTCAACTTTCAAATCCAAACTAACTCTATGCACCGATCTCTAAACGATACTAGCTCCACGATACTTGTCGCCAGTTCACTTCATGATACTCGTATTCAAAAAAGTGATTGCAAATGTGTGACTTTTGGGTTTTAGTCTTTGCCGGTGACCAGAGACTCAAGGGAAAACTTGAAAATTTAATTGTTTTGTTTTATGAATTTTTGGAATGAACTATCCTCTCTAATTCCACACACTCCTTCCTATTTCCTAATCTTAACTCCCTCACTCTCTCAACCCTAAACCTAAAAACTTGTCACACACATAAAAAGTGTATGAAGTAACAAGTGCAAGAACTTTTAGACCTTGGCAAAATTTTCAGATTACTTCTTCATGCTCACTATCTTCATGCCAATGCTATAACCATCATAAAGGCACATTGACCGGAATGTTCCCTAGCAATGGTGCCCAAAAATGTGTGTACTGAAGCTCACAATGCCTCAGGAACTTGTGACAAAAGAGACTATACCTCAATCATCAACGACTTCATATAGTGGTGGATTGACACATTGGTTAAATTATCAATCCGTGGACTTAGACCATAACAGATTTATGAGGACATGTGCTCTCATGATGGTTAATGGATTGAATGAGCAAAGAAGGTATGCAAATTAGGTCTAACTACCTCTCACGTCACCTATCTCACTAGAAATGTGTATCCCAATACTATGGAGAAGAAGATACACAGACAAGAAGAAATTTAAAAAATTTAGCTTATTCATTCTTCACAAGGGAAAAAATTCATTACAAAGAGTCACCAAGTGACTTATATACATGTGCCCTAAAAATGGTTCTTTCACATAAGAGACTGACACTTTTCCTATAAATCACTAAGTTTACATTCTTCAAGGATCATGCATCTAGAGGAATCCTAAAGAGCATTTACATGGCTTCTAGAAGATTTTATAGAGGGACTTTGAAAAATAAAAAATGGGCCAAATATGAAAATTTTTGGACCCCCTCTTCTCTTCTTTCTCTTTCCTTTTTCCTTGTCTCTTTGTCTTTAGTCCTCTACAACACGTACATTGAAGAGGTGCACACGGAACCATTTTTGACTAGCAGGGTATTGAGCTTTAACTATCCTATTAATAATTGGCACCCACATCATTTCATATGCGCTCCAAAGCTAGTAATCTCGAGCTGATAGAACTACCCACAATTATATTGAGAGTTTCTAGCTTTCAAGTTTGTAATGAGTGCATTATGATATGAAATGAACCCAAAACTGTTAGAAATGGTGTGATGTTCCCAATCATTGGTGAGGTTAGATGACCAGTAAAACGAGTAGAATCTCGTTGCATAAAAAATTTCCCCTTTTTTATTGTTGTCCAATGAGAGAGAGAGATGTCTTTGAGGTGAAGATATTGTTGCACATGTGTCAGTCCCTTTTTTTTCCATTGCATTAATAACTTGCACCCATTTTTGGTATCTATCAATGTAATAAGTTACCATATTAAAATCACCCATTAGAATAAGAGGGAGAGAGGGGGCAAGTGAACTCCAACACAATGTATACCAAAATCAAGTTTCGGAGCACAAATTGACATAATACATATACTATATGGCTGAATTTTTGGACCACAGTCCATGATGTCTCCAAAACTTCTGAATTCTAAAAATATATCTCATAATTGCTTTCCACTAAATCTTGAGCTAACTGTGCATGAAGTTGGATACTTGAGAAACTACAAACTGAATGTTCACATGTGTATTACATAGATATATCAAGCAACCAACTCCTTGACTATATAATGTAGCTCCAAATGGTTTTGAATTTGCTCCCGATTGAATTGACACATTATCCATAGGTGTTTGCATAGGCTTGGAATCTGTCATCTCAAACCTTTCCAACATTTCTCAATGTATTTTTGTTGTGTCATGAAGGTACACTCATCTCTGAAATATGAATTAAATCCCAAGATAATAATGCAAAATACCTAAATAAATTACATCAAATGTATGCTTAAGCTCTGATTTAAAGGATTGAAGTTCTGAATCCTTGGGACTTTTTGTTGGAATCCATGTCCAATAATTCTTCGTCCATACGAACCTGAAACTTCATAGAGTGT
This sequence comes from Ceratopteris richardii, assembly GCA_020310875.1. Lineage (NCBI taxonomy): Eukaryota > Viridiplantae > Streptophyta > Polypodiopsida > Polypodiales > Pteridaceae > Ceratopteris > Ceratopteris richardii. The sequence continues at coordinate 671,610 of MU260073.1, forward strand.
TGGAATTTGGGGCCCCAGGATCGTTCCAATACTAAAACCTCTTGAGCATACACAACTTAATTGACAAGATGATAAGTGAGATAGAGAAAGAAAGAGATCTTGAGACAAGGATAGGGAACGTAAGCTGGATGCTTACTTCACTAAAATAATAGATGTCCAAATTACAACATGGGAGTACTACTCAACCATATAAAGTGGTGCACTCACTAATGGAAGAATAAGAAGATGATGATACAAAATTTAGATTATGTCAAAATAATCTAAGTGTGTGTGAAGAGAATGAAGCAACGAAGCTAACAAAATAGTGTAACGAAATTGTAAATCAACCACAAGGTTAACTCACAAAAGATAGTTACCACCACCTCGTAGAAGACTTCCTGCTGCAATGAGAGTATCCTCTCCTTCACCACAACTTCACCTCCTTCAAGAGTGTGAGAACACTCTGTCTTCAAGAAGATCTCCAAGCTCTAGATCTTTGAGTGAGTGATTATACAAGGAGCCAAGAGCCTCCTAGCCAAGAGCCTCCTTATATAGTAGTTGTAACTATTTGAAAAGCTTTATAAAAAGCTACGATCGTAATCCATATCGTAATCCATGAAAAAACAAAAACGTAAAGCTCCTTCGCTTTCTATATGCGATCATAAACAAAAACGTAAGTTTTATGCTTTTGACTTTGTTATCTTTTAACTTTGTAAAAGATGGTTTCACACTATGAAGTTTCAGGTTCGTATGGACGAAGAATTATTGGACATGGATTCCAACACTTTTCATGATCATATCATCAACATATATGATAATAATAATAATAATCAAAACATATTTCTCAGCTTTAACATAAAGAGTGGGAGCTGCATCTGAGTTTCCAAAACCAATAGATAGAAGATAGACATGTATCTTCTCATACAAGCTATTGGTGTCTACTTTAGTCAATATAAATATTTGATAAGTTTGCATACTAATTTCTCTTTACCAGACTCTTCAGAACCTTCTAGCTGCTGAACATAAACATCTTCATGAAGATCACCATTAAGAAATGCAGTTTTGATATCTAACTGGTATATTTTTGAACCCAAGAATGCAGCTAAAGAAAGTATTATTGTGACTACTATCATTCTAGATGTAGGAGCAAAAGTCTCATCATAGTCAATACCTTTCTTTTGTGCATAAACTTTGACAACTAATCTTGCTTTAAACATGTCTATAGTACCATCTACTTTTCTTTTGATTTTGAAGATCCAATTAACACCAATGGCTATTTTACCTTTTGGTAACTCATAAAGCTTCCATGTTTAATTCTTATGAATAGAATCAATGTCTTCTTGCATATCTTTCTTCCATACATGACTATATAGTGCATATTGAACACTAGTTGGTTCATTCTCAACTTAACTAAGAGCAAGAATACTATCAATCTCAAATTTTTTTGCATAATTTAACTGGTGTGCTTGTTGTATCCTTGTTTGACTTCTGGTTCTTTCAGTGTATTCCTTTATACTTTTCTACTTTGATGTTTGATATAAAAACTTTGATGTATCCTTGAAAAGTGGTGGAATCCATCCTCATTCTTTAGTATCTCTATCTTCTGAAACTTTGGAACCTTCTCCAACTTCATAAGTCGAAACTTCAAGAGGTATTGATGATGGACTAGGTACTGTTGTAGGCAATGTAACTCTCTCTTCACCTTTATCAAGTGCATCTTTTAGGGTTTGAGAAGCTTCATCACCCCTCTTGTATCGATGAATACAATAATTCAAATTCCTTTTGAAAAATGCATAGTCATATGATTTTATGAAATTTGGAATCTCTTCCTTCTTATAATAAATCTAACTTTCTACTATATATGCATTGTATGAGAGTAGGATATCACATGTGATCTAGAACATAAAATCTACATCCTTTGCTTTCAATTGCATAACCAATAAAGACCACTTTAATGGCTTTCACATCAAGCTTACCATGATCCTTGATTTCAATGTGAACATAAGTTGGGGGACCAAAAACTTTGAAGCAACTCACATTGGTTTTTTTTCCATAATAAGCTTCATAAGGTGTAATGAACTTCAAAGATTTTGTGGAAGACCTATTTAGAATGTGATTAGCCATGTGCACTGCATCAAACCAAAACTTGGGAGAAAGCTTTTTGGATGAAATCATACTATGCAGCATCTCAACAAGTAAGTATCCTATTCTTTCTCTTTGCAAAACCACTCTATTCTCGAGTGTAAGCAATAGCGAGTTGATGAGAGATACCTTTGTCTTCAAGAAAAGACTTAAAATCTTTAGATCTATATTCTCCCCCTCTATCACTTCTCAAAATTTGGATCCCTGATTGACTTTCATTTTCAACCATAGATAAGAATATTTTAAAAGCAAGAAAAACTTCTAACTTCACTTTAAGACCATAAATCAATGAATATCTTGAGCAATCATTAATAAAAGTAACAAAGTACCTGAAACCTTGAATAGAATCTATTCTCATCAAACCATTCACATTTGAATGTATAATTTGCAACTTCCTTGTGGCTATGATGTATCCATCCTTCTTGAAAGATAGTTTGTGAAGACATCCTTCACATGACTCTATATCATCTGGTAAAGCAAAAATACTAAAAATCTCCACCATACCCAATCTTTGATATGCTTCTGACCTCTGTAATTGATATGGCCAAATCTAGCATGCCATGAATTCATATTCTCCTTAGGTGTAGTAGACCTAGCAACATTAGCACGAGTAATTTTGGATAGCACAAACATGCGACTTCTATTTTCACCTTGAAGCAGAAAATGCTCCTCATTAGGTGAGAGGGTCTGACATGAAACTTTCTTAAAAATAACTTTATAACCATCTGACAAGAAAGTAGAGATAGAGAGTAAATTCTTCTTCATGTTTGGAACATAAACAACATTGGAAATTGTGAAATTTCCATTTGCTCTGGACTTAAGGTCTACTTACCCAACATCTATAACATCTAAATCATGACCATCTACAATGGGCGCTCTTCTTCCTGAAGAGTTAGAAAGGGAAGAGAATACCTTTCTACAACCTATCATATGCTTAGTAGCTCTAGAATCAATAATCTAGGGATTATCTAAAATTGCATTTAATGTTGCCTGATCAAAAGCTAAAATTGCATCATCTTCAACATTATTATCTATGCTTTCTTCTTCTCATAAAAAATCCATATTTTGCATTCTGTTATGAAATGACCTTTTGCAAGATCTATTTGAGGTATAATATTCCTATTGATGCCAATAGCAGTATATGAAAGCGCTAGTCCATCCCTTGAATCTCATCTAGATTGCTATTCTATGGGAAGTAATCTGGAAGTAGTACAAACTCCTGATGATGAAAAAGTTTCTTCTTCTTCACTAACCTCCTATTGAGGAGAAATAGGAACAATAGTTCTCCTAGAATGGAATTTCAACTAATGAAGGCAAAACCAAGGCGATAATGAATCTACTAAAGGCTAGGAATGTCAAAGGAGTATACAATTTCATGGTCCATTGTGGATATTACTGTAGGTTTGTCCACATGTATGCAATCATTGCTAGATCACAATATGCTTTGACTATAAAATTTGAATGGATAAAAGAGTGTGAAAAATTCTTTGAAGAGTTGAAACATAAGTTGGTTGCATGTCCCATGTTGAAAGTACCAAAATGGAATAAGATCTTCCATGTACATGTTGATACATCCACCCATGGTATAGATCGATATTAACTCAGCTTACTAATGAAGGTAGGTTTGATTTTTCCCATTGCATATGCTATTCGATAGCTCAACAATGTAGAGAAAAGTGAAGGCTTAGAAATGATATACATGGCCAAGGAATAATATTAGGTCTAGTATATCAATTGTCGTTTGCTAAAATCAAGGGAAAAAGTGTATATATACACTATTGTCTTAGTCAAAAGTAGTGACAACCCTTCCACTCATTTCTTGAGTTCTCATTGTAATCCACCCAAAGCCCTTGGAGGCCTCCAACACAACCATGTACTCTATTTTACTTTTCAATACATATACATGAAGATTTCATCATCATTTGTATCTACTCTTCACTGTTGATGTCCATAGCTCAAGTCTATCAACTTCTAAAAGTTGTTGAAGTGACGTTATGGTGTCATTGACTTATTTATTGATTGAATCATGAAGATAGCTCTCTTATAAATGTTTCTACAAAATATAATAGCCATTGGAGCTTTCATGTAGGGATATGATGACATCTCCATGATAGTCTATTTATATCATCTACTTCTTGAAAAGTTCGGATCACACTTATGACTTCTTAGATATATGGCTCACTGCATAGTCACCCTAAATTCATGATTTTTTTTTTTAGCTCATTTTCCTTCCTATTTGAAGCTTTGCAAAAATAATTTTTTCAGTTCATAGTAGGGTTTTCTAGGAGACTTCTTCCATAAATAGAAGTTTTTCTATATATCTGAAATCTCTAACTGTTGTCTGTCTTGAAAAAAATAATTGAGATCAATGATCCAAGGTAATATATTCATATTATTGCATATATTCAAAGCTTAGAAAGTCTATTAGAGTTTCCAAGAAAGAAATAGGCTGGTCTTTAGCAAATTTTTGCAAAGATCTACTCATCTCTGCAATCTAGCATCACTTTTCATAGTGGTATTAGATTATCATCATAGTTTATACATTATGGTTGATGGTTTCCCTTCATCAATTGACAAATTGGATCAAAGAGACTATTCAACATGGTCTCTAAGGATGGAAGCATACTTGCTAGGAAGAAATATTTATTGATACATATTTGGAGATTAGGTTGTGCCTATGCAAAGGACCAAAGGACAAAAATGAGGATCAAGAAAGGTTGAACACATGGTATGCAAAGGATGCTTTGGCAATATCATACATTTTAGAATCTATTTTTTATTTCTTAATTCTTTACATTAGGAGCTATAAGAAATCACAAGAGACTTGGAATGATTTGGATGCATTCTTCTCTTCAAGCACGAATGCCAAGAAGAATCAACTCTGGATGGATTTCAAATCACTCAAGAAGTAGCCCAAGTAAAATGTCATGAATTTTTTCAAAAAGATGTAGGATATAGCTTATCAATTAGGATATAGATGATGAGTCATAGATGAGAATAAATTTTTAGACAATTCTTCAATGGAATCAAAGTAAATGACAAGTGCGAAGCATTCATAAATGCCATGGACTTGCACATGGACATGCAAGTAGTAGACTTCAACACACTCATACGAGAAATTGTCAGTCATGAAGCCAAGCGTATGAAGAATCGTCAGACACTAAAAGGTAATCAATCTTCTATCCTTCATAGAGATTAAAGTAGAAGTAATGACAAAGGAAAAGGCAATAAATTTGATGAAGAAACAAGACCCTCCCAAGCTAACATTGAAGGTAGAGGTAGAAGTTCAAGACAAAGAGGTGGAGGTGGTACAAAATGTGGGAGGAGATCTGAAAGATCTAGATCTTGTGCCATATATTGATTAAACAACAATATCATTGAGCATTGTTTCAATAATCCAAGGAACATGAGAGGAAGATGATATAATAGAGAAGCATATGGAACTCCTAGAGATAGATACAACAACCCTTATGAATATAAAAACAACTGCTATAATAACAATAACAACTATCAAGGAGGCTAGGAAAAAGAGACTACAACAATTACACTTATGATGAATCTCAAGAGGATTCACTTCTGCTCGTGAACATGACAACTAAGTGAGGTAAATCAAATGAGTATGTGTTCTATATTGATTCTGGATGTTCAAATCAACTAGTAGAAAATGTAGCACTACCCTCAGATTTGGAGACCTAAAGAACAAACATGAGGTCCAAATAGGAGATGGCACAAGGCACCCTATGTAGAAGATTGAAAATGTGAAGACATAAAATGGTAACATGAATTTGTTGAGCCGAATTCTCTATGTACCTAGTATTAGAAAGAACTTTATAAGTGTAGGAACAATTGTGGAAAAAGGATTGTAGGTGAGTTTCACAAAGTATGGGCCCTATGTAGAGGAACCATACATAGGATTCAAGAAGATAACTAAAGGAGAAAAGACAGGTAGATTGAGAACTACGGGAACTATAAAGCACGGATCCTATGAAGGATATTTGGCTTATTCTTCCCCTTGTACCCTATCTTAAAGATTAATTCATAGTGTATGAATTGAAGGTCCTAGGACTCAATGCAAAGATTTCTATTTTGATCATAACTGAGATAGGTTTTACCTAGTCATGAATCTTAGGAAACCTACTCATAAATGGAAAGGAAAGAAAGTTCTTTGCTTTGCAAAAACCAGTTGCTTCACACAAGCAATGGGTGTTGGACCCTCAAACCCAATATGTGCACATAAGGAGGTCTAGAAACTAGCTTGATGTTAGTGCTTTTCATAACCTAGGCATAGAGAGATCAAGGCAAGGAACTAGTAGACAAGAAAGATAGAGAGAAAGAGAAAATAAGACACATAGAGATGCAGATGAATTCCCCTTGCCTATACCAAGGGACCATTCAAGGAAATTGAGACCTTCTCATGTAGTGAAATCCATAAAGCATTGCTTCAATGGCAAAAGAGATCCTTACGATCACATGGTAAAGTGCAAACAAGTTCTTAGAGGCAACCAATTAGAAGTCATGTTTACTCAATTTAAATCCTTTGGATTAAAATTAAAGGGCTACTACCCTTGCTTGTTCTCAACCATTGAATAGAGAAAACTACTAAGAGATAGCTCAATTATTAGAGGCATTCATTAAAGAGTTCTCTAAAAGCAGTATTAGAAAACACATCAACCTGGAATCACAACTTCAAACAAACTCCTCAAGAGATAGTGAGACTAGTAGGAGGCAAGTTTAAGAAAATACATTGAGTGATGCCAACTCCCAAAGCTATCTACCCACAAAAAATAGGTATGATTGTTCTTAGATGGATTCCTTGGTGGGAAAGTCATGGAACACATGTACATTAAAGTGTCAGATACCTAGAAAAGTGTATCAAGATGTGCATTATCATCGAGGATAATCTAAAACCAAATAGAGCTTTTTAAGATCTATAAAACATTTGAATGCTTTTTTGGTACTATATCCAAGTCTTGTTCTTAAGTGGACGAGATAGCATAGTTAGGAGCAAAGAAGCTGGGTGGAAACTTCCCAAATAGGAAGGCCCAACAAGTAACCATAGTAAAGCGATTCCATACTTGTGAAGACAATCACATGGGAAATGCTTGTCCCATGCATGCACAAGTTATAGTTTTCCAAGGATCCTATTAATGTGCCATTAAGATAAAGTACATCATATACCTCAACTCTATCCCCACAAGAAGCACACAATAAGGGAACCATACCAATATTCATATAGGTACCAAAATCAGAACCTTCTTGCATATCAACAACAATAGCTTTACAATCCTCAGCCAAACTATCAACATTAATAGTAGCCATAAAAAATACTTCAACCCATTCTAAGTCAATAACCACCAGTGCATACCAATGTAGTGTCACTCAAATATGTTGCAATCGAAGAGAACCAAGATCGAGGCCTAGTTTCCATGTTTCTTTTGATCATAGATAATGACCTAAATGCAAATATATTTGACTCAACACATGATGATAATTTTCCCATCTATTATAGTGAGGTCCCATCAACAACTTGAAGCTTATCAATATGAGCCCCCCTCCCCCAATTGAACCCACATGGGAACTAGAGTACACAAATGTGATGTACATCAATTGGAACCCTAGACCACAAATGAGATGGGTAAGGTCACATGCTCCACAAGCCCCTTGCTATTGATGCCAAGGAGATCACTTTATCTGTGATTGTTCCACCCTTTATCTCTAAGTCAAGCACAATCCATCATGATTCAAGGATATTGTCCAAATTGTTTCAGGAAACATATCGTTCATGATTGTTCAAAAAACATTCTTAGTACCTTGAAGATTGCACCTCTGAATATTGTAGATATAGTATATAGAGAACACCAAGGCTTAATAGAGATCACTGTAGTTCAAGATTTCGCCCAAGCATAGGCTTAGAAGGAACCCTAAAACATTGGTCCAAAGTGAGAAGTAGACTCTCGTGACTTAGATGAACCTAGTAAAAAAAATAGAGCTTGGAAGGAAACTCGGGATAAATTCAAGAGAGAGTGAATTTAGAAGCTTGTCAAGTGAGAAGGCAACATGAAAACGGCCCAATAAACAAACTTATAACGCATTCCACAATCCCCATTAATCGTAAACCCTCCACCTTCCTCATCACCCCATATTGAAGCTTCCATTTATTCCACCCAAAAAGCAGGATGAGTACTTGTTGATCCTATCCACAAAGACTTGGACATGATGTTCAAGACTTATTAGGATCATCTTCAAGTAGGAAAAGTGCAACATACCTAGAAACAAGCTAGCCACAAGGGAATTTAGATATTTAATGAACCAAGCTATGTGTAAACATGGTGTAACTAGCTCAGACTCTATTTGACGTCAACAAGCTTTTCAATCAAAATCAATGTTGAATTTCTAGGGCATATTAGAAAGATTAGAGAAATTTAGTGTCAACTTGGCAAGAGGTCTTAGAATCCCACAAGGATCCTTCCATTTGTTGATATATTTAGGTAGTGATGTGTGTGAACACTCTAGGACCGTCGGGGTAATTTTTTCCCTCTTTAGGAGGTTTTTTCCCCCCGGCTTGTATATACGCCTATTGCCCTAATGGGCTACTTATCTTTGTACATTCTCTAGTAATACATTCAGTATTGTGTGTTGTGCTCCAAGCTTCTTCTCCTTCCTTGTGTTGTTCACGTGCTTCTGCAGACGTCCAACTCCAACAATTGGTATCAGAGCAGGTCGTCGCTTCATCTAGGGTGCCATTGAAACTCCTCCGGTTGCAGTCTCAGATTCACACGAAATTTGGTGAGCATACTCAGGGTGTTTCAGACATCAAAACAGCTTTGCTATGTGGTGTCGAAATCGTGATCTGAGCTTGTTTCGGCCTCCGAATGCACTATCGCAGTGCTTGTGTAGGCTATTTTGTCTTTTTGTGCCAAAGGTATATACCAGTTTCTGTTCGCCAGTTTAAGCACCTCGAAGTCTGCTACAGGTCTAGCGGAATTTGTCTGGGCAGTTCTGTTCAACTTTTTGAGATACAATCAATTTTTTGCATCAAGGTATTTTTAGTCATCGACCATGGCTGAAAGTAGTGATGTATTCCGTATGTTGGCTGTTGAGGATAGTTGGATGGTACCAACTACCCATTATGGGCTTATATGATGCGACATGTGTTGGTTGCAAAAGGACTATGGAACATTGTACAGGGTGTCGAAAAACGTCCTATCACACCTGCAACTATTACAACTACAGGTACTCAAGCTGATGCAGAAGGTGTCGAAGATGATGATGTTCTGCATATTGCTGTTTGTGTTGCAGTTTCTGCTACACCTACTGCAGAGCAGATTCGTTGGGATGGCAAAGATGCCCAGGCACATGCATTGATAGCTTTGTCTATCAAACATGCCATTATTCCTCACATTTGCTCTTGCAGAATAGCTAAGGATGCTTGGGATACAGTTACCACATTGTACCAAGCTAGGAATGAGGCTCGTGTTGCTTACCTCCGAAAACAGTTGGAGAGTGAGCACATGAATGAAGGTGATTCTATGGACAGTTTCCTAACGAAGATCAAAGACTTTAAGGAACAATTGATTTCTGCTGATGAGGTTATACCAGATAGCTCACTTATGCAGACCGTTTTGAATGGTCTTCCTTATTCATATCAGAGTTTTGCTTCTTCTCTTCGGTTGATGATGAAAGGCAATCCAAATGCCTTATCATTTGAGGAGTTAGTCTCTGTTCTGTTGCAGGAAGATCAGTCCAGGCAGAACAGGTCCATTATGTGAGTTGTAGATCAAGCTTTCCTCGCTAGTCAGAAGGGCAAAGGAAAATGGAGCTCTTCAAGTAGTAAGCAGAAATCTGCTAATTCTGCATATTCGAAGAAGGAAGATAAAGATGAGAAGAAATCAGAAAAGCAGAAATTATTTTGTAAGTACTGTAAAGGGAATGATCATATCATAAAGAACTGTCCAAAACTGGCTGCTAAAGAGGCAAAGAAGAAAGAGGCTGGAATGGTTGTTGCAGAGGCCTCTACACCAAAAACAGAGTCTGCTAATCTTGTGCAGGAAGAAGAATGGGCGTTTACTACTGTCTGCAATTTTGACCCATCTTCTCATGAGCAGTGCATGTCTGCTGTAGACTCAGATGTTTGGTATTTTGGTGGGGCAACCAAACATATTACCTCGCAGCGCAGTTTCTTCTCTTCACTCGAGCCTGTCCCTACAAGGAATAATGTTACATGCGCGAACAACTCCTCTTATCCTGTTATGGGAGTTGGTAAGATCATTTTGACTACTGCTGATGGTAGTTCTTTCACTTTGTCGGATGCTTTATTTGTGCCAGGGATCAAGAAGAACCTGTTATCAGTTTCTGCATTAGCCAAGATTGGCTTGGTTGTGAAATTTGTTGATGGCAGGTGTACAGTTCATGATGTGTTGAATGGCGATGTGATTATTGCTTCTGGCATTTTATGTCGTGGGCTGTATAAGCTCATAGACTATGAAAGATCAGTAAATGATTTGGTATGTGAAGTAAATGATTCTCAGGTTATGTCAGATGCAAAGCTTTGGCATGCATGCTTTGGTCATCTGAATTTTGCTAGTTTGCTACGCCTGCAAAAATCTCAAATGGTGTCCTCTTTGCCCAAACTTGAGGCACCTGGAAAACATGTTTGTGAAGGCTATATTTTGGGCAAAATGCAATGTTCGTACTTTCCAAAAGATGGTTCAGTTTAGGCTACTCAGAAATTGCAGCTTGTACATAGCGATGTTTCTGGTCCTATGCAGACACCTTCTTTTGGAAATTATCTTTACATCGTGACTTTCATCGATGATTTTTCAAGGCATGCATGGGTATATCCATTGAAGGCAAAGTCCGAAGTGTTCATGTGCTTCAAACAATTTTTGGTTTTGGCTGAAAATCTGTCAAGATGTAAAATGGGCACCCTCCATTTTGATCGAGGGGGGGAATATATGTCTTCTGATTTTAATGCATTTCTGGCTGAACGTGGGATAAAACACTAGTGTATAGTGTCGTATACACCTCAACAGAATGGAGTTGCTGAACGAAAGAACATGTCATTCATGGAGATGGCGAGGTGTATGGTCAAGAGTCAGGCTTTACCAAATAGTTTCTGGCTTGAGGCTGTCATGTGTGCAGCATATGTATTGAACAGGTGTCCCACTAAAGCGCTGCAGTCTATCACTCCATATGAGGCTTGGCATGACCGCAAGCCATCTGTTGCTCATCTGCTTGTTTTTTGTTGTTTGGCATATGCATTAGTGCCTGAACAACATCGTAGAAAATTGGATGATAAATAAGAGAGCTGATATTGAGCAGGTAAGAACTATGCCAAAATGGCTGGTGCAGACTTTGCATGACATCAAGTTAGATGCACCTCTGTCATATCGTACTCGATCAGGCTCTCATAGTGCCTCTTTTGCATCAGATTTCTATGCTATGGCTGCATCTAGTCTATGTGATGAGACTGAGCCTGTTTCGTTTGATGAAGCACAAAATTCAGAAAATTGGATGGTTGCTATGCAATCTGAATATAATGAAATAATGAAGAATGGTATTTGGTCTTTATGTGACTTGCCTCCTGGCAAGAAGGCCATTGGCACTAAGTGGGTATACAAGCTGAAGCATAAACCTGATGGTACAGTTGACAGGTATAAGGCTAGGCTTGTTGCAAAGGGTTATGCACAGGAAAGAGGCATTGATTTTCATGAGACCTTTGCACCTACATGCCGTATGACTACTATTCGGAGCATCTGTGCACTTGCAGCCCATCATGGTTGGAATGTACATCAATTGGACATTAAAACATCATTTCTGAATGGTGACTTGCATGAAGAAGTGTATGTTTTTCAGCCGCGTGGCTTTGTGTAGAAAGGGCATGAAAACTAGGTGTGCAGGTTAAAGAAGGCGTTATATGGTTTAAAGCAAGCACCACGTGCTTGGTATGAGAAGATACATGCCTATCTGATTGCACATGGTTTTGAGAACAGTCCAACTGAAAGCACCTTATATGTTAAGCATGCTAATGATGTGCTTCTGATCATTGTTGTCTATGTTGACGACATGCTGCTCACTGGTCCTATTGAGAAGCATATTGCTGATGTTAAGGCTGATTTGCATGCCTCATTTGAGATGTCTGATTTGGGGCATTTGCATCATTATTTGGGCATTTAGTTTATGCACGCTGATGGTGGAATGGCTTTGTGTCAAACGAAATATATTGACGCATTATTGCAGCGTTTTGGCCTTGAAGACTGTAAGCCTATTGCCACTCCTATGGACACAGGTTTACGATTGAGTCTTCATGATGCTGGAGATGCATTTGATGCTGTTCTCTATCAGTAGACTGTTGGATGCTTGATTTACTTATGCATTACTCGGCCCGATATTCAGTTTGCTGTCTCACAGATGAGCAGGTTTATGCATTGCCTAGGAGTCAAGCATTGGCAGGTGGTTGAGCGTATCTTTCGCTACTTGAGTGGTACTCGGCTACTTGGGTTGTTTTATCCCAAGGAGGGATCACTACCGCCACATTTGCATGCTTTTTCTAACTCTGATTGGGTTGGTTGCTATGACACTTGTGTGTCCACTAGTGGCTTTTGCTTCATGCTTGGTAGCTCATGTATATCTTGGTTGAGCAAGGAGCAGCCTACTGTGGCCACTTCAAGTTATGCGACTGTTGAGTGTGTGTGGCTCAAACGCCTTATGGCTGATTTGGATGTTGGTCAGTCTTCTGCCACCACCATCTTCACAGACAATCAGAGCGCATTGGTAGTTGCCAGGAACCATGTGTTCCATGCTCACACTAAGCACATTGAGGTGCATTATCATTATGTCAAGGAGAGGTTCTGTGTTGGGGAGATCAGCTTGGCATATGTGCCCACGTAGGAGAACATTGCAGACCTTTTCACAAAGGCTCTGCCTATGGAGAAGTTTGAAGCTTTCCGCAAAGCTTTGGGCTTACTTCCCTTTGTGGAGTGATTTCCACATAGCTTGGCACTTCCTTATACATGAGTGCCAGCTACTTGTTCACCGCATCACTCCCAGGGGGGATTTGTTGTTATATTTAGGTAGTGATGTGTGTGAACACTCTAGGACTGCGGGGCACTTTTTTCCCTCTTTAGGAGGTTTTTTTCCCCCGGCTTATATATACGCCTATTGCCCTAATGGGCTACTTATCTTTGTACATTCTCTAGTAATACATTCAGTATTGTGTGTTGTGCTCCAAGCTTCTTCTCCTTCCTTGTGATGTTCGCGTGCTTCCACAAACGTCTAACTCCAACACCATTGATAATGTGAGAGGAAGTTTCAACTAGAAAGAAGCGTATATTTCCACCTCTATTAAGTTTGGAATACCTCCCTCCATCACTCAGTACTCGCAGGAGTTACTTCCAAAAAAATGAGGAAAACAATGGGCCGAAGAACAAGGAAACGCCCATCTGCTCTAGAGATAGATGAATTGCATGAAAAATTTTCCCAAGACCTCCCATCTTTGCATGGAGATTAGATGGATTATCTGCAAGAAGAGGGATTAGACAAAGCCATGGGAATCTAATTCAATCCATATGAAAAAACCCTCATTGTTGGTTAGAAATCAAGATTTAGTTATACCCAGAAACATAGATGCTTTGAGAAACACTAAGTTACAATGCCATCTCACACTAGAGGAGCTATTAAAGATAAAAAGTTTGGATTCGTGTGGCAAACCAAGTTCTAGAAATTGATTTCATACACCTTAGGACAAATTCCAAAGAAAAGGTGCCCCGAGATGCCTTTGGACAAGATAGGATACCAGAGAGAAGGAGAAGAAGACAATATATATCTTCCCATAACTTACAAGGGTTACACCACCAAGGAAATCTTAGAGATTAGGTGTAGGATTTTCCATCACTATCACATCCTTATTGATAAGGTGCATCAAATGAGCCTTGAGTCAAATAGCTGATGGTCATATTGAGTGACCATTAGGATTGTCGGAAGGGACCACACTCACCACTTGTGTTTTTGAGCTCAAAGATACCTTTGACATATGAGAGTTTGGAAAGACCAATGCATACACAATGATATTAGGAGGACCTTTCTCACATAAACTATCAATAGTGCAAGATTGGGGCACCAAATGTTTATACTTGCAACACTTCGGGGTTAGGATGAAGGTCAATTTAAAGGAATACTCAAATAGAGATGTTCCACCCCTATAGAAAAATCTCATTCATAAGATGCATGAGGATTCCCTTTTTCTTCACTCTGTGAACACTTAGAACCCCTCATATATTCATGAAGACACTCAATTATGGATGTGTAAAAGTTGAAATCGAGGAGACATGCCTAGAAAATAGTGAAGGAGGGAAATCATGAATACTAGAAGACTATAAGACCCATCCTATGATATTTTGAGATGAGGAATTTCAACCTCATAATTGGGCAAAAATACTCATAACAATTCACATAGAGATAAACAATTAACAATGTTCACCTCATTTTTATGAGGATGTTATGGTTATTCTATTCATGTGCAAGCCAATCATAGATGAGGAGATAAGAGAGAAAGAGCATGAGTCCACTATTATGGACACATTTGGAAAATCACAAGAAGAGTTCCTATACTTGGTAGGATCCAAATATCTAAAGTAAGAGACAACTATGAGTGATAAAACAATGATGCGTGAAGTAAGTGACCAAAAGAAAAAGAAGAAAAGTAAGAAACCCACCAACAAATATAACAAAAAATTTTTGAGGTGCAAAAATTTTTAAGAAGTACGAAATAGATGATAGGAACATCTTAGCTTAAGAGACAAGCCTCTACTAGAGAATCTTATGATAGTAAAGAGAGGACTAAGAAAGTTGTGGTGACTATTGAGGATCAAGAGGAACGATGCACATACATAGGTGATGACTTAAGACCAAGAAAAGAAGAACAAGAGATGATAAACCTCTTGAGTGAAGAAATATTTGCTTGGATGTTTAAGGACGTGAAAGGGATATATCCAAAAATATGTTCCCATGGGATATTTATGACTACAAAGGAAGAACCCATGAGATAGAGATTGTATAAATATGAATACACCTATTCTCCCAAGATCAATGAGGAGATTGATGGATGAAAGGAACAAGGATTTACCTACAAGATCGAGCATTTTGAATGGTTATCTGACAATATGGTGGTGCCTAAGAAAAACAATAAACTATGGGTGTGTATTGAATTGAATTAGGTTAATATTGTATTTATACAAGATAGCTATCGGCTTACTATGATAGGATATTTGTTAGAGAAGGTTGCCAAAAAGTAATTTTATAGCTTCCGTGATGGATTCTTAGGCTACAGCCAAGTTGTTATAGCACCGAAAGACCAATACAAGATGGCTTTTGCAATTGAGTGGAGCCTCTATGCGTTTTATGTGATGCAACACCAATGCACCAACCCATTTTAGAGATTTCTATGCCATATATTCAAAATGTTGCTGTGAAAGACTTTGGAAGCCTACATGAATGTCTCGCTATGTGCACTCTTAAAAATGAAAAGATCATATCCCTAGACTTAGTAAAATCTTCAATAAGTTTAAAGAATATTGGGTGTCCCTCAAACCAGACATGCATATTCATGGTGCAAATAGGTACAATATTAGGTTAGTTTAAAAGAATTGAATTTTAACAAATGAGGATAAAATTAGTGCCATCATTTATATGGTTCCATTTTTCATGCTTGTCTCCTCCAATGTTGTTCCTCTTAATTGGATCAATATGAATTTTTACTACAAGTAGCTCCTCAATACATTTTTCAGCAACATGGTCTTGCATAACAATATACAAATCTACATTGAGATGTTCTTCCAATGGACTAAGAGATTTTGCAAAGAAAAATGACATGGAGATCAATATGCAATAGAACATCGAAAGTATGTTAATTAGTTGAGTAACATGGGACCTATGTTCATTAACACATCTAGTATGCTAACTGGCACAATCAATATGCTACCTAACACCAACTCTACGTTAATTAGCATAACTAATATCCTAACTAGCACAATCATTATGCTCACTAATACAAGATCTATGTTAATTAGCATAGTAAACATGCTAACTAGCACAATATATATGTGAGCAAAAAAAGGATCTACGATGATTAGCAAGCAATATGCTAGCTAGGACAATCATTATGCTAGCTAACACAAGCTCTATTTTAATTAGCACGACTAGTATGCTAACTAGCACAATCAATATGCTAGCTAACAGAGACTCTACACTAACTAACATAGCTAGAATGATTGAAGTTTGATCGCTCAATTTATGTCCTTTTACTTTAGAGTTTATCGCAAAACTATACTATTTATGCTTGCACTTGAGTAATTAGTGTTTGTACTTGTATCGTGCCTAACGTACCCCTAATTAATCAATATGACTAATCGTACTTAGCCTAAGCTAGGAATTGATTGAGGGGGTTGAGAAATCTCGAACCTTAAGTTGCTTATCCCTTGGATCACGTTTGAGTGCTCAAGACACTCATTCTTAAGCTTGCAGCCCACTCTTGCTCTGGACCCCCTTTGATGCTCTCAATGGACCTCTAAAACTCCCACAGTTAGATCACACTTTAACTTTAACACACACAATTGTGACTTAAGCAGTTTCCAAAGACTCATTTTCCCCCTTTGATTGATAAAAACCCTATGGAGCTCCCTTGATTTTGTAATCCCACCTGATGATCAACTTTAAATTACCCTATTTGAAATGAGCTTTCCAATGCACTCTAGAGCTCAAAAATTAGATTTCATATGAAAAAGTTATGTCGGTCCAGAGTTTTTGGGGTTTAAACAGGCAAACAAAAGTTCTCGAAATATTTCTTGGGGGCCTAACAATGCTTCAATCACTTGAAATTCTTAACCAAAATTAGCTAAAATTTAAAAAAATAAAAACCTAAAATTAGGCCGAATTTTCATGTCAATCGTGATGGATAGGGCTATCAATAGTGATGGATTGAGTTGTCCATCATCACATGTCTATTGCGATGGACAATGTCAATTGCGATGGACATGACAATCACGATGGACACCTACCTATCGTGATGGACTTGTCTGTTGTGATGGACAACCAGTTCGTTGTGTTCTGTGTCATGACGGATGTCCATCGTGATGGACAGTGTCTGTCGTGATGGATGTTGTCTATCGCGATGGATATATTTTTTTCGGTTTTTGCATCTTTTTGTATGAATCTAGGGCCTATGCATCGTGATGGATAGGATTTTTATCGTGTTCAAGTGTAAATCATGATTTCACTATCACTTGTGATGAACAAGGGTGTCCATCGTGATGGACTTGTGTGTCGTAATGGACAGGTAGTCTGTCATGGTCTATCTATCGCAATGGATAGGGTGTCTATTGCAATGGATAGTGTCTATCACAATGGATGCTATCTGTCTTGATGGATAGAGAAAATGCAATTTTTTTTGAAATTTTTGTGGATGTGTGATGTGCAAGGTCTCTACTCTATGATGATGCACTTAGTTTTACCAAATGACCAATATTTTTATCTATCATGATTGATAGAGATCAATGCCATGGGACCTGTGCATATGTTTTTTGTACATGTTGGAGGTGCTGCAGCTATTGTCGATGCACGTACCTATAAGAATGCTCAAGAAACATGCAAAAACAATGCACACAAAATTGTTTTCTCTCACACGCTCACTAGTGAAATGATGTAATGTGGGGATATGACCAAAATGGTAAAGATGAAGGAAGGAGATGGAGAGTAGAGATGGTGGTGGTGATGATGAAGGAGGTAGAAAAGTAAAAAGTAAGAGATTACCTATGATTCCAATGTCACACCTCTACATCTGACCATTGCATGCTCATCCTTAAAGCTCGATCCCCAACAACGATGCCAAATTTGGTGTCACTCTAGCATAATGGCAAGTATCAACATGAGGAGATTCATCTCATAATTGTCAATCTGGGAAGATGTGAGGAGAGTATGATGACCGTGAGCAAGTGAAGTGCACAAGTGGGTGAGTGAGAAGCACACAAGCATGCACACACATACGCACACACACACATGGCAAGACAAAGAGATGGAGCAATAGAATCCTTAATTAGCCAAGAACAAGATTACAAACTCTAAAAAAATATGAAAATTGGTACATAGTTAGATCTAATAGTCCTCAATCTTGAGGACTTCTCGGCTTGCAAAAAAAAGAGTAAGAATCCTCAAAAAGCATATTTAAAATGGGGTGTAGTTATTAAAATCACTGTTGAAAAATATTTATCCTTTGAAAAATTATATAGGCCTAGTTGTTAGAACTCCATTGACTGCTCTATCTGCTTAGTCCTATGTTGGAACTGAAGGACTCACTAGGCAAGGAAGCTTAAGAAGGGAGTTAGAGAGAAGAGAAAGTACAAGCAGACAGAGCAGTCAACGACGATCTGGCAAGTAGGCCAATATTTTTTCAAGACATTTATGCACATAAGAGAGGTGGACACAAGGAGAAGGAGCAAGTAGGGAGCTCCAGGAAATGTATATCAAAATGTTAGAAGAAATCCCTACAACAATAGTGATTTTCATCACTAAAAACCCTTGTAAATACTATTTCATATTTTTGTAGCTCCATTTTGTGCAAGCCAAGGAGTCCTTGAGCTTGAGGAGCTTTAGAAGTATCTACCTGTCAGTTTTCACATTTTTTAGACTTCATTTGAACCTCCAAATAGGGTAGAGAACCTAATTTTTAACTAGGCCGGACACTAGGTCTGGACAAGGCCAAAACCTAGTCAAAAACTATAAATAGAGCTAGAGAGCTCATTTTTGAGGTTAGCTTGTGATTGAAATGAACTTGTAAGAGCTTTTTGAAAGGAATCTAAGAACTCCATTGCTTCTCACTCTTTGTCTTGTCGTGTGTGCGCGTGTGTGTGTATGTGTGTGCATGTTTGTGTGCTTCTCACTCACGCACTTGTGCCTCCACTTACTCGAGGTCTTCATACCATCCTCACGTCTTCTCGGATTGACATTAAAGGAGGTGCTACGCATCACTGAGCTACACCAAATTTTGGCGCCGTTGCCGGGGATCGAGCTTTGAGGACGAGCGTGTGATGGTAAGACGTAGATTTGAGACGTTGGCGTTGTAGGTAATCTCTTTACTTTTCTTATCTTTCTTTTTCTTACCTCACCACCATCATCATCATCACCATATCCGATCTCCATCTCCATCATCGCGAAAAAATTTCAATTTTTTGCTTATACCACCTTCTCCACCTCATTTCCCTCATTCCACTTGTGAGAGAGAGCGAGAGAGCGATATTGTGTGCGTTGTTTTTGCGTGCTTTTTGAGCTTTCTTGCAGGTTCCAGCAGCATCATCCCCTCCAGCACGTTGCGCAGGTACGGAAAACTCAGAAACTGTCTCGCAGTCACCAGCCTCTGTCGATCGCGATTGACAGAAAATTTCATCTATTGGTAAAACTAAGTGCACCACTAGGACAAGCACAAAGAGCACATTCCAAATCACTAAACAAAATTGAAAAATTCCGTGTTTCTCTGTCAATCGCGACCGACACCGTCGATCGCGATCGACAGCCACGATCGACAGACCCTGTCAATCGCGACCGACAGACCTGTCGATCGCGACCGACAGACCCCACGACCGACTGATTGCCACGTAGGACCCTGTCAATCGCGACCGACAGACCTGTCGATCGCGACCGACAGACCCCACGACCGACTGATTGCCACGTAGGACCCTGTCAATCGCGACCGACAGATCCTGTCAATCGCGACCGACAGACCCTGTCAATCGCGATTGACACCGTCGATCGCGACCAACAGAATTTCCACGATTGATTGACTTTTACGCGTAGCCACGTGTCCATCGCGATGGACACATCCCCGATTGACTGAAATCACGGCGAAAAACCTGGAAAAAGTGTCGATCGCGATTGACACCATCGATCGCGATTGACAGAACTCACGACCGACTCTGTCGATCGCGATTGACACTGTCAATCGCGACTGACGTGTCGATCGCGACCGACAGGCCCCGACGGACACCTTTGTCAATCGCGATTGACAGACCTGTCGATCGCGATTGACAGCCTTTCCGGCCAAAAAATTAGGGTTTTTATTCTAAGCCTTGGGGATAGTTTTTGGGCATATTGGTCTAGCAATTAGTGATTTGTGAGGTCCCTACACATGTATTTTTGAGAAAAATCCTGTGACCTGTTAGCCTGTTTGAACCCTGTTTTAGCACCAAAACCCTGAACTGACATAACTTTCTCATACGAAATCCAATTGCTGTGATTCTTGTTTTGTTGGAAAGCTCGTGAGGAGTACAACCGTTAATTAATATCAGGATTATTAGATAGGGTATTTTGAAGTGGACCATACCCCGAGGTAGGAAAACTGAGGGATCCTTGGGATTGTTTTCCATAAAGGCAAAGGGGATTTGGCCTGTGAATTACATGCATGAAAGTGACCTGTCTGTCATTTGAATTTAAGTCTTGAGCTAATTTTGGGACTTTTACAGGTCCATTGAGAGCAATTGAGAGCATACAAAGCAAGGGTTTCTTTGCAAGCTTGAGACTCGGGTTCTTGAGCATCATAAAGCAAGGGATCAACAAGAAAGGTCGGAATACTCTCAACTCCCTTTGTCAATTCCTAGCTTAGGCTAAGAACGACTATTGATAGGAGTAGGCCAGGACGGCGATAGGCATCAATCACGTTGAAGACTACCTATGCACTCAAAGTTCAAGATTAAACATAATCTCTTCGTGATGCGATAATCTTAAAGGAAAGAATCTAACGAGGAACGATCAACTTATAGTGCGGAAACACACTCAAGTATACTTGACGACGTGATATCAGACAAGATTATAAACGCTGTAATCCACTAAAAAAGAATCAAGTAATTGATACAAAAGAACTCAGCAACGAGGTTGTACTTGGGCAAATTTGGGCTATTCAATTAGGCTTATGAACCTTAGATCGGGGCGACATCTAGGGAGAGATAGAAAAAGTCTTAGGTCTTCAGAGGCTAGTGTCAACCACACTGCTAGGTCTTGGGCCCAGCAGTTGAGCCACCACTCATACTACCCTAGCTCTGAGACTAGTGAATCAGAGATGTCTCAAGGCATGGATAGACCTACGGGAAGTTCAGGAGTGCCATACTTGCACAGGGTAGAAGGCCCATACAAGACGCAGCTGGAATACCTTAGGACCAACCGATTAGGTGCTAGCATCTATGAGGACGGTCTAGGAAGATCCGTGGTCCAGATTAAAAACCCTGACCAATCTATTGGACTAGAGCGCCCAGCTGTCAAGTTCGAAAACGGAGCGTACTTAGACAAGGAAGGGACAATATATGTAGTCACTAGTCATCCAGATAGGACTGACGAATTTGGGAATGAGATCCCAGGAACGGACTTAGGTGACCTAGAGCAAGGAAACAGGGGTGAAGAACCGAGGACCCCCCGAGGCAAATCTGTTCTCACTAGGATTATCACACCAGAGTGGATTCCCCAAGATAATAAGAGCATAGATCTGCTCCTGAACCGAGAAACTGGCGAAGCCTTTTGGAGGTATAAATCTGATCAGCCAACTGATATAGGAACAATCATGATCTATGAGTTTAAGGATCCTAATAGCCCAGGCAGCGTGACCTACTTAGATCACGTTTCAGAGAGGATCTTTGTGGTTACAGAGCATGATAGACATGCTTACACTTGGAAGGGTGAATTCGTTTTCCCCCAACCAAGATCGAATGTGTCCTATGGTCACCCTGGAGCTGGAACATCCCAAGCTCATGGAATTCAAGGAGACAGAAGTAGAGATAGGCCAGAAGTAAGCTTTGTCAACCCAGGGGGCAGAGAAAGAACGAGAGTGGAGACAAATAGGGTGGAACCTGAGATACATAGAGCTCACAGGAATCAAAGAAATGCGGATGCGTTCCCTCTACCACGACCTAGAGAGCACACAAGGACTTTGAGACCGACTCAGCTAGTTAAGTCCATGAAGAACTACTTCGATGGCAATGGAGATCCATACGATCATGTGGCTGAGTTTAGGCAAGTCTTGAGAGCTGAGCAAGTGGAGGATTTATTCACGCAGTACAATGCCTTTGGTCTAACCCTTAGGAACACTGCCCTGACATGGTTTCAGCCACTAAACGAGAGGCAGTTCAAGAGCATAGACCAACTTCTAGAGGCATTCATTATCAAATTCTCTAAAAGTGGCATAAGACATAACACTTCCTCGTTGATTCACAGCTTCAAGCAAACCTCTCAAGAGACCGTGAGACTTGCTCGAAGAAGATTTAGGCAATACTTGGAGAGATGCCCTGTCCCTGAGCTACCCACACCAGCTAAGCAAGTGGCTTTATTCTTGGATGGATTGCTAAGTACCAAATTGAGGTCATATGTGTATCTGAAGGACCCTAGGACTATAGAAGAGTGTGTACGCATGTGCATTGACATCGAGGATAACCTAGGGGAGGAACTAGAGCTTTCCAAAATCTACAAGGACTCAGATAGTGCCTCTAGCCTCTCTTCCTCGCAATCCACATCAATTGAGGAATTAGCAGAGAAAGTAGCTCAGAAACTAGGTGTCTCTAGCAAACAAATCCCAAGGTTTGCCCCTGTGAAAAGATGTTATACTTGTGGAGGCGACCATATGGCGAATGTCTGTCCCATTATGGCTCAACCCCAAGTTAATCCTAGTAGCCAATACTCCACCATAGAACGAAGGTACACCAATCACACCGCGCAAGATTGTCCCTACAATAAGCAAACCGTTAGACAGATGTACCCACAACCATACCCTCAACAAGGAAGATACCAGAACCAGTACCCGCCTCAGCAGTATGTGAGACCTCAACAAACCTACCAACCTGTTAAGCTCCTAACACCCAGGAAGAAGTGATTGTGAAAGCCTTTATTTTGCTCAAACCCCTCACAATCGGTCCACTTGGATTACCTAGAGCCCACAATTATCTCGCAATGGATTCTTCCTATGTCTATGCACTAGCTCATATGTTCCCGGCAAACGCACCAAAATGTTTGGCTTATAATGTCCAAGGAAAAAGTGATTATACGAGGCTTTATTGTGTTCAAATCCCTCGCAATCAATTTACTTGGATTGCTTGGAAGCTGCAAAAGTATCTCTGATTGATGATTTTATGCCCTCACCTTTCCCAACTCTCTTTCGCTCATGCGCATACATATGCTTTCACACACTCTTTTTCCACACTCTTATACACTCACACACACCCTCGCACACTCTTACTTCCCCTTTCCCTCTATTCCTTTCCTTTCTCCTCTTACACACATGCACCCGCCAACACACATACACCTTCTCACATACCCTCATTCACACATGCACTCATCTGCACACACATATGTCTGACCCTTCTCTCATGCACTCTCTCTTTCTCTCACTTACTCTCAGACCCGCTCAAGAACTCTACCAACTCGTCGTACAAAAACACATCATTAGAAATCCTATAAACTTTTTCATTTGCACCCTCTCATAGGAACTCTATCTGACAGACTGCACAAGATTAGCTGATCCAGAGCATTAGTCACCTAGTGGAGACGCTATTGCTGCATATCATCAATCCATGCAACTCGTACTCTAGCATTCGGTAAAGACGATCACTATTAAACTTAACTTCAAACGAAAGTATCATGCACTTGCCATATGCAGTTTTCACGCCATACTCACCAAAAAGATCATACAGACAACCAGATATCTATACGAATACAAAAGAATAATCCATAAAACAAGGACTAATGAACGGGTACCCAACAAAAAGTAAATGCAAATACACTGATGATTATGCACAAGCTGATAAACTTTTGCATTCAACATTTATATGCGCAACTCATTGTGCATGCCCTATGATTTTTTCATGAAGGTGCTGGTTCTTGCAGCGAGTGCACATGTGTGGAGCATGTCTGATACACATAGATGCGAACGTCATTGCGTACGGCCCGATAGATCCTGCATGCCTCTTTTGGGGCTCAGCTTGAAGTCCTCAACTTTTATCAAGCATTGAAGCATCTAAGTTAATTTAGAGAATAACAGCGGAAGGCCAGATGGGCTCTATATTTTGCAAATCGTCCTTTTCTTCAGGCATCTCATTAGATGGATAGCGTTGGAGGTGATATTCTTTTCTTGCAGACATTTACGCAACTAAGGAATAACAGTGCCACATGTACAGCAATGCTCACGAGTTGGAGATACCCTGCTGGCGGAACACTGTTGCATTCTCTAAGCCGGATGTCCAAAGCAGACAACCATAGAGTCCATTTGGACAGTGGTCCATCACCTCCAGCTCTACAGCACTATACTTGCAGAAGGACAATCCACACATGAGCGACGGTCGCACAACCGCATAGTACTAACTACCGGGACAACCAATCACTTGTACCTTTCAATTAGTTCAAGCTTAACCGGAAGACTAGATCTCAATGAACGAACAAAAAACAAAAGTGTGTGAAGCACTAAGAGTTGGCAGGCGGACTGATTATATTCATTTACCCCCAAGATAGGTAATGTTACGCTTGGTGAAAGCAAGGGAAGAGACAGCAACGAGAGACACACAGAGAGAGAGAGAGACAGAGAGAGCAAGAGAAGAGCAGCCGATACCATCATTTGAGGAGAAAGACCTAATCCTTACCGGGGAATATAAATTTTAGAGTTTTTATCTGTAAACAACTGGAACTTTGGTTGACTCGCGAGGGAGGAGCAGAAAGATGAGATTAAACTTATCACATACACAGTCATAGAGAAAGAGACGGAGAGAGACTTACGAACGGGGCTTCCTTCCCACATCCATGCTTCTCCTGCTTAGAGATGGTGCCCTTCTGTAATTAAAATTTGATGTGGAGTTTCGGCGTACAGGAGAAGATAACCTTCGCGTGCTCATTGTAACGACGTCTCACGACGGCAAGCTGAAGCACCGATGTAGAACTGATAGACTGAAGCTGCATGCGAAGGTGCTCCTCTTTTGACAGGGCGAAGGCCTTGTTGGTAACGTCTCTGGGAGTCGTAGGAGCAGAACGCTTCCCCCCCCAAAAGACAGCAGTGGTTCGAAGAAAAAGCGCAGAAGAAGCCCCCCCGTGATGCGAGCTGCTTACTTAAAGAAATTCTGGAAGGGCCACCCCCCAGTGAGAAAAACTGAACATTCATCCCCCCTCTTCTCTCTGCCGCCGATATCCACCCTCTCCCTTTTTCGGTTTTTCTGTCAGAGCAGTCACAACCACTAAAAACGGAACTGCCAAATAAGAAGCTCACTGCGCATATTACGGTAGTTGGCAGCACAATCAATTACATTGACACCTAGAGACAAACTGCGGGTGATGGATTCCATATACTCACGGTCCACAGAATCAGATTCAGGACCCATATAAGTTCCTATCCCAAGGGATGAAACAATAAGATCTCCTACAGCACCACCTGCTCGAAGAGTTCGAAAATGTCCCGCTCCTGCATTGGCGCCAATCTTTTTGGCAAAGTTAGCAGTGCCTTCAGTAGTTGCATGCCCTGTTATATAGTGTGACGAGGAACTTGCAGCAGCTGCAGCCACAGAGGAAAATGCCCTCCATCCCTCTGAATCATTAATGTCAGTGAGACAAAATCCTGCATGTCCCTTTCTCTGCTGCACATCTTTAACTGCAACAGTGATTCCAGGCTTCTTTTCATTGCATGAACACAACCACCTCAGCGAATTTCGTCCCCGCAGAATGGTTTGAAGTGCCATGTCTTTCTGATTCCTTATATGCTTTCAAATGGCAGCTGCTTAAATCAAATGACACAATTCTTCCCAACTCTCAGGTGCCAAACCTTTCGGTAAGTTATCTTTTTCAAGTGGAGGGTGTCCTCCTTTCAAATAGGGCTGAAGACGGCATTTCTTTCCTGCAGAATCGCACTATCAATTGACAATGTCGAATTCATAGATCAGGGATAAAAATCGAGTTACATAATTCCAATGCAGGCGACCCTCGATTATAGATACGCCCCGAGGAGAGGAAGCTTGTAGACCGAGTCACGAGGAACGATACTCTATAACCACAACAATTCACCTCAAGACCCCCGAGTAAGCGAGCATCGACGATTCCTTAACTCATTCTTTGTAGAAGAGCTAGCACTTCTGCACCAAGTCCGTTCTCTGCGTATCCAGTTGCTATTGTATTCCAAGAGACTATATCCTTCTCTGGCAACTTCTTAAACACCTCCTTTGCATCTGTAAGCATGCCAAACCTTTTGCTGCATTTCCAAGAACTCCTCGGTCCATCCAAGATAGCTGCCCTTGGTGGCTTCTCAGAGAAATTCCCCCTTGAAACAAAGCCGCCTCTTATTTCTTCTGCACGTCAGTATCTCCTATGCTCTTAGGAGGCTTGTCCATGCTCAATTCCTTTTCTCCACATCCCTGCAATCAATACCTCCACATGCTTCCCATCAATTATCAAATTCGTGCTTCAAGTACCTGAAATCAAGCGTATTTTCCTGCCAAATAGAACCGCATTAGTGCATAAAAACCAACCATTTTGTGGGCTAACATACTCCCCTCTTCTTAATTGCGAAGTCGTCCTCGATGAGCCACTATTGCTGAAATAAAATCCAAACAACCATGAACATGTCAATTTTCAATTGGTTCGCATACCTTTTCATCGAGCCATCATTCCAAGTGGACCTGCACTCATTGAAGCTGTTAGTGCTCAAAAATCACTCATGAATACATACAAATCAGTCATTTCCAAAATGATCCAAGAAAATGCACATATATGCAATTCCATTCCAGCCATGCATCAATTTGCCCATACATTCCATTATGAAAAAAATGGTCTCAACCAAAATAACACATGCATACCTTTCCATGTTTTACACATACAACTGTCATTGCGGAAAACAGAAACGGAAATATCGAAATAACAACAACAACTGAAATGAATCCAACAGGACATGCAAAAATACCCAAAATGCATACCCCATTATTGCACCTACTATTCGCTATGTACACATAGTCCATGACTAGACACTTCCGAAGAATCCCCATCGTCGTCCTACAAAAGCCATCAAAACTCGAGTGCAAGTGAAGGCATACATCAGAACCCTGGAGTGTCCCACACACTAGAAAAACCCTTAGATAGAGCACACAAGTTGTAAAGCAAGACCGTTGCATTACCTCGCTAAAGCCT
This sequence comes from Ceratopteris richardii, assembly GCA_020310875.1. Classification (NCBI taxonomy): domain Eukaryota; kingdom Viridiplantae; phylum Streptophyta; class Polypodiopsida; order Polypodiales; family Pteridaceae; genus Ceratopteris; species Ceratopteris richardii. The sequence continues at coordinate 698,907 of MU260073.1, forward strand.
CGTCCATAAGTACATATAGAGTCTCCGTGCCTTCAAGAATGTTGATTCAAAGTGAGCTGATCTGTCACAAGCCATCACATACCAATCACACAAGCAAATAACGTTCCCTTCCAGGCGATCATCACCTTCTCCTCTCTCTCTCTCCCCCTCAGGAGTGGGGAATAACTTCATATGAAAATTTTATTTATATTCACACGTTGGCCTACATTGACACTGGATGCGATTCGTGGACCTGACCACCCGATCAGGTTGATTCCACCCATCTACCAACGCAATGCAGCGCACAACACACAAACATACAAGAATGACACATACATATCAGCTAGCCCATAACGAAGCTGGATACGGCTCGTGGTCATGACTACCCAACCACGATGGTCCCACCTACCTACCAACCCGTTATGGCGCGTAGCTAAGACACAAACATATATATCCCAAGCCTATGGCAAAACTAGCTGCGGCTCGTGGTCCTAACCACCCGGCCAGGATAAATCCACCCACCTACTAGCCCACCATAGCGCATTGGTACGATCACAGTAACACAAATTTTTCTTTTCTTTTCTTTTCTTCGTTTTTTTTTCATAGTTAATTAGTTCATCCAAGTCCTGAGAATTAGGGAGAGGAAGAAAGGGACTTTCCCACTTTTCCCACACATGCATGCAAAACATATACACACTAGCCTTTGACAGATCAACCACCTCTTCACTCCATTCTCTCAATTACAGACACTACATATGTATTCATCGATTCAACTTTTCACTTGGTAACTACAGCCAGCTATGCCTTAGTCCCTCGTATACCTATCCTTAGGTGTCCTAGAATGTGAGTCTCCGGAATGTCTCATGTAGTCTCACATCGGACTCGCATCCCAACAACTTCCCTAGGGCGAGTCAGGCTCAACTTCAGGAGCTCCGTCATCACTTCCTAGCGTTAGCACATCTGCCCAAGCCCATGTGATATCGTTTTCCTCGTTAGGCATTTCCCTCGAAGGATCAAAATAGTAATATCGATCTCCCGCCCATCCTACATGTCGAGCTAGGTATTCCTCAAAACACTCAATGTAAAATGCAACACCCAAATCCTGGTTTATAAAGCATACCAGCCAATGCGCTTCCTCAACATCGTATTCCGTCTCAAAGTCGTCGACATCTATGTCCATGCGGGCGAATGTTTGGTCCGAGAAATATATCCTTAACTCGTACAAGTAGAGTTGCGTTATTTGATCTGCCATTTTGTTACTTAACTCCTAACAGTCTCTGCGCAACACAAGAAAAATAATTAGAAGTCCAAAATTCTTGAGCTAGCAAGGAAGAATATTTATGACACACAAATCATAGCTTACATATGCGCATATATATATATATATAATACTATACATGTATGTACAAGGAATCTACTTCGTCCTTCTGCTTGGATATCGTCTAGCTTCTCCCGTTCTAATATCACTTGAAATATGGCTTAACTCGAAGCGCATTAACTTTCACGGGAGCATATTCTTCTCCTAAATCTTGAATTTGCATGGAACCATAGAGTTGAGTTCCACCACCTTAAACGGTCCTGCCCATCTTGTCTGTAACTTCCCTGGGAATTTATAATATTTACTATCATAGACTAGTACCAAATCCCCTTCTTGAATCACATAGGTTTTGAGATTCTTGTCATGCCTCTCCTTACGTCTCTTCTGAATAGCTTCCAGACTTTGTTGTGCGATGAATCTCTTTTCTTCCAACTTGACCAGTTGTATGTACCTCTCCTTTAATGACTCTTCCTCGCCCAACCTGGCTTCGATGGCCACTCTTAATGTCGGAACTTCTTTTTCGATGGGGAAGATGGCTTCCTCGCAATATACTAGAGAGAACGGAGTGCTCTTTGTCGTCACTCGATAAGATGTTCGATATGCCCACAAGGCTTCCAAAAGTCTCTCATCCCAGTCTCTCCTATGCACAGCTACTGTCTTTGTCAGAATCTGTTCCAACACCTTGTTGGTGACCTCCACTTGTCCATTCGCTCTCGGGTAATATGGAGTGCTTTTTCTATGTTTGATCTTATAGAATTCCATTAATTCTTCGATCAGTTCGTTGACAAAATGTGTCCCTCTATCACTCACTATCTCCAACGGGCATCCGAATCGAGTGATAATTTGTTCGTACAGAAATTTAGCTACATCAATAGCTCGGTTAGTCTTCAGAGCTTTGGCTTCTACCCACTTGGTAACATAATCAGTACAGACCAAGATATACCTATTGGATCTTCGTCGTGAGGGAGGATCAATAGGCCCCACAAAATCAATTCCCCATTTCTCAAACGGCTTAAGAGCCAACACCGGCGTAAGAGGAGCAGCATGTGCTAATGTGGGTTTGCCCATTCGTTGGCATTTGTCGCATTTCTTACAGTATGTATGCGAATCTTTGAACAGCGTTGGCCACCAATACCCGGCTAATAAAATCTTTCTTGCCGTCAATTCACCAGCAAAATGCCCACCGCAAGGTTCGTCATGCAAAGCCCTCAACACTAGATTTGCTTCTTCTTCCTCGAGACACCTCCGATAAATGCTCTCATGAACAAAATATCGATAGAGTTGCCCCCCAATGATGCTATGGTGCTTCGCCAATGCTAACAATTTTTGCTTCTCTCTCTTGCTTGCTCCTGGCGGATATTTAGTAGTGCACAAGAAATTCACCAAGTCGGCATACCAGGGTACTTTAGCTTCAACCTGGAATAGATGTCCATCAGGAGCATTGTCGGGCACACCAGAGATTGGCTCCTCATTAACAATTCGAGATAGATGGTCAGCCAATATATGCGCTTTGCCTGGTTTGGTTACCACTGTGAACTGAAATTCTTGGAGGAGTAGCATCCACCTCATCAGTTGCCCTGATAACTCGGGTTTATTAATGATGTACTTAAGGGCTTCATGATCCACATAAAAAGTGAAATGCTTTCCCATCAGGTAATGCCGATACTTGTTCACCGCAAAGATCATCGAGAGGCATTCCTTCTCCGTAGTCGTATAGTTCCTCTCAGTGCTATTCAAATTGCGACTTGCGTAATAAATAGGGTGGTCCAAATTCTTTTCATCGGCTTGGCATAGTACTGCTCCAACCGCAGCATGAGAAGCGTCGGTATGCACATGGAATTCCTTTGTCCAGTCAGGTGCTACCAAAATCGGTGCATTTATCAATCTCTCCTTGATCGAGTCGAATGCAACTTGACACTCTCCATTCCATTGGTATTGTTGGTCTTTCCTCAAAAGATTCGTCAGTGGTGCCGCTATGGATGCAAAATTTAATATAAAACGTTGATAATAATTTGCATGGCCCAAGAATCCTCTGAGTTGTCGCAAGTTTTGCGGAGGTGGAAGTTGTCCAATTTTTTCCACTTTATCTCGTCGACCGCAATCCCTTTTTCGGAAATAACATGTCCCAAAAGCAATCCTCTTCGTACTCCAAATGTACACTTTTCAGGATTCAATGCGATGCCTTTTTCAATGCTTCTTCTTAAAATTGCTTCGATCCTCTCCATCATGTTTTCATCATTGCCTCTGATTGCAAAATCATCGAGAAATATCTCCATCCAATCCTGCAGATAGTCTTGATATGCAGCTATCATTGCTCTCTGGAATGTGGCCGGTGCATTGCATAATCCAAATGGCATCACCCGATATGCATACGTACCCCATTCCGTGGTGAAAGTAGTTTTTGATTGATCCTCTTCATGGATTTGGATCTGGTTGTACCCATTGAAACCATCTAAAAATGAGTACAATTTATGGCCAGCCACTCTGTCCAATATTTGATCAGTGAATGGCAAGGGGAAATGATCCTTCTTTGTGCGCTCGTTCAACTTTCGATAGTCTATGCAAATACGGATTTTCTTATTTTTCTTCGGAACAACTACAATTGGTGATACCCATTCACTGGATGCGATGGGATATATGAATCCCGCTTCCAATAATTTGGTCAATTCCAGCTTGATCAATTCCGAGTAGACTGGATTTGTCCGCCTAAGTCGTTGACATATTGGTCGTGTGCCTTCTTCCAAGTCTATATAATGTTGGCAGATTCGGGGGTCAATTCCTCTCAAATCACTGTATGACCATGCAAAGGCCTTGCTGAAATTTTTGAGTGTCATTTTAATACAATCTCGTACTCCATCTGGTAGCTCTAACCCTACACTCAAGAACTTTTCTGGAAAAACTTCCCATTTTTCCAACTGAGCTTCTCGCGAATAGTCCTTATTTCTCGACGACACTGTGATTGGAATGTGCTCTCTGATCACGCGTACATGGTTGGCCAGTAAATCATTGTTTTGTTATGTTTCGATTGAACCTAATTTCTTTAATTCAGCTTTTACAATGGCTTCCAACACTTTAATCTTACTCTTCGCTTCTTTTTCCGATTCTCGACTTCTCTTTAGAATCTTTGCTTCTAGCATTTTAACTCTTTCTCTCAGCTGTTGCACTTCCATTGTCAGAGCTAACTCCAGTTTCAACTCTTCTCTTGAAGTTCCCTTCTCCAGGGATTGAGTAACTTTGTTTTTACTTGCGTCTATACTCAACATGTAGCACTCAAATTCTCTTGTATGTGTCAACCATCCTAGCAGCTCCTGATCGGAATCGTCGTTATAGAGCAATGGATTTTGATACTCTCCCATCTTCATGTCTTGATTCTTAAAGAGCTGCAAGTTGAACCCGTCTTGAAGCAGATTCTTGTAGTTATCTGTGTTCAAGGAAAACCTAGTTCGTGCAATCTCGTGGCTTGCTTTCTTCTTCTCTTTCTCTTCCATCTCATCGACTATTATTGTTTTCTTCTTGTTGCTCGAGGGTGGGGATACTTGTATTTGAATCCGATCAGACTTTGGCCCTATTGAAATAAAACCTGTGCGCCAGTCATGCACACATTCGGCTTGCACCAGCCATGGCCGTCCAAGTAGGATCGAGAAGGTAGCCTCTGAGGTCCTTGGTCTTACTATCAGATAATCAACTTTAAACTCTAAACCGCCCACAACTGTGCTTACATTCTTCAAAAGGCCCGCAGGCTTCACTTGTGTTTGATCTGCCATTCTCAAAGACATCGGCGTTTCTTCCATGTGGTTGAGGCCCAAAGATTTCATCATGAACTCAGTCATAAGGTTGACTGCGGCTCCACTATCTAATTGAGCACCAAGGACTGCATATCCTTTAATCTCAACCGTCACAGCTGTAGCATTCGAATCAATTTGCGTCGTAATACTTTGAATGATTCCTTGGACATCTTTATCTTGTCTATTTTTATCTCGAGCTTTCCTCGGCTTCTTAATATATTCGTTGTAGAATTGTTTCCTATAAACAGGTGAACATTTCAGCAATGTGCCAATGTCCAGCGTGACTTCCGTGTCAGCGAGCAACTTCACAATATCTACTTCTTCCGAACTTTGTCTTTCCTTTCTACTCTTAGGAACTTTCAATCTTTCAGGGAATGGTGCTATGCCTGGCACAAACTCCTTAGTCACTGGTGGAAGAATCTCAATCTCTTCCCCATCCTCAAACTCTTGCTGCTCAGCAAATCCTCCAACTTGGTTTTCTACCTCTTCATGCTCAGCGATCTTCTCTTGACTCCCTTCTTCACCTTCGCCTCCTGGATTCTTCTTCGAATACTCTTGAGTCCTTGTGACTACTGCCACAGTTGGCTCTTTATGCGGTTTCTTGGCTTCGTAAGCATCCACAAAGTGCATTGACGAGCTAGAGCCTTCTTGAGGGTTCGGTGTCTTGAACACTACTCCGATCGTAGGAACGTGCTCTTGAGCTCTCGATGTGGAATGCATCTGAGTATCAACATAATTCGAGGATCCTACTGGTCCTTTTTCTTTGCCGGCTGCAGCTCTTCGCTTTGGACAATCTTCATCAAAGTGGCCCTCTCCACTACAGTACCTACATAGTGGGGTATAGTCAATTGGTTTCTTTTCGTTTGGACATCTAGATTGAGTATGGCCAAAGCCATGGCATCTCCAGCACTCGATTGGACCATCTCTTCTTTGATCACGTGCGGCTCCTCTTGGATAGTCTCCTCCTTGACCCTGAGCACCATATCCATAAGTCGGTCTGTTTTCCCAACGAGATGTAGGTGGGACACTTTGAGCGGGCAATCCCGTGTAAGGTCTCTCTCTTGTATCTCCTGATTTCATGGTCCTCTCTTCATAGGCTCTCTTGTTGTAACATCGGTCCTCTGTATGATTTGTTCTTCCGCAAAAAGTACAACGCATCTTAGGTGGTGATCTATCTATGAATACTCTCGAGACTGTAGGGCATTCTGAAGCCAAATGGCCGTAACCATGACACTTTCCACACCATGTGTTTGATCGAAACACTTGATTCGGGTTTGTCGTGACCTCTGGTTTCACTGTGTATGTCTCTTGAGTCATTGTGGCAGCTTTTATAGCTTGCATGACCAATTCCAATATTCGTTCTTCAGTTAGCGCAGGCTTTACCTCGCCTGGCGTGCTAGTGGCAGCTACAAAAGCTGGGGTCGTCAATGCGGGACTTCCTTGGCCAGGATCTTTCATCGGTATGTTTCCTGGGCCTCCCATTGGCTTGTATAAGAGCTCCATCTTCCTTTGTTGGCATAATTGTACTTCCTCCCAAAGCCTCGCTTGCTCCTTAGCATCCATTAAAGTTGCAGGTCTTGTCAGGCTGATATGGTGCTGTGCCGTAGGATCTCGCAATCCCGAAATGAACCTTCGTTTCAATGTCTCATCGTTCGGGGCATTCACGCCCATCTTTCTTACTAACGTTTCCATTATTTGAATGTAGTTATCGATGCTCTCATTGACTCCTTGTCGCAAGTAATCCATTTGTTGGGCCAATCTGTCTTGGAAGCCTTGTCGTCGAAACTTTGCCAAGAAGGCTTCCTTGAGCATTTGATAAGTTCCACGCTCTTGTGGTGTCAGATTCCCATACCAATTGGCTGCCTCATCACGGAGAATAGCCGGAAAAATTCTCAACCTTTGATCCTGGTCGACTACGTCATTGGCCTCACAGGTAACCTCAAACAGTTGGATAAAACTATCCGGATCCTCGTCCCAAGTACCTGAGAACTTGGTGAAGTCCGCCAAGTGAACTGAAATCCGCTGAGCCATTTCGAACAGAGGTGTGATGTCGATATCACTTCGATCCCAGAAATTTAGCACACGTGGCTTCAGGATCCCTCCTTCAAACTTTCGCACCTGATTTGCGACTCTCCTACGGGAGTACACGTTTTTGACTGATTTCTTCGAACCAATCGAGGTCCACTCACCTGGCGGTTCCCACCTTCTCCTTTCTCTTTCAAGGGCTCTTCTCTAAGCGCGTTCCTCTCTTTGCGTTTGTGTTGCTCCTGACGATGAGCTTCCCTCGCTCATGTACTAGATCTTGGGTCCGCAAGCTCGGCCAACCTGTGGCGCTAGGCGAACCTATGGCACTCTCTTATAGAGACGTACCAAGCTGTTCCCGGCAAACGCACCAAAATGTTAAGCTCCTAATGCCCAGGAAGAAGTGATTGTGAAAGCCTTTATTTTGCTCAAACCCCTCGCAATCGGTCCACTTGGATTACCTAGAGCCCACAATTATCTCGCAATGGATTCTTCCTATGTCTATGCACTAGCTCGTATGTTCTCGGCAAACGCACCAAAATGTTTGGCTTATAATGTCCAAGGAAAAAGTGATTATACGAGGCTTTATTGTGTTCAAATCCCTCGCAATCAATTTACTTGGATTGCTTGGAAGCTGCAAAAGTATCTCTGATTGATGATTTTATGCCCTCACCTTTCCCAACTCTCTTTCGCTCATGCGCATACATATGCTTTCACACACTCTTTTTCCACACTCTTATACACTCACACACACCCTCGCACACTCTTACTTCCCCTTTCCCTCTATTCCTTTCCTTTCTCCTCTTACACACATGCACCCGCCAACACACATACACCTTCTCACGTACCCTCATTCACACATGCACTCATCTGCACACACATATGTCTGACCCTTCTCTCATGCACTCTCTCTTTCTCTCACTTACTCTCAGACCAGCTCAAGAACTCTACCAACTCGTCGTACAAAAACACATCATTAGAAATCCTATAAACTTTTTCATTTGCACCCTCTCATAGGAACTCTATCTGACAGACTGCACAAGATTAGCTGATCCAGAGCATTAGTCACCTAGTGGAGACGCTATTGCTGCATATCATCAATCCATGCAACTCGTACTCTAGCATTCGGTAAAGACGATCACTATTAAACTTAACTTCAAACGAAAGTATCATGCACTTGCCATATGCAGTTTTCACGCCATACTCACCAAAAAGATCATACAGACAACCAGATATCTATACGAATACAAAAGAATAATCCATAAAACAAGGACTAATGAATGGGTACCCAACAAAAAGTAAATGCAAATACACTGAAGATTATGCACAAGCTGATAAACTTTTGCATTCAACATTTATATGCGCAACTCATTGTGCATGCCCTATGATTTTTTCATGAAGGTGCTGGTTCTTGCAGCGAGTGCACATGTGTGGAGCATATCTGATACACATAGATGCGAACGTCATTGCGTACGGCCCGATAGATTCTGCATGCCTCTTTTGGGGCTCAGCTTGAAGTCCTCAACTTTTATCAAGCATTGAAGCATCTAAGTTAATTTAGAGAATAGCAGTGGAAGGCCAGATGGGCTCTATATTTTGCAAATCGTCCTTTTCTTCAGGCATCTCATTAGATGGATAGCGTTGGAGGTGATATTCTTTTCTTGCAGACATTTACGCAACTAAGGAATAACAGTGCCACATGTACAACAATGCTCACGAGTTGGAGATACCCTGCTGGCGGAACACTGTTGCATTCTCTAAGCCGGATGTCCAAAGCAGACAACCATAGAGTCCATTTGGACAGTGGGCCATCACCTCCAGCTCTCCAGCACTATACTTGCAGAAGGACAATCCACACATGAGCGACGGTCGCACAACCGCATAGTACTAACTTCCGGGACAACCAATCACTTGTACCTTTCAATTAGTTCAAGCTTAACCGGAAGACTAGATCTCAATGAACGAACCAAAAACAAAAGTGTGTGAAGCACTAAGAGTTGGCAGGCGGACTGATTATATTCATTTACCCCCAGGATAGGTAATGTTACGCTTGGTGAAAGCAAGGGAAGAGACAGCAACGAGAGACACACAGAGAGAGAGAGACAGAGAGAGCGAGAGAAGAGCAGCCGATACCATCATTTGAGGAGAAAGACCTACTCCTTACTGGGGAATATAAATTTTAGAGTTTTTATCTGTAAACAACTGGAACTTTGGTTGACTCGCGAGGGAGGAGCAGAAAGATGAGATTAAACTTATCACATACACAGTCATAGAGAAAGAGACGGAGAGAGACTTACGAACAGGGCTTCCTTCCCACATCCATGCTTCTCCTGCTTAGAGATGGTGCCCTTCTGTAATTAAAATTTGATGTGGAGTTTCGGCGTACAGGAGAAGATAACCTTCGCGTGCTCATTGTAACGACGTCTCACGACGGCAAGCTGAAGCACCGATGTAGAACTGATAGAATGAAGCTGCATGCGAAGGTGCTCCTCTTCTGACAGGGCGAAGGCCTTGTTGGTAACGTCTCTGGGAGTCGTAGGAGCAGAACGCTTCCCCCCCCAAAAGACAGCAGTGGTTCGAAGAAAAAGTGCAAAAGAAGCCCCCCCGGTGATGCGAGCTCCTTACTTAAAGAAATTCTGGAAGGGCCACCCCCCAGTGAGAAAAACTGAACATTCATCCCCCCTCTTCTCTCTGCCGCCGATATCCACCCTCTCCCTTTTTCGGTTTTTCTGTCAGAGCAGTCACAACCACTAAAAACGGAACTGCCAAATAAGAAGCTCACTGCGCATATTACGGTAGTTGGCAGCACAATCAATTACATTGACACCTAGAGACAAACTGCGGGTGATGGATTCCATATACTCACGGTCCATAGAATCAGAGTCAGGACCCATATAAGTTCCTATCCCAAGGGATGAAACAATAAGATCTCCTACAGCACCACCTGCTCGAAGAGTTCGAAAATGTCCCGCTCCTGCATTGGCGCCAATCTTTTTGGCAAAGTTAGCAGTGCGTTCAATAGTTGCATGCCCTGTTATATAGTGTGACGAGGAACTTGCAGCAGCTGCAGCCACAGATGAAAATGCCCTCCATCCCTCTGAATCATTAATGTCAGTGAGACAAAATCCTGCATGTCCCTTTCTCTGCTGCACATCTTTAACTGCAACAGTGATTCCAGGCTTCTTTTCATTGCATGAACACAACCACCTCAGCGAATTTCGTCCCCGCAGAATGGTTTGAAGTGCCATGTCTTTCTGATTCCTTATATGCTTTCAAATGGCAGTTGCTTAAATCAAATGACACAATTCTTCCCAACTCTCAGGTGCCAAACCTTTCGGTAAGTTATCTTTTTCAAGTGGAGGGTGTCCTCCTTTCAAATAGGGCTGAAGACGGCATTTCTTTCCTGCAGAATCGCACTATCAATTGACAATGTCGAATTCATAGATCAGGGATAAAAATCGAGTTACATAATTCCAATGCAGGCGACCCTCGATTATAGATACGCCCCGAGGAGAGGAAGCTTGTAGACCAAGTCGCGAGGAACGATACTCTATAACCACAACAGTTCACCTCAAGACCCCCGAGTAAGCGAGCATCGACGATTCCTTAACTCATTCTTTGTAGAAGAGCTAGCACTTCTGCACCAAGTCCGTTCTCTGCGTATCCAGTTGCTATTGTATTCCAGGAGACTATATCCTTCTCTGGCAACTTCTTAAACACCTCCTTTGCATCTGTAAGCATGCCAAACCTTTTGCTGCATTTCCAAGAACTCCTCGGTCCATCCAAGATAGCTTCCCTTGGTGGCTTCTCAGAGAAATTCCCCCTTGAAACAAAGCCGCCTCTAATTTCTTCTGCACGTCAGTATCTCCTATGCTCTTAGGAGGCTTGTCCATGCTCAATTCCTTTTCTCCACATCCTGCAATCAATACCTCCACATGCTTCCCATCAATTATCAAATTTGTGCTTCAAGTACCTGAAATCAAGCGTATTTTCCTGCCAAATAGAACCGCATTAGTGCATAAAAACCAACCATTTTGTGGGCTAGCACAACCCTACCAAAACCAACTGAGACCCCAGCCAGTGCTAGCACAGCAACCACCTGCTCCTACTAATGTGATCCCAGTAAAATATGCAGCTGCAGAAGAGAACCTGAATAGAGCTATAGTCCCTGTAACACCATTGCTTTCTGAAAGTGACCCGAGTGACCATAGCTTTGATTCTACACATGTTGATAGCCCCCAGGCCTACTACATGCAGTCTCCTGAACATGGTGAGTCTTACTATAGTGAAGAGCCAAATGAACCTAGTTGGGAGTCAGATTACACAAACGTCATGTATGCAAACCCCAACCCTAGGCCTCAACCTAGGCAAGTAAGACCCCCATTCCCTAAAGGACCATGCTACAGATGTCAGGGAGATCATCTCATTCGTGATTGTCCCTTGCCTCCACCTCCACAACCCCAATCAGTGACGATCCAGGGCTATTGCCAGGAATGTGGAAAGGAGCATCTCTTACGAGATTGTCCAAAGAATCCCAGCAATATGCCAAAAATAACTCCCATTAATGTTATTGGGTTAGTTGTAGACTCCACAGGAAGTGTGATGTCCACTACACCAGTGCAAGTGATCACTAGAGCTCAAGCATGGCAGCAAAATCAAGGGGTAGGCCAGGAAAAGAGCCCAGATGTTAGTGAAACAGAGAGCATGACAAAGAAAAGGACTAGAGCTTGGAAGGATAGTCGTGAAAGAATGAAAAGACAATGGGCAAAAAAGATGAGTGAACTCAAGGAAAGCCTCAGAGAAACAAAGGCCAGGATAACTGAACTCACATCTCAAACTCCCTCTCCCACTACCCCACCTCCACCATTCCCAACTCCATCTGGCCCGCCACCTTCCAACCCGCCTCACCTACTTCCACCACCCCCTAGAGTAGGATCAGTCCTAGCAGATCCCACTCCCGAAGACCTTAATATGATGCTTAAAGCATATCAGGCCAGAATCCAAGAAGGGCCAAACGTAACTGATCATGAAAAGTGTTACCAAAGAGCAGAACTAGATCTAGAATGAACCAAAATTTGTGCTAAGTTGGTGGAATTGGCTCAGACCATGTTTGAAGCCAATCGCCTATTTAACATCTCTAGTTCATCGAAGACACAGTTGCACTTTGATGGACTGTTAGAAAGAATAGAGAAGCTGATTGCACAATCAGAAAAGGAACCCGCCTCTCAACACAAGGACAAGGCAAGTGAAAGAGTAAGCATTCCTGCTCAGGAAGCCTATGTGCCTGAAGCCTATGTGCCTAACTCTACGGAGCCAGACACATCATCTTCTATGAATCGGTTCACACCAGAATTCCTACGCGAGATTCAAGAAGACAAATGGGCTAAAGAGAGTGAAGTCCCTCCTCCTATTGAACTTGTGGATGATGCACGCGACCAATTCCCACAAGACATCCCATCCATTTATGAGGAGCAGGAGAGCACCCACTCTCAGGAAAGACTAGACTTTGAGTCTAACTCTCTACAAGAATTACCCCATGTTAACTGTATCATTTGTTGGTTTTCGTGCACGAGCATGCTTCCTGTTTGCAGATTATATGTTGATTGCAGGTATCCTTTTGGGGTTCATTAATGGGGACTTTGCAGGTTAGGAAGGAAAGGATCATCACCTATGTGGGCATGTCGAGAATGCTCTACAATTGCTTAACAGATACAAGGGGAGTGCTCCAGATTAGCATGGGATGCTTCATTTTTTTGATGTTTCTAATGACCATTGGTACAATTAAAAAAAAAATTATATTTAAATAAATGATCTTAGAGATTCGTGGTACTCAGGGTGGTGGCCTATCGAAACTCTGTTGTTTATTTCACTCACGATCAGTCCAATCTTTGTTCCACCTACTTTCATTGATTATTATGGTGGGGTTACACGATTCGAAGCAGGTGTGCAGAGATGAGGGAGTGCCCCATGAAGGCACACGCTTGAGGGGACTGCAAGGAGGACATTTTTGCGTGGATGACGGGGCTGTCAGATGTCTAGGGAGAGGTGGGCTCATTCCCGAGGGAGCTATTGGAGAGTCCTCTGGCTCGCTTATAGCCAGGGGTGGATATCCCCCATGGATGTACACACGGGAAAAAGGAGGATATAGGTAGATAACGGAGAGGGGAGTTGTCTCTCTGTTTTTTCATTTTTTGTTCGTGTCTCTGCAGGAAACGGAAGGGGGGGGCTGTCTTTCTCTCTCGCGGGGTCGCCCTCTCGTTTGCTTCCTCTCATTTTTTCTGCAGGTATGGGAGCTCTCATCACCTCATGGGGGTCGCAACTTCTTCTTTGAGCAGCAGCAGGTGACCAAAAAACTGGAAGGGGGGACGAAGAGGAGATCAGGATTCCAGTGGGAGGAGCGAGAAAAGGACAACATGAGGGTGATACATAATCAGAGAGGGCATTCAGTGTCAATAGGCGCATCGAGGCTCTGCTGGCTTGTCAATAGACAGTGTGGGTGGCCGCTCTCTCGCATGCAAATGAAGAAGCAAGGAGCACGACAGTAAAGAAGATTGACAAATAAGTGCAATCATTTGGAAGAAGGCAAGTTCTCTCTTTCTGCTGCTACATTTTTTGCATGTACAGGTGCATCAGGTGCTGGAGTCTTCAAGGAGTCCAATTCGGGGGGCGATCATGTTGGAAGACAATGCTTCTTGTTGTGTTTGAGCTATGCAGGTGTGCAGGGGGATTGACCATGATTGAAAGAAGAATGGGTGAGGGAAACAAAGGTCGCCTTTTTTAACGAGCATGCGAAGTCTCTAAAGAAAAGTCATAGTTAGTCGTCTGAATTGATGATCACGGTGATTAGTGCAGGTTTTCATATATTCTATGAGATATATGTTTAATTCGCATGTGGTGGAGAGCACGCATTATGGCAAAATCTCTGGCATCGTCTTCCAAAAATCTGATGGAGTCTCGTGTTTGCACCTGAACTTGACTAGGGACAACTCCAAAAAGTGGAATGGCTTGGGTTTGTTCGCAGGTCTGGAAAGAAGAAATTTCCAATGAATGTACGCAGCTGGTCATTAATAAGAGTGCTCATTTAGCTCTAAGAAGATTACATCAGGGCCGCAATAAAAAACATTGAGACAGATGCTAGGGGAGGGGTTTTGGAATATCGTTTTGGAATTTCTACAGTGTGGATCTTTTCCAAGATTACGTTATTGTTGATCTTTGAGGAGTTATGTGCCAGCATGCATAGGAGCCTTCAGTGGAGTCACATGATAAGGGAGTCACATGAGCTAGCTGTTGAATGTCAAGATTGTTGCAGAGAAATTGTGAGTAATTGGAGCTAGATGCATACTTTTTAGTTTGCTTGCCCAAAAAGATGCAGTGGGAATTGCGCATGTGATAAGTATGGGAATGAAACCATCATAAAAAGAAATGCAAGCCATTTCGCAATTTCAAAAAAATTGGAGGAAGAATTATGGTTGGTTGCAAAAGAAACATGTGGTTCTAACTTCTGTAACAGCTTAAAACTTGAAAGGAAGGGTGGGTGTAACTTCCATGGAAATTTTCTTATGGATGGATTTGATCTTCTCTATTGGAAAATCATGGTTGTGTCGAAGTATAAGCTGTTGACCGAATTGTAAACTTGAGTGCCGATCGAAAAGGAAAAGAAGCTTCCATTCACCACTGCTGCACACACGTCACAAGAAGACATGAACTGCTCTAATGACTCAACCTCCCTCGACTCGAGAAGAAATAAAGCTATGGATATTCATCTTTGATGTAATAAGGCATAATCACATGTGAATGCATGTGTTAGTTTATAGACAGGTATGCCAATTTCTCTCAGACCATGGAAGTGCAGTTTCAGAATAGATGTTCACATGGGGAAAAATTCTTGGTGACTTTTGTTTTCAATGTGCAATGTGGTGTCTAATTGGTTATGTGTGTGTACATGTATGCCACTTTATAGGTGTTTTCATTTGGGTATAAGAGCATGTATGTGTGTGCGAAAGCATTGAATTAAGAGAATGGGGATATAGTTGGCTTCCTTGCGTACGGAAGGGTGCATGGTTAAAGAGCTTTTGCATGCGTATGTAAATGGGTTTGATGGAGTAGGAGCATGAGAAAGGAAAAAATATGTAGGCTTTTATGGATATGATTTGTTGCAAAAAATGAGAAGAGAGTGAGAGTGATAGGGAGAGAGTGTGCTGGATAGAGGGAGAAAAAGTGCATGAACTAGAGTATGTATGTCTGAACGTGTGCATGCATATGAGAGCTTAAAAGTGTGTAAGTGCATGAGCATGTGCTAGTGAGTGTGGATTGATGAAGGTGTGTAAGACTGGAAGCATGTGAGCCCGTTGGTATATGTGTGATTGTGTGAATTCGACTGCTTGAACATAGCAACATGGGAATGTGTCGGTTGTATAAATGAGTTGATTGAGTGTTTTTCATGCGATTTGAATCATGCGATAGTATGCATGGAAAAGTATGGGAGTGTGTATGAGTGGATTTTGGTAAGTGTGGGTGAAAAGTGTAAGGAAGGAAAGAGTGTATGTGTGTGTAAGTGTGCACATGAGAGTGAGAGCGGGAAAGAGGAAATGCATGTGCATGTAAAAGAGTGTGAGTAAGTGAGTGTCGCTGTAAATAGGAAAAAGAGACATACAAAGCGAGTGAGTGAGAAAGGTTAGAAGGGAGAGAAAGAGTAAGTGGGAGAGTTTGAGAGAGTGAGCATGATGTGAAGTGTGTGAAGGATTGTGTTTAATAGAGGGAAGAAGAAAAAGAAAGGAAAAAAAGCAAAAAGGAAGAGGAAATGTAAGGTTGGTGCTAAAGTGGGCCTTAAAAAAGTAGAGAGAAGAGTGCGAAGCTAGCAACAAGAGTGGGAGTAAGGGAAATAAAAGGTGGGTAGACTAGACTCGAGATAAGAAGAGAGAGGGAAAGAATTGGGGTTGTGTGTGCCATATGTGAGAAAGAGGCATAGTGAAATCCAAAAGTGGAGAAGGGAAATAGAAGGTGAAAAATAAGCACAGAAGAACAATGCATATAGGACCATAAATAGAGCCTTCCATGTATCAAAGTAGGCAATAGGACCAAAAATAAGTTAACGAGATCGGGAACATGAACCACATTAGTCAAATTGTCGCTTGAGGGTAAAATACATCTGGCAAGTTACGAGAAATTGCATAGAGATAGATGGGTATAGGTGCAATTATCTGCACATTTTATGCGCACAAGACCTTATCCATTTGGCGATCCTACTGGGGAGTTGGCTTGGCACTCCTCATAGAGTCGTGCCACGAGTACGCTCCGTGCCCCAATTGTGCGGCACAGCCCGTCAGCCCAGGTTGAGTGCATTCGCTTTGGAAGAAAGATGTCGCAAGGTCCGCAAGTCGGAGACTTTCAAAAGGTTGACATGAGGATGATGAACTCTGAATGGACCAGAAGCCGAAGTAGGTTTGGACACCCGATGAGGAATCGTGTATACGGATGCCACCGGATGGGACCAATTTCAAACCTCGTTAGGTGTTGGTGTTGTGAGAAAGTCGGGCACATTGCAAAGTTTTGCCCTCGTGTGTCAAGTCCATTGGACTTTGTCCCTAGATGCATGGAATGCGGAAACAAGAAGCTATGCGAGCATGTGTGTCGCGCGAAAGAGGTTCCCATTGAGGAGGTCATGGCAAAAAAGGTTAGTCCGCAGGTTGCGACCTTTTATGTGAAAGCCAAAGATAACGAGATTTCATTGGCAAGCATACTACGTCAGTTGGAATGTCTGCGAGAGGAGCGAGATAACGAGAGGATCAAAATAGCGAAATTAGAGGAAAATCAAGAGAAAATGGCCAAGGTCCTAGAAACTTGGGAAAAGCAAGTACAAGTGTTGAAAAGCAAAAATAAGGAGTGGAAAAGAGTAAACAAAAGCTGGAGGCAAGATCTTGTGAGACCTGAGAGTGAAAACGTGGTCTTGGACTTGAGATCCGGCTTGATGGTAGCCAACTGCTTTGAAGTTGCGATCGAAGAAGAGCCCTCAAGAGACGAGGATGACCTAATGAGGAGAGTCAAAGGAATGGAGCATGAAATCGAGAAGGTACAAAGCATAATCCATAGATACAGTGATCAAGCGGGTAAGGCATGTGAGGAGTTCCACCTGGAGTTAGAAAGAATGAAAAGTGCCCAAGCAGAGAGCGATGAGAAAATGAGACGTGTAGAGAAAGAGAATGCGAGGTTGAGTAGCAAGCTCGGTAGGTGGATGAATCGGAAAGATGATGAGACACGAGGACAAGTAGAGGACCCGAAAGTAGGAAAAATGGAAGAAGAGCTAAAAGTGGTGTTGGATAGGTTAGATGCGTTCGGAACAGAGTTAGAAAGAATGAAGAATGAAGTGTCGAAGAAGGTAGATGATCTCGATGTAGAAAATATGAATAGGATTTGGGAGGAAAGATCGATTAGAGAGGAAGTCGAGAAGTTGACCGTTCGAGTTGAGAAGAGGGAGGATATTCCCCTCGGAAGTGCAAAAAGGGTGAGAGAGGATAAAGAGATGGAGCAAATATGGAATCGATTCTGAGGCATCTATTGTGACCTGTTCCAATATCAGAGTGATATTGAGCACAACAAACAAGGATTAAGAGACCTAGTGACGAGGCTTGAGGCACTAAGAGGTACAACAGCTAATGGTAATTTTCAAGGTCATCTATCAGGTCAGGTGGAATCTATGCGTTGTAGAGGTTGGAGATGAAAAAGAAATAGATAAGGCGATGGACGTCGGTGAGGATGGCTTGAGTCTGACTAGGGTTTGCTTTGTGGATTGCGAGTCCGAGATGTGAGGACGGGCAGACCAAGTCTGTTGTACGCTTAGGACTGAAGTGGCATTTTTTGGGGGTTTTTAGGTCGACAAGGTAGTTAGTACGTGCGGGTTTTGCGAGGACGGGTTGACCATGGCATTAGTGGTTGGATTTTGGCTTGAGTAGCAGCAGAGAGGAGATGTGTCTTATTGGGATGTCCACGGGGAGTTTATGTGTGTGTGTCGTGATCGGGATGGTTGGGAAAAGTTCCTTTCTTTTGTCTCCTAATTCTTGAGATGCGGGAATGGAAAAAACAAAATGGAAAGAAATTATATATGTATGTGTATGTGTGCGTGTGGCTACGCGCCTATGTGGGTAGATAGGTGGGTGGACCCACTTTGGCCGGGTGGTCAAAGCCATGAACTGACGTCGGTTTCACATAGGGCTAGCCATATGTGTATCGCGCGCTGCGTCGGGTTGGTAGATGGGTGGAACAAACCTGACCGGGTGGTCAGGGCCACGAGTCGCACCCAGCTTCGGCGTAGGCCGGCAAGTGTGAGTAAATATGTGAAAAAAATGATGAAAGAAAGGAGAAAAATGTGAAAAAAAAATGAATGAGAAAAATTCCTCGCTCGAGGGGAGACAGAAGAGAGGCGAGAGAGCATGATATGCTCGGATGGGTATGTGTATGTGTTGTGGGGATATGGGAATGTGTGGACTCCCGATGAGGCATGTCGAATTGAAGCTTAAGCTCGGCTAGGGTTTTGGCTGTGACGTGTCTGTGGAAGACTTTGACTTGAGAGATCCAATCGTGCTAGGTACCTTGTTTGTCTACAAACCTTCGAGAAGTGTTCAGTTTGGCTCTTAGGTGGTGCAACAACTTGTGATGTCTTGAAGCATGTCGATGATGAGCGATCTTGTCAAAGTGAGCTTGTGTTAGGCTTGAGTAGTCCTTGCAGCGTGTCCATCAATTCAGGTGGTTGTGGTGAGAAAAGGGAGGACTCATTTGAGAGCAGATCATCTCTCTAGGCTTACTTGTTTAATTTGGAAGTGGTGCCGCAGTGGGCTAAGCCATTAGTGCCAGTATTGACGTACGGGCCTAACCACCCAGTAATAGCCACACAGGATAGAGAGGTAGTAAAAGCCCAAAAGTATCACATCATGGCAGGTAGTATGTACAAGCACATAGATCAAGGGATCTTGGCCTGTTGTGTGGAAGAGGATGAGTACGCTAAGTGGTTGCAATTGGCACATGTAGGTGCATTAGAGCAACACTACTCAAAACAACGAACCCTACAGACCCTGAGGAGACTAGGAGTGCATTGGCCGACTATGGAGGCTCATGTCCAAAAGTTGTGCAAGGAATGCCCAATCTGCTGCACTAAACCACCTGTGGAACATGCCACTCTTTATCAAGTGTCCATAGTGCCGGATTGGAGTGAACCATTAGTATCCTTCCTGAGGACGAAAACATTCCCTCCAGACATGACTCTGGCTAGGAAAAGGAGTTTAGAACAAGAAGCCCAGGATTACTCACTCATTGGTGATAATCTATACAAACGTGGTAAAGACGGTTACCTGAGACTATGTGTCCATGAGAGTGAATATCTCAAGATCTTGGACACTGCTCACCAAGGTGTAGCAGGAGGACACTTTGGACCAGATCGGGTGATCAAGGCAATACTATTTGCGGGCTTCTGGTGGCCAACCCTTCACATGGATGCACATACCTATGTGAAACGGTGTGATGTTTGTCAGAGAACTCAGTATCCTATACGCAAAGATGAGATGCCACTGAAACCTATGATGGGTGGACGTGCATTCTCTAAGTGGGGAATAGACTTTGTAGGCCCTATTAATCCCCCAGCCAAGGGTTCACATGCTAAATATATCATTATGGCCACGGATTATCTCACCAAGTGGGTAGAGGTAAAAGCTACGATAAAGAACGATGCTCAGACTACTGCTAAGTTCTTATTTGAGAATGTATTCACTAGATACGGGCTACCCATAGAGCTAGTTAGCGGTAGAGGCACTCACTTCTTGAATGAAGTTATTGAAAATCTACTCCGAGAATTCTTGGTAGTTCATAAGAAGTTTGCCCCCTATCACCCTCAAGCTAATGGGCAAGCCGAAAGCACCAATAAGATCCTATGCAATGTACTGACGAAATTAGTGAACAATAAACGCTCTGATTGGGACAAACAGCTACACCATGCTGTTTGGGCATACCAAGTCGCCTACAAAACGGTACTCCAAGCCACCCCCTTTCAGATGGTGTTTGGCCAAAATGCAATGCTACCATTAGACTTCTTAATACCAACGCTGACAATAGCACAAGAGCATGAATGGACGGGTCATGAACTCTCCTCTAGACTCTTTGACCTCGAACGATTAGGAGAAACAAGACTGAGGGTGGCTGCAGGGATATATGCAGCTAAGAAACGACAGAAGGCATACTTTGATGCCCACGTGAAGGATAAAGGCTTGAAGGCTGGAGACTTAGTTTTAGTCTACACATTGAAGCAACATGCGAGAAAACTGGAGAAGAGAGGCTATGGACCCATGATTATTAACAGAATCTCAACAAGTGGAGCAGTGCAACTAGCCACATTAGAAGGTGACATTCTCCCAAGCTACATTAGCGGATGCAGGGTCAAGTTGTATCAGGAACCTCTCACAGAGGAAATGCTAAGTCGACTCAATACTGCTAAGAAACGCAAAGAAGAAGAAAAGCGAATTCGAGAAGAAGCCCAAGCAGAAGCATTGGAACGCATCCGGAGAATGAAGTTGAGAAGACAGAATAGGGAGCAACCTAGGACGGAAACCTATGCAGATCAAGGATATCATGTGGCTATGTGTGAAGTTTCAGGTATCAGCGCTCAAAGGATAATTGATCGACGTCCTTTTATATCCTTAGAGATAGGACAAAGAAAGGGTGCAAGGACTGTAAGAGCCTTGATTGACTCAGGTGCAGCCACTAGTGCTGTTAAATTGTCTTACTGTCAAGAATTGAGATTAACTGTCAATCCTATAGAAGCATATCTCATAGGATTGGGAGGTGTGGAAACACCTTGCATGGGCGAGGTGGATCTTCCCATCTCCATTCAAGACGAAGTAATGATAGTCAAAGTATTAGTGTGTCAAGATGAGGACCTCATGGAGCCTCTTGTCTTGGGTCAGGACTGGATCTATGATCATGCAGTCAACCTAAACCTAAGAAGCGGACTTCTTCAGGTATGGGTAGATCATAGCCAAATTACAGTTGAATTGGAAAATGAGGCACTCAAGGAACTAGGCAAGGCACAAACTCCTGGTCCTTCCAGGGGCACACATGAAGTTGACAATGCTATTTTTGTCCAACACTGTGTGATGCAGAAAGAGGCTTGTCTCAACAACGGAGCCAGGGAGAGGACGGAACTCCCTTCTTTTCCAAAGGTCAGAAGGATGCAGCAGCCAACGGCAGATGAAATATAGAAGAAGCAGAACACTACCTGTACTGGAGGCCAAAAAAAGGAGCAAAGCAGATTGTTTCAGCCGATGAAACAAGTATGAAGGCAAAAAGGCGAACACCCTATTCCGACCAGGCCAACACCACGACCAAAACCTCTTATTAGTAATCAACAGCACGATACTAATAAGAAGCCTTTCATAAGTTCTTCTGCGAAAGTGAAGTCTATTTGGGTACCCAAGAAGTCAATGAAGGCCAGCCCACAATCACGACAAATCTGGGTGCCTAAGGCTTGCTTGCGGGCTCAAATAGCTACACCAAGGCCAAACCCTGTACAACATGTTTCACTCACGCGAACATCTGAGGCCCAGTCTTACACATCACACACTAACATGTATTCTTCCATGAGCACAAGTGGAATCACTTGTAAATGGGTTCCTAAAAAGCCCCATTTTTCAAGTAAATACCCTATCACACTCCCCAGAGCCTCCACAAAGTCAAAATCAAAACCTATCCATTGCATTTGGCAACCTAAAACTTGTAATAAACCCCCAGACCCCAGTTGTAGATCCATGCCCACCTACTAACTACGTCACTCTCACACCACATCATTCCACTTAGCTCCTAGGTCTAACCAATCCCTAACTACACACACAAGCACCGAGCATTTACTAACCCACTAATCTCTCCCGAACCTCATGTTAATGTTGTAATGGGGACAAAAACGGTTGTATCTTGTCCTTTACAATGTTAACACATGTTTCTATATTCTCACAGAATCAGGAGGCAAGAAGTAACATGGCAGATACGGCAGGAACTAGCTCCCAGATAGGCACCAGCCCCCAAGTTGTGGATATTGAAAGTCTTCCCGTTGAGGAGGAATTGAAGGAACGCCCTCTAGCGTTGAGAGCATTACACACCATACCGGTTCAGAACCCTCCACAAGGGCACACTATGCCAGTCAGTAAAAACTCTCATTGGTTCAGTGATGTGGCAGGACCCCTAGGTGAAGGCACTTATATGTGGGAGGCCGAGATAGAATTCAATGGGCGCTGGGGAAGGTATCACTTTTTCACTAGGGAATTTGAGAGACTGCAGAATAATGAAGGACTGAAACCTATATGGAAGAAGGCAGGACTCTACGAGTACTTCAAATTCCAGTTGCCAAAGCCGGATTTTCTAAGATGCTCTTATTTGATTAGCACCCTTACTCCGAGCAAAGACAAAAAGGGATACAGCTCCTTTGTCCTCCCATCTCTCACAAGGGGCAATGAGCTCAAGCGTTTCAGATTAACTATCAACTTGGTAAGGGAAGCTCTAGACATGAAAGGTATGCATATTCCTACGGAGAAAGAGACTATGGTCCCCGACAATATGAAGAACAGGAATCTGACAAAGTTAAAAGACATGGTGGCAATGACGCCTACAATTGCTATTCATTTGCAAATGGTCATGCAGCACTTTGCATTTCCCGCCCAGGAGAGGTTCACAATGCCACCTAAAAAGATATGGTTTAGTTTATACTTGGCTGATGCCTTTGATTTGACAATCAACATGCCCCACTGGATTATCGACCAAATCCACTTGGCTCATCAAAGGTGGTAAAAAAAACAAAAGTCTGTACTGTACGGATGCTGTGCTCTGACCAGGATTGTGTACAGATGTCTTGCATATGATGTACCAGTGCAAAGGGCACTCATTTGGACCAGGGTACAAGAGTTTCAGCGTCGATTATCCTCCGCAGGACCACCATCCAAGAAAATGAGAGGCGCCGTTCAGATGCTCTGCGCACAACCCCGCGGTGCAACATTGACTCCAGAGACCACTCCACGACTTCCAAGGCGGGTGCAATCCTTCACTATCAGATTACCAAGGCACAGCACTGACGGACCTAATCTGGTGTTCCCACCCATACCAACCGACCTAGAGTTTCCTCACGGATTCACTTTAGAAGACTTAACTGATGAGGAGGTAGCCAGAATCATTGAGGCTGTTAACGCAGAAGTCGAGGTAGAACAAGCTAGTGGACAACAAACTGCTACAGACCAACCCCATCCCAGACAACTAGAAATCGTCGATGTGGAGGGTGAAGAAGAAGAAGGACAAGAGGAGGAACATGATGGACAATCCGAGGAAGAAGAGCAGGAATATGATCAGGAAGCCCTGCTGGTACTTGAAGGTGCCCCCGCTTACACGAAGGCATTGAAGAAGCTCTATGATACCATGAACAGAGTGCAAGAGCAACATAGACTGTCCCTAGGAGCAGGCAAGGCCCTCATGAATCAAATCCTTGAGGAGGAAGGCGTAGACGAGCAATACCGCGCCACACTTGACATGATATCTAAGGCTTTGGGAGTACATGAAACGGTGCATACCGCCCTTGCACAAGCACGAAGAACGGAACGAAGATATGGCAGACGCCCCCCTCGAGCAGGAAAGCAGATGAATGTACTAGTATCAGAACCACAAGGCACATCCACAACCACGGGCACCGCACACACTGTCCACGATACTGAGGAAACCCATGTATCAAGTGCACCTCCGTCACCCCCGTTGCCACCCCTGCCTCCAACTCCACCACATTCACCTCCCACAACCAGTGTAACCACGACTGTCACCGCCTCAGAGTCCACTACCCATACCGAAGCACAGACCGTCACACAACCCACACACCCTATCTCCACTTCCTTTGTCTATACGGCCACTGAAACAGTAGTTCCAACTGCGGCCACAGAAAATCTCAACCCCCCGATGACACTTTCGGGCAATTCGTATTCACAATTGCACACACCACTGTACACTTTCACCACTATCACCGCACCCACAATTCCACTATTCACAATCACTCCCACTACTGCATCCACCATTGATCTTATGGACATCTCCCCCACCTCCGCACCTCTCCCTCCCCCCATGCATCCACCATCTCCCATTCCCCCACCTCCCACTTCACCATTTTTGAGCACCACATCCACACTTCCATTTCCCTTCCCCTTGCCCTTCCCTTCTGCATCAACCCCCTTCCCGCATCCATCCCTATTAATAATGTATTTTATGTATCAGTGTATGTCGCAACTACAACAGCACTACCAGCATCTTGATAACCAACATACGCGACTCTTTCGAAGTCATGAGGAACTTCAACTACGCTTCATGGATCTCAAAAGGGAAAAGCGGCTACTACAACAACAGCATACCACCTTATAGGAACAACACGAACAGTTAGTAGCCAACCCACCCCAGTCAGATGCAGAGGAAAGACAACATATGGATGAATTGCTACACTCCCAGATAACGGAGAATCTCAAACTTAGACGCAACCTAGCCCTCCTACGAAAACACATGTCTACAACTCTCGAAGAGAATAAACGGCTGCAGAAACAGAATGAAGAGAACTTGGAAGCAGCCATGGAAGGTTCCCTGCAGGAAATCGACCCAGAAAAATTCAAGGCCATTCCCTCAGAAAATATGAAAACTGTGTTAGAAACCCATGCCGACCTCCTGGAGGCCCATGCAGCGTTAGAACGAGAAAGGGATGATCTACTTAAGCAACTGACGACTCAGCAGGAGTCACCAAGCAAAGCCACAGCCACAGACGACACATCCGAAGAGGTCACAAAACTCAGGGCAGAACTCGAAGAATTACGCAGCAAAGTCATGCAATACGAACGTCAACCCTCTCCCCTTATCGAGCCCGAGCCTGAAGATCTAGTGCCAATCGAGATAGAGGAAACTTTCGAAGACCCGTATGTTCCCATACCTGCACCAGGGGGCAAACAAACAGAAGAGGGCATGGACACCATAGAGATAGAGGCTCCTGAATGGATGCAGAGGTTAGAGAAAGTGGCCACAACCCATGATGATAGAGTGGCAGTTCAGATAGCATCTATGTCACACTTGGAAGAAGTAGTCATAAAATCGGATTACTTTAGGAATCTCTCCCATCATAGGTGGATCGGCACATCCAACGATTTGTATGGTCCTTTCTGTGTCCTAATGGCGGATTACAATGCGGAAATCAAGAGTCACACATCAAAAGAACCAACTCGGCTACACAGTTCGCACCGGACGACATCCCAGCAAGTGCCAAGCAGGGCAATATTCATCAACCGATGTGGAGGATTCGTCTACTGGAAACCTACCCAGAGATGGTAAGAACATGGAATAACATGCCTTTGTACATCAAATACAACCCATGCTATTGTCCTGTGTTTCGAGGAAGGTCATGGCCAGAATACACAAAAATGGTGCTGACAAACAAAGGATGTGAGAAATGGCTCAATTATGTTTACTTAGCACCACCCAAAGGCCAACCTACCATAGGATACATGATCTCGACGATTCGGCATTGGGGGGTCAGGTTTAAAAATGTACCAGATGTCATGGCCCAAATGTGCCTTAAAATTTTTGAACTCATGTTGGTTACCTTCAGGACTTTCAAAAATGTCAAGGAGCCCCATCTGTCAGCTCTTGGATTTAATGAAGGTAATCAGGACCTCGTCTACAACATGAGTGCAACACCATCTATTAATGTTGTATATGCATGGCACGCGCGCATCAAGTATCTACCAGCCTGCTTCAAACAGACGTTTGAAGAAATGTTCATCATGGGATTCTGGGAATATCATTCAGATATATTCATTCCCAAACCATCACATTTATTGCAGTTGTTTGCAGTGGAACAAGCTCTTCATTCAGAAAAGTTACGTATACCACATCCAGAGGTTCCCTGGCCGGTAGATTGGGATGCTTTACTCACGGACTTGGCCAAAGGGTTGCGGATTGCAGAACATCACTTAGCACAAGACGTTGTTGAGTACTACATCCAACGGCCCACCCAACAAGGGTCTGTCAGGGACGACAGACGCGAGAGAGGGGGGGGTGTTGGAACTGAAGGACTCACTAGGCAAGGAAGCTTAAGAAGGGAGTCAGAGAGAAGAGAAAGTACAAGCAGACAGAGCAGTCAACGACGATTTGGCAAGTAGGCCAATATTTTTTCAAGACATTTATGCACATAAGAGAGGTGGACACAAGGAGAAGGAGCAAGTAGGGAGCTCCAGGAAATGTATATCAAAATGTTAGAAGAAATCCCTACAACAATAGTGATTTTCATCACTAAAAACCCTTGTAAATACCATTTCACATTTTTGTAGCTCCATTTTGTGCAAGCCAAGGAGTCCTTGAGCTTGAGGAGCTTTAGAAGTATCTACCTGTCAGTTTTCACATTTTTTAGACTTCGTTTGAACCTCCAAATAGGGTAGAGAACCTAATTTTTAACTAGGCCGGACGCTAGGTTTGGACAAGGCCAAAACCTAGTCAAAAACTATAAATAGAGCTAGAGAGCTCATTTTTGAGGTTAGCTTGTGATTGAAATGAACTTGTAAGAGCTTTTTGAAAGGAATCTAAGAACTCCATTGCTTCTCACTCTTTGTCTTGCCGTGTGTGCGCGTGTGTATGTATGTGTGTGCATGTTTATGTGCTTCTCACTCACGCACTTGTGCCTCCACTTGCTCGAGGTCTTCATACCATCCTCACGTCTTCCCGGATTGACATTAAAGGAGGTGCCACTCATCACTGAGCTACATCCTACTTGGCTCAAAAAACCTCTAAAAAAATATGAAAATTGGTACATAGCTAGATCTAATACTCCTCAAGCTTGAGGATTGCTCGGCTTGCAAAAAATGGAGTAAGATTCCTCAACAACCATATTTAAAATGGGGTTTAGTGATTAAAATCACTATTGAAAAAGATTTATCCTTTGAAAAATTATATAGGCATAGTTGTTAGGCCTTCATTGATTGCTCTATCTGCTTAGTCCTACTTGACTCTCCCTCTATTTTGATTCTCTTTGACAACTTCATTGTCTTGTAATGCCACAACATTGCCTGCCCTTGATGCTACCAACAACATACCTCTTGAGTTGGAACCTTCTTCTAGAAAAAAAGATAGGCCAATGAATACCTTGCAATCTTGAAGTCAAGCATCCCTCTGTTCACATGGATGGCAAGTGGGGAAAGAATAAGGCAAGTGGTCTTAAAGATCATGTTGTCTTATTTGCCTTGGGGCCAACGAATGAGAGAATGGGTGAGCCAAATTTATGATGGCTCTAGGTATCCACAACTCTACACTTTTACATGCAAATGGGTACATAAGTTGGAATTCACATTAGATAGTATTTCTCAAAGGTATAAAGGATTTTTGGTTGCAAAAGATTAAAAAAACAACGAGTTTTTATTGAGGAAATCTTCTCACTTATGGTCAAGATGCAACATTACACATGTTGCTTGGATTAGATTCAAAAGAGGATTTTGAGCTGGTCCAAATGGATGTGAAGATTGTTTTCTTGCATGGAGATCCTACTTATGAGATCTATATGGAACAAACAGAGAGTTATGCAATTCTTGACAAAGAAAGTCTATTGGTTGAGCTCAAGAAGAGCTTGATGGACTTAAGTAGTCACCTAGACAATGGTATCAAAAGTTTGATGCATTTATGAAGTCAAAGGCTATTCGAAAAGAAATGAGGATCACTCTCTCCACACTAAAAGATGTTGTGATGGTATCTTGAGTTGCTTAATACTTTATGTTAATGATATATTGATTGTTGGGAAGCCTTCAAAAGACATGTCTCTCTTGAAGACAAAGTTAAGTCAAAATTTTGATACAAAAAATTTGGGAGATGTTAAACATATTCATGGCATGCATATTACTTGTGATAAGAGTAAGAGATGCATGTACTTGTCTCAGGTTGAATACATAGTCAATGTATCTCATACATTCAATATGCATGGTGGAAAGGCATTTAGTACACCATTGTCTCAATATGTGAAGCTGATCAAGGATGGTTGTCCTAGATTTAATGAGGAGAAGGAATTCATGACTAAATTTCCTTATCAATCTGTTGTTGGTAGTTTCATGTAGGTTATGATAGCTATGAGACCACACATGGCATTTGCAGTGGGCGTTGTGAGTAGATATATGTTGAATCCTATGAAGAAGTGGAAGCAATCAAAATGACATTGGAATATCTAAGAGGCACTAGGGATATGTGCATATGCTTAGGTAGGGGTGATGCATCCATCATTAAATACACATGATCTAACTATGCAGATTTTGTAGACAATTAGAGTCTATTTTAGGGTACACTTTTTACTTTAATACTAGCACTTTTCTTGGAGGTCTAGCCTTCAATAATGTACAACAATTTCCACTAGTATAGAAGTAGAGTATGTTGCAGCAAGTGATGGATGTAAGCAATCATTATGGCTTTCTAGATTGGCTTGTGACATGGGCATACATGAGCATGTACCCCGTTTACTCACTGATAATCAGAGTGCTATTACATTGGCTGAGAACCTATTCTATCATGCAAAGACCAAGCACATTGAAGTGCAACATCACTTTATTCGTGATTTCTTAGGCACTGAGCATATTATACTTGGAAAGGTTCATATGCAAGAAAATCCAGTAGATGGTTCAAAAAAAAATTGTATAAGGTTACTCTAGACACTTTTGTCACTTGATCTTGTTTTAGATAGTCTCTCATACACTCTGTAAAATGTCCATCATGTGGGAGTTATAGGTAATATACTCATCCTTAGATATTCTTCGTCATTCTTTATTTTTCTCCCTAGGTCATCGGCCATATTGGCTTTTGGTCAGAGATTGTTACAGATTGTTACTGTTCGTGTCTATGTGAAAGGCCAAATGGCTCCTTGATACTCTTGTGTGTGTCTGTTGAACTAAAACATATAATGGCTTGGTCAACCATAAAATATAATGGAGACCACCCATTAGTGAGAGCTGCATATAACAAACTCGTACTCTTTGTTCTCTAGTTCTACATTTTTCTGGGTGTGCACAAACAAGTACATTTTTCTAGGTGTGCACAAACAAGTATATAGGAGCATTGCAGTGCCATCCAAAAAGATAAGCCACTCTATGAAGGGCTCAAAAGTCATTTAACTTGAAATTTTCTAGTTCTTTTGTACTTAAGCTTCTTCCTTTTATGTTTTAAGTGTTTGAAAAGCTTAATGCTTAAGAAAAATCAATTTCAAAGGCCTCTACAAAAGGCAACTTCCAAGGAAATTGCAATTTGAACTTCAACTTTTATAGCTATTCCTTTGGTCATTTCACTTTGATTTTCTTGTATAACCCTTGTGTCTTATTAGCTAGACTAGATGTGGCTGAAAAGAAAGATTTGGGCAACAATGCAAAGGGTGCGTGCTAGGACAATCATAGTTTGCAACTTAATTTTTCTTGGTATTTTCTTGTGCTTTAAATCTTGGGCTTCTTCAAGAGAGAGCTGCTCAAGTAATCATGAATTGTAACTTATTATTTTTTCACAATATGCTTCTTATCACTTTTATATCTTAATTGTGCTTCCGCTTTTGAAATATGACCACTTGGCAAAATAGGATTGTTCTCCTAATTTCCCCCCTTTAGTTGTGAGTGAAATCTTGCAAAATCTTTACTTTTCTTGCATTTTTTTCTTCTTGGGCACGTATACCTAAGCGGTCTATGAAACTAAAACGCGTTTCAAAATCCAACAAAAACCCCCTTTATGAAAGAAAAGTGCTCTGCATGCAATTTTTCGGCCTATTTGAGCTACATTTTGTAGTTCTAAAACTCTTAACCTCTTGTATTAATTCCGCTTCACCTTTTCCAATCCTTTTATACCTCTTTTAGGGAGCAAAACAAGCACAAAATGAGGCTTACCACACCCCTTGCAAAAAGGGAGCTGTCCTATTGTTTGACTTTTGCATGCCTTCTAGAGAGCTCAAAATGTGCACTTCTTGGCTCTAGTCTTGATCGTTGAAGATTGCATACGTCAAGAACTACTACATGAGCCCTAATCTTGTGTAGAGAAGAAAGAAACGAGGATAAAAGATCATAGAAAGAGAAGAAGATGAAGAAGACGAAAACAGAGCTTCAATGGAAACCTTGCTAAACCCTAAGTCAAAAACATGAGTTTAACCTATTTCTAACTCGACAACTAGATCTCTAACTAACTAATTAAAGATGAAGGATTGTACCCAAAACACAAGCAAAGAGCACCAAAAGCACATACCTCATGCTAAAAATTACCCTCACACGTCTGACAAGATGTTCCGTAAAGGCACATGTCATAGTAGCCTACACACAGAACAACATAAAATTATTTCATATCCATGGAGTGAGCAATCTGTGGTACAAAGATCACATGTGCCAAGTTGGAAGTACACACACCTACAAAAAGAGAGAGAGACAACCATACTCATAGGCGCATTTATGCATGCACGTACACACACTCACCAGTGGGCAACAGACGAATGCTCCATGAAGCTCTCTATTTCTCAAAAATGGATATAAATATAATAAGATTTCTACACTCAAACAAGGTAACCTTAACACATGAGAGCTCTTCCACTTTTATGGATTTCAGAAGAGCTCTATCCGCATCGTGGTGTTTGGCCGAGCTATAAAATTAGCGTCCAGAGGGTATTTGGAGGTCCAAGCGGAGCCACAAAATTATAAAATCTGTATGGAGATAATGATTCTATAACTTGATTACTGCTGAAAATAGAATTTTATGCCAAAAATAGGCATTTTTGTAAGAAACTAGAGTATAAATTGGGAAAAAACATATTTTGAGGAGGGATTTGAGTTGGAAGTTTTTGTAGATCCCTTCCACCTTCATTTCCATGAATTTGCTGCCCTTTAACTTTTTTACTAGTTTCTCGGCTTCCTCCAACCCAAGCCCAAAGGATAGAGTTTGAATATAGGGAGAAATAGTTAACACAAAAGCTAGAAGAGGAAAAGGCCCATAATAATCCTCAAACTCTAAAAGAGGTAGAGGGGAGGCACACAAAGGATATCACAACTACAAGCCATCACGATGGAGCTTTAAAACAACATAAAGACATACAGGGAACAGAACCGAAATCTTCAAGATCAAATTGATGACTTACAAAGAGCACAAGAGGAGGATACACAAAAAAAACCCACTAAAAAACATGAATTCCAGATAGTCAAAGAAGAGATCTAGGCCCTATGAGAACCTAGAAGAATAGACAAAGGAGAGATGCTTAGAGTGCATGGATGAAAGCTTCTTGGATCTAGAGGGTAAGTGTTAACTATTCATTGATCAAAGACCCTTGCTCCATGTACAAGAGTGAATCCCTTGTTTCCCTTCCTTGCATCATATGCTCTCATGAAGCCAGAAGAACACATCAAAATCCAACACATGGTGGGATAAGATCCCAACAAAGATTTGATTTACTATGTGATAGATTTATCTAGGCTAGTGCATTACAAATACGGTACCCCATGGAAGAAGGCATTTCTTACCAATTTTCCTATCTCCCAAAAGTCATTTGAAACGTTTCCTAATATCCTATAAAATCATCTAAGGTTTTGATTCATGCCTAGGTGCAATATTCATTTGGAGTTTCACCACATGTTAAATGAGAATGTGATTCCAGAACGTTACCAACTATAAAAAGGCCAAAAGCCTCATTTATAAAGACTTTTTCCTAGTGTGACTAAGAGAGCTCTGCTTGTTGCGAAATTCATGCACAAGATTTCATGGCTTCTTGCTGACTTATTCTTGCTTGATTCTTGATTTGTGAAACTTTCTACTTACGCGCTTTTGTGTTAAAATCAACAATAAAAACAATTACATCATCTAGATATTTCTTAAGGCATTCCTTGAGATGTTGTACTTACCAAATAAAAACATAGTTATGGGTGATAAAGCATTTTATCTTAGCATTCAATAACTCCAAAAACAACCTAGATGTTTATTACTTTCATGCTCATATGAATTTACTTTCACCCTATATTCATATCTTGCATTCCATTATCTTTGTAGCATGTTTCCATGTTCTCGGCTTTGCAATCCTAACATTCTCCCAACAAGCATGATCTATTGTGGAGAAATGAACAAGATCTCACTGGACACAAAATTGGCTCCCAAGAATGGGTAATGTTATGCTTACAAACTTGTAAACATCCAAGATCTTCAAAAGATCAAACAAATATTTCCAAACTTTAAAAATGAAACTTTCCAATAAACTTTTAAGAAAACAAAACATCAAAAAATGTGGAGTATAGCTCCCAAACGAATATTTTGAAGTCAAGGTATGTCAAGGCCTGCTACAACAAGGTATGACTAACTATCTGAATCGAAAACTAATGTACAACAGTAGGAAAACTCAAAGACCTATGAGAAATTTTGATATAGATAGAAAACTAATTCACATATGTACAAGTTTTAAGATTTGCAACACAACAAGAATCACTCAATTTGGCCAGCTACTCTAAGAGAAACACTCTTTTTATTGAGAGGTTGTCAATAGAAGCACCTTCCTTGTCTAAAAATAGAGACCTCTCCTTTCCTTCTTACTTTTATCTACTTTACTCTAAATTTAGAGATGTGAGTGCTTCCACATGTTACTTATCATAAATAATAAGCCTAAAAAAATACTTTAAATCTTGTTCTTATGTAACATTACCCCCTCAAGCTCTAAATCCAAAGCTTTGACTCCAAGTAGAACTTTGATTCGCTTGAGCTTCTAAGCATCCACTACTTTTGTGAGTATGCCTACTAATTGATCTTTCGTTCCAAAATGTTGAATGTTAATATCTTCATTTACCACCTTCTCTCGGATATAATGATAGTGTACTTCAATGTGTTTGGTTCTTGCATGGTACACTGGATTAGATGCGAGCTATAATGAACTTACATTATCTCTAAAGAGTAGTGGACGTGATTTAGATAGATTCATGTCTTCATAAAGCTTCAAATACCACATAATTCACATGTTGCATTTTTAATACTCCTATATTCAGCTTCCATGCTTGAAAGTGCTATTGTAGGCTGCTTTTATGAACTCCATGAAACCAAATTATTACCTGCAAATATTACATATCCACTTGTGCTCCTTCTATCATCCTTATTTCCAGCCCAATCTACATCACTGTATGCTTTCAAATCCATAACTTCATGATATTTATATCCCAAAGCTTCATTTAATGTACCCTTCAAATATCTCAAGGCCCTTTTGTTTGCTTGCATATGTACATCTGTGGGTTTGCTCATGAATGGAGACAATGTACTTACAGTAAATGTAATATCCGACCTTGTTAAAGTTCCATATATAAGAGAACCAATCGAAGACTTGTAGAAAAGTGGATCTTCTAAAGTTTCACCATCCTCAACACTGTACTTCACATTGGGTTCCATCGGATTACTGATACTCTTGCAATGCTCCATGCCATATTTCTTTAAAAAATCTGAAATATACTTCCTTTGTAGAAGATATACACCATCTTCTTTCTTCATAACTTTGATTCAAAGAATCTAGGTCAATTCTCCTAAATATGAAATTTTAAATTTAGATCCAAGATCTCCTTTGATCCTAGCTATCTCACCTTTATTGTTTCCTGTTTTTCTTCATCCATTGCCTTAACCCATTTCTTTACCTTTGATGCTTCTTTAGAAGTTGTTGATTCTTGCTCTTCAAGAAGTTTTGCCATATGAGCTTCATGAGAAAATCTTTGCAGTTACCTTGATTGACTTCTTGTCCTACCATGCTTTTCTTGCCTTCGAGTTGGGGTTCTTCTTAATGTAGAACCTTCACTTTCCTCTTCATGTGACTCAATTTCCTTTGAAATTAAATCTAAAACTTTCTTCAACTTTTGATTGTGATATGTTACCTCTTCATGTGTAATTTGACTTTCTGGTGAGCTTGGAGAACAGGGGTCTTCTTCATGAGTATTTTCTTCTTCATCTACCTACACTTCATGCTTATACCAAGATTTATCTTCATGAAAAATAACATCTCTAGAAACAATTACCTCTCCCATATCTGAGTTCACACATCTATATTGAGGTTTCCTTTCTGCCATACCAATGAAAATCATTTTTTGTGACCTTTGATCCAACTTTGATCTTAACTGAAAGATGAACAAAACATATGCTACCAAAAATTCTACAATTGGAAATATTTGGTCTTGATCTATAAAACACTTCATAAGGTGCTTTTTGTACATGACTTTGAGTAGGTGGTAACCTGTTCATCACATAAGCTGCCATATTGCATGGTTCAGCCCAAAAAGTAAGTGGTAAGTCCTTTTCATTTAACATGCACCTACCGATCTCCAAGATAGACATGTTTCGTCGTTTAGCCACACCATTTTGTTGAGGTGTGTATCTATTTGTAGTCTCTTTTTTAATTCCCTCTTCCTCCAAATATGCAAGAAACTGATAAGAAAAATACTCACCTCCTTCATTTGATCTCAACCTTCTTATGCTTCAACATGTTTGCTTTTCAACCAATGATTTGAACTTCTTGAACATATCAAACACTTCTGATTTGTATTTCATAAAATAAATGAATGTAAACTTTGGGAAGTCATCAATAAACATTACAAATTACTTGCTACTTGCCATGGACTCTTCTTGAGATGGATCCTATACATCAGTATGAATCAAGACCAAAATACCTCTACTTTGCAATCTTCCTTTTGCAAAAGGACTTCGTACCTATTTTCAAAACTGACATGCCTCACAAACAAAATCCAAATCTTGCTTAGGTAGTTGTGGTAGACCTTCAACCAAGGCTTTCTTTGCAATATCCTTCAATCTACCAACACTGATGTGTCCTAATCTTTTATGACATAAATCCAATTGAATTGCATGAGCCCCATTGACCATTGTATAACCTGCATAATCAAGAACTTCAACTTCATAAGTATATAATTTATTCAAATTTTGTCCTCTTATAACGAAAGCGCCATTGTTCTTCTGATAAGCTTGCCACTGATTATTGTCAAAATCCACCTTCACTCCAATGTCCTACATCTGTCCAACTGAAATCAACTTTCTTGTAGTAGTAGGAACAAACAAAACACATCTAAGATTTACGTGTTCATTAAGTGGAAAATCACCAATATATACTACTTCATGCTCAGTACTATCTCGTGTAGCAAGTGTGACTCTTGAATATGACTTGTGTAAGTTCGCAAACATATTCAAGCATGTGGTTTGAGCAACCACTATCCACATACGAAGTTTTATTGTTTATCTTCCTCTTATGTGTTTCTATCTGCATAGCCATAAGAATGTTTTGCTTCTGTGTTTGAGCCTCCTCTTGCACTATGTTGTTGTTTTGATCCATGTGCTCTTGGCTTCTTCCTCTTTGTCATCCTCTAAATCCACCTCTTCTATTTGGATTGGAGAAGCAATCCCTAACATAATGACCAACTTTACCACAGTAATTACAAGTAAAGTTACCTTGCTGATTTGGTTGAGTCTGTGGACCTTGTTGTATTGTTCTTCCTCCTTTGTTAGCATTAAAGCTTCCTCTTCCTCTTGCGTTGTTATTGAATCTTCGTCCTTGTTGTATTGTTCTCCGATTTCCTCCACCTCTTGCTCTATTGGATGAAGTATAAAGAGCTTGACCTTGACTACTTCTTTATGAATAATAAGAATTTCCACCTTTTATGTTGATTTCTTTGGTCATCATGAGCATTTGTAAACCTTCAAAGGATGGTAGATTCTCTCGAGTCATGATGGATGTAATGAATGAATTCCATCTTTCATCTTCTCTCAAGCCATTTAACATGCTATTAAATTTTATATCCTCACTCGGAGATGCATCAATAGAGGCTAATGCTTCAATAAGAGATTTTACCTCAAGAATATAATCATTAACTGTTTGTCGGGACTTCTTTTTTACTCTTGTGAGCTCACCAATAAGTTCTGTTTGCCTTGCTCTATTGGTAGTTGCAAATAGCCTTTCTAGAGACTCCCAAGCTTCTCTACTAGTATTCAAACCTCTTATATGTCAAAGCATAGTATTTGAAATTGTTTATGATATGATAAATAGAACTCTTCTATCTCATTCGATCCGTTCTTGCTCTCTTGCTCAATCTGCTTGTGTAGGAGCTTCTGGTAATATTGGCTTCACTTTTGTACCTATTATCAATCCCCAAACATTTCCATAGATTCACTCAAATATGCCATGTTCAATTGTTGTAAACAAAGAAGATGATTCAATAAGCTTTCTGAAAGATTTGATTAAAAAATAGCTTTGATACCATAATGTTATGTTTACAAACTTGTCAACATCAAAGTACACAATGAAAAATGATGAGACCTCCCAAGATCTTCAAAAGATCAAACAGATATTTCCAAACTTCAGAAATCAAACTTTCCTGCAAACTTTCAAGAAAATAGAAATAGATGGCTATAGAAAAATAATCACCAAAATATCTTTAAGGACGATTGGTTAAACCAATTATATATCCTTAAATTAGACTTTGAATATCATGGTTTAGAAACAAAAAAACATAAAAAAAGTGGAGTATAGCTTGGAATCAAATAGTTTGAAGTCAAGCTATGTCAAGGCCTGCTACAACAAGGTATGACTAACTATCCGAATTGAAAACTCATGTACAACAGCTAGAAGACTCAAAGATCTATGAGAAATTCTGATATAAACAAAAATTATGAGAGCTAAGGAAACACGTCCAAGTAAAAACTCTCAAATAGACCTCATAACAACTGAGATATGAAAGTTTGAAGAGCAGTATGTCTTTGATGAGAGACCGGATACACACAAGAAAGTAGATCTACAAAAATGCCTACTTGAGCGGCATTTTTCTCATTGATTTTTGTACACACACTAATCTAAAACATAGTAAAAGTTGTAATCTTCACAACACAATAAGAATCACTCCATTTGGCCACCTACACTAAGAAAACCACTCTTTTTATTGAGAGACTATCAACAAAAGCACCTTCCTTTTCTAAAAATAGACACCTCTCCTTTCCTTCTTAGTTTTATCTACTTTTATCTACTTTTACTCTAAATTTAGAGATGTAAGCACTTCCACATGTTATTTATCATAAATAGTAAAATCCACACGCCTAAAATGTTGGAGTTAGACATCTTTGGAAGCACACGAACAACACAAGGAAGAAGAAGAAGCTGGGAGCACAACACACAATACTGAATGTATTACCACTAGAATGTACAAATATAAGTAGCCCGTTAGGGAAATAGGCATATATACAAGACGGGGGAAAAACCCTCCTAAAGAGGGAAAAAAGTGCCCCGACCGTCCTAGAGTGTTCACACACATCACTACCTAAATATATCAACAAATCCCCCCTGAGAGTGACACGGTGAACAAGGAGCTAGCACTCATGTATAAGGAAGTGCCAAGCTATGTGGAATCAATTGAGAAAAGGAAGTATGCCCAAAGCTTTGTGGAAAGCTTCAAACTTCTCCCTAGGCAAAACCTTGGTAAAAAGGTCTGCAATGTTCTCTTGCGTGGGCACATATGCCAAGTTGATCTCCCTAGCAGAGAACCTCCAAAAGATGTGCTTAATGGCCTTCCAATGCTTGACACCTGGGCAATGCATAAACTTGCTCATCTGTGAGACAACAAACTGAATATCTAGCTGAGTAATGCATAAGTAAATCAAGCATCCAAAAGCCTGCTGATAGAGAACAACATCAAATGCATCTCTAGCATCATGAAGACTCAATCGTAAACCTATCTCCATAGGAGTGGCAATAGGCTTACAGTCTTCAAGGCCAAAATGCTGTAATAATGTGTCAATATATTTCGTTTCACACAAAGCCATTCCACCATCAGCTTGCATAAAGTGAATGCCCAAATAGTGATTCAAATGCCCCAAATCAGACATCTCAAATGAGGCATGCAAATCAGCCTTAAAATCAGCAATATGATTTTCATGAGGACTAGTGAGCACCGTGTCATCAGCATACGCCACAATGATCAGAAGCACATCATTAGCACACTTAACATATAAGGTGCTTTTAGTTGGACTGTTCTCAAAACCATGTGCAATCAGATAGGCATGTATCCTTTCATACCAAGGACGTGGTGCTTGCTTTAAACCATATAATGCCTTCTTTAACCTCCACACATGGTTTTCATGCCCTTTTTGCACAAAGCCATGGGGCTAAAAAACATACATTTCTTCATGCAAGTCACCATTTAGAAATGTTGTTTTAATGTCCAACTGATGTACATTCCAACCATGATGGGTTGCAAGTGCACAGATGCTACGAATAGTAGTCATTCGGCAAGTACGAGCAAAGGTTTCATCAAAATCAATGCCTCTTTCCCACAGATAACCCTTTGCAACATGCCTAGCCTAGCCTTATACCTGTCAACTGTTCCATGAGGTTTGCACTTTAGCTTGTATACCCACTTAGTGCCAATGGTCTTCTTGCCAGGAGGCAAGTCACATAAAGGACATGCACCATTTTTCATGATAGCATCATATTCAGATTCCATTGCAACCATTCAATGATCTAAATTTTGTGCTTCATCAAACAAAACAGGTTCAGTCTCATCACAGAGACTAGAGGCAGCCATAGCATAGCAATCTAATGCCAAATAGACACTATGATAGCCTGATCGAGTGCGATATCAGAGAGGTGCATCTAATTTGCTATCACGCAAATTTTGAACTAGCCATTTTGGCATAGTTTTCGCCTACTCAATATCAGCCCTCTCATCAACAAGTGCATCATGTAAATTTACATCAGAAATGGAATGATCTGCATCATCACATGAAACCTGCAAAGGCTGAGAAGTTGCCTCATTAGGACCCGCTCTAGACTATCCACCTATAAAGAGAGGCAGCAAAGTATCATACTTGTCTTTGGAGCTAACAAATGTCTCCTTAGTACATGAAAGTAAGGGCTCAATAGCATCTTCCACAAAAACAACATCATGGCTAACCAGAATGTGTTAAGTTTGTGGATGATACTGACAATAGCCTTTGCTTTTAGAACTGTACCCAACAAAAATACATTCTACTGCTTTATCATCCAATTTTCTGCGATCTTGTTCAGACAGTAATGCATATGCCAAACAACCAAAAACATGAAGATGAGCAACAGATGGCTTGCGACCATGCCAAGCCTCATATGGAGTGATAGACTGCAGCGCTTTAGTGGGACACCTGTTAAGTACATATGCTACACACATGATAGCCTCAAGCCAGAAACTATGTGGTAAAGCCTAACTCTTGACGATACACCACATCATCTCCATGAGTGACTTGTTCTTTTGTTCAAAAACTCCATTCTATTGAGGTGCATACAGCACTGTACACTAATGTTTTATCCCACGTTCAGCCAGAAATGCATTAAAGTCAGAAGACATATATTCCCCCCCTCCATCAGAATGGAGGGTGCACATTTTACATGTTGACAGATTTTCAGCCAAAACCAAAAACTGTTTGAAGCGCATAAACACTTCGGACTTTTCCTTCAATGGATATACCCATGCATGCCTGGAAAAATCATCGATGAAAGTCATGAAGTAAAGATAGTTCCCAAAAGAAGGTGTCTGCATAGGACCATAGACAGCACTATGTACAAGCTGCAATTTTTGAGTAGCCCAAACTGAACCATCTTTTGGAAAGGAGGAATGTTCCATTTTTCCCAAAATACAACCTTCGCAAACATGTTTTCCGGGTGCCTCAAGTTTCGGCAAAGAGGACACCATTTCAGATTTCTACAGGCATAGAAAACTAGCAAAATTCAGATGACCAAAGTGTGCATGCCAAAGCTTTGCATCTGACATAGCCTGAGAATCATGTACTGCACATGCCAAATCATTTAGAGATCTTTCATAGTCTATGAGCTTATACAACCCACAACATAAAATGCCAGAAGCAATAATGATGTCACCATTGAAACCATAGGTTAACAACCTATCTTCAAGACCAAGGATTCATGATGACCAAGGCAGATTCTTCTCTATTTGTCAAGAGGAGTACTTCAGAAATGATATATTTATGTGTATATGTTGATGACATCATTCTCACAGGTAGTGATGCCAATGGCATCAAACAAATAACAAACCAGATGATGCAAGAGTTTAAGATCAGTGACCTAGGGTTTTTGAAATATTTTCTTGGACTTGAGTTAGTATACACTAACTCGGGAATTTATATCACTCAAAGAAAATATGTGCAGGACATGTTGAAGAAGTTTCACTTGGAGAATGCAAAAGTAGCTAGCAGCCCTATAGAGGTAAATCATAAATTGAGTGCTCATGAAGGTGATTTTCTTGAAGACATTGCAGGTTACCAAAGCATAGTTGGGAGTTTAAACTATGCAACATTAACAAGGATTGACATATGTTATGGAGTAAGTGTTCTGAGTCAATTCATGCATAAACCTAGAGCACCTCACTTGGAAGCTGCTAAAAGAATTTTGAAGTATCTCAAAGGTACTCAAAACCAAGGTCTTTACTTCCCATACACATCAAATTTGGACGTACTCAGATGCAGACTGGGTAGGATGTAAGGATGATAGAAGCAGTACTTCTAGATATTTATCTTTTGCAGGTGATAAGCCCATCTCATGGTCTTCTAAGAAGCAACCAATTATTTCTCTATCTTCAACAAGAAGCTATTTGGATCAGATTGCTCTACTCAGATTTAGGACTTCATACTCATTCACCTATGATCTTTGGTGATAACACTAGTTCTTTGCATCTGGCAGCCAATCCCATTTATCATGTAAGAACCAAGCATATAGAAGTGCACTATCACTATGTTGAAGAGAAACTCTTGATCAAAGAGATTTAATTAGCATATGTATCTACAAATATGCAGTGTGCTGATTTGTTAACCAAAGCACTTGATGGTACTAAGCTTTGCACGTTTAAAACCATGATTGGATTACTAGAAATTCAAGAAGATTGAAGAAGCAATGCAAGCCAAGATGTTTGGCTTGAGGTAGAGCTGTTGGTGCAAGTATACAAGCCTTCACATTTGGCTTAGCATGGAAAGCAATATGTGGAAGCATTTGATGATTCGTATGAACCATAGCTTGTAATTGTTTGATCATTTACCATTGTAAAAGGTTTCTACCTTGAGAGAATCTTGTAAAACCATATATCTCATGGAGTTAGGAGA
Organism: Ceratopteris richardii; assembly: GCA_020310875.1. Taxonomy (NCBI): domain Eukaryota; kingdom Viridiplantae; phylum Streptophyta; class Polypodiopsida; order Polypodiales; family Pteridaceae; genus Ceratopteris; species Ceratopteris richardii. The sequence goes on from MU260073.1 coordinate 740,184, forward strand.
AGTATGAGCTATGAATCTCAATTGATGGAATAACTCCTAAATCAAAGGAGGTACTTTTAGTTGGAGCCAAGTTTGAAATTCAAATTCAAACTTGAAAGAAAACTTCATATAAAAAGGCTTGTAAAAAACTCGCGGTGGAGTGGTCTCATTGAGAGCTCTTCCTTTGATCATTTGTAGGACTTGAGAAGCTTACACCATAGCTTACTTATTCCACCATCATAGAGCATCATTACAATTCCAATGATCTTGTATAAGCATGTGTTATAATACATATAGTTCATTGATCATCTCTGTCTCCTTCCTTGCTATGACTACTCAGAACAGTGAACTTTCTCTAGTCATATCTCAATGAATTCTCAACCATTTTGCATGATCCATGGCTTGTTGGAGCCAACTGAAGTCTACTTTATGCTATCAAAATATCAAGGAATTTGGTTCAGCCATCTGGGAGGAATCTGCATCGAAGTGCTCACTGGTCATCTACTGGTAAGTCCCTAAAAAATTGGGGGTAAGCTTTGGATTGCCAAACTTCTTTCTCAGTGCATAGTTCATCATTTTAGATGATTCTGCTTGGAATCATTAGCCATCTAATCTAATTAAATTCTCTTAAAAGTAATTTCATCAATTGTTACTGTACTCTGAGCGTTGAGCAAAAGAACCAGCAGGTGTATATACCAAAATAACAAGTTTTGTGACACTAGCTATTCATAAAGTAGTCTATTTTGATTCAAATGTTTCAAGCATCAACTCCAAAGTACATAGGTACTTTCTTGGTGTCATTTGCAAGCTAAAAGGGCCTACTATCAAAATCTGAAGTATATTAGGGTAGGTACAAAGCAAGTTCTAGCAGTATTACCTCAGTTCCTTGAGGTATCCATCCATCTCTTCCAACAAGCAGGAACAGGAATCTGCAAAATATCATCATCTTCGACACCATGTCCATTAGCTCCAACACCTATATTTGCAGTACTTGTATTCGCAGGTGTAATAGGACGTCTTTCAACATCCTGTACAATTTTCCATAGTCCTTTTGCAACCAATACATGATGCATCATATAAGCCCACAATGGGTACTTTGTATCATCCAACTTATCCTCAATAGCCAACATACGAAATACATCACTGCTTTTAGCCATGGCCATTGACTAAGATACCCTGATGCAGAAAAATGACTGTATTTGAAAAAGTTGAACACAACTACCCAAACGAGTTCTACTAGACCTGTAGTAGATTTCAAGACGCTTATAGTGGGGAACCAAAACTGGTATATATCTTTGGCACAAAAGGATGAAATAGCTTGCAAAATATCATCATCTTCGACACCATGTCCATTAGCTCTAGCACCTATATTTGCAGTACCTGTATTCGCAGGTGTAATAGGACGTCTTTCAACATCCTGTACAATTTTCCATAGTCCTTTTGCAACCAATACATGATGCATCATATAAGCCCACAATGGGTACTTTGTATCATCCAACTTATCCTCAATAGCCAACATACAAAATACATCACTGCTTTTAGCCATGGCCATTGACTAAGATACCCTGATGCAGAAAAATGACTGTATTTGAAAAAGTTGAACACAATTACCCAAACGAGTTCTACTAGACCTGTAGTAGACTTCAAGACGCTTATAGTGGGGAACCAAAACTGGTATATATCTTTGGCACAAAAGGATGAAATAGCTTGCACAAGTGCTAGGATAGTGCATTCAGAGGTCGAAACGAGTTTAGATCGTGATTTCAGCACCCTGAGTATGCTTACCAACTGGAGAGGTGTAGAAAATGCCCTAGATGAAGCGCCGACCTGCTCTGATACCAATCATTGGAATTAGACATCTTTGGAAGCACACGGACAGCACAAGGAAGAAGAAGAAGCTTGGAGCACAACACACAATACTGAATGTATTACCACTAGAATGTACAAAGATAAGTAGCCCGTTAGGGAAATAGGCTTATATACAAGTCGAGGGAAAAAAAATCTTAAAGAGGGAAAAAAATGCCCCAGTGGTCCTAGAGTGTTCACACACATCACTACCTAAATATATGAACATAAAAAAATACATATAGCTTGTTCTTATGTAAGAGGTAACACTCTTAAAAGTTCATCTAGCTATGACACAACCTTTGACCATGTTTTCATCATAAAATTTATATGTAGCAGATTTCCATTGGCATGCATATCCATGAAGCTTGGATCAGAGCTTGTTCAAGTATCCTTTTGAAAGGACATTGTATGTGGTTCTCATAACAACAATTATATATATCCTTCATTCATTGAATAAAGAAAGGATTCAATAGCTCAAACTTCCTTAATGCAATCCTACAATTTGGATATTTCTCTCAAAATTTCTAAAACATCTTAACTACAAGGAAAATATAAAGTTACCATTAGTGACGATCTCAATAGAATTTTTTTCAAGCTACCATACCTTGTACACTAACAAGAAAATCTAGCAAATTAGCAGCCTAATAGTTAGGATAGCGACTATGCTAATTAGCTAATTGAATGTGATAGCTAGCATTTTCTTTGTGCTAGCATGCATGTTCTCTATGAAAATCTAGCTAATAAGCACACTAATCATTAAGATAGTGATTGTACTAGTTAGCAAAGGTAATATGTTGATTACCATATGGAGTGTGTTGAGTACCATACACACTTTATTGATTACCATACAGATTATGCTAGTTAGCATACACAATGTGCTAGTTAACATAGTAGCTTGTGCTATTTTGAAATGTGACTTTGCCAATTAGCAAATGGACTCTTCTAATTAGCATAGTAACTATCTATGTAGCATAGCCACTTTGGTAAGTAGCATATGGGTTGTGCTGATCTGCACACAGACTCTGCTAAATAGCATACAAATTATGCTAATATCATATTGATTACCTATGTAGCATAGTGAGTTTGATAATAAGCATATGAAACGTGATATAGTCTACTACTGATTAGCATATAAATTATCTATGATAATTAGCATAAGTACTATGATAATAATAGATAATGTGCTAATTGTTGGTGCAATAAGAAAGCCTAAGGGCTTTGCCTATGTCTTTAGATTACTCTCACCTTTTATCACACATCTCATATGAACCTATGTTTGTAAAATTTCAAAGGTTTAATCCTTGGACTTATCTCAATCATTTGTAAAAGTCAAAAGTAGAAGGAATCTCATGGATAGAGGGATCCAAAATCCATGACATTCAAGTTTAAATCATTCCTAAATTCTAGGAAAACTTTTAGGTGAATGACTCACCAAATTCAAAGTCAAACTTATGTATAAATACACCCTCTTATTAGTCATGGGATATAGAGCTAATTTCCCAAGGGATTGAGCTAAATCTTGATCATACATTGTGCACACTTCATGTAGGGGTATTCCTCCATAGTTCCCTTGTATCATATGTGCAATATCAATACACATTATGATTCATATATCATGAGTAATCAATCTGTTTGTGTTGTGATAGTACTTTGATGAACACAATGAACTTGTGTGGTTCATTCATCTTTGTGTGAGTATCCATGTTTCAAACTTTCACTTGGATCACTTAGATAGACCCTTCTTAGCTTACATATGAAGTTTCATTGTGGTTGGTTTAGTAGATCTTAAGTTATGAATGTTTGAAGGTGACTATGTCTCCACTTCATCTTTTTCCTGAAAAGTTGGGGTGACCCCCTAGATTTTCTAAACTTATTGTTGAGTGTATGGACAATCTAAATTCATCAAATAACATTTTTTCAGTTAGCTAACCTCTACAATTAGATGTGTGCGAAAAATCGATAGTCAATTCATACCAGGCTATATGCTTTAAATAATTTTCTTAGACCCTCATATCCCAAAATAGAAAGTTTCTCCAAAAGTTGTGAAGTGCAAGTTATCTATTTTGATGTATTCATTTGAGAATGATGTTCCAAAGAACTTATGGTTATTTATGCATAATTTGGAAGCCAAGGAGGTACATTAGGCATACCTAAAGTTACATTGGTTGGTGTCGAGCAGGTCTTTGCAAACACCCACTCATTTCTCTCTACATCTCATCACCTCTTCATAGTGCTATCAAAGCAAAGTTAGAATCTAAGCATCATGGGTGATGGACTCCCCTCATCAATTGAAAACATATATCAAGGTAGTTACTCAACATGGTCACTCAAAATGGAGGCCTATCTACAAGTAAGGAATCTACTTGGTTACATATCTAGAGATGAGATGATGCCAATACTCAAAAGCAAGGGCAAACTAGCACAAGAGGAGCATGAAAGGTTAAATGTATAGTGCTCAAAGGATACTTTGGCAAGGTCATATATTCTCAACTCTATCTCTTATTTTTTTACTTCCTCACATTAGGAATTGCAAGACATCACAAGAGACATGGAATGCTCTTGAAGCATTGTTCTCATCAAGCACCAAGCCAAGGAAGAATCAATTATGGATGGAGTTCACAACACTCAAGAAGATGCCCAAGAAAAGTGTGATTAATGTTTTCACCAAGATGAAGGACATTGCAGACCAGCTTGAAAGCATTTAAGAATTCATTGATGAAGAGAAAATAGTCAAGAAATTCATCAATGGTATCAAGGCTGATGACAAACGGGAAGCCTTCACCACAACTATGTATCTATATGTGGACATACAAGTTCCTGACTTCAACACACTCATGGGAAAATTGTTCAATCATGAAGCAAAGCTTATGAAGAATGGAGACAACCAAAAAGGTAATCAATCCTCACCTCTTTATACAGATAAGAATAAAAGCAAGGATAACAAAGGCAAAGGCAAGAAGGATATAAAAGGTAAAGAACAACTCTAATGGATCTATAAATAGGTACAAAGAAAGAATTGTGGCCAGAGTGTATGCACAAACATAGGGAATCCATTATAAAGAAATATTTTCAGTAGTTGCAAAGATGCCAACCATCACAGTTTTGATAGTGTTGTAGCTTCCAAGAATTGGAAGATTTTCCAAATGGATGTAATAAATGCTTTTCTAAATGGATGGATATCTAAGGAGGTATACATGGCTCAACCTTCCTTGATTTGAAGATTCATGTATGCAGACTAAGAAAAGATTTATATGGTTTGTAGCAATCCCCTAGGGCTCCAAATTCCATATTAGTTACCTATTTGTAAGATAAGGGATTCAATGTGAGAAAAGCAGATCCTTCCCTCTTCATCAAGAGGAATCAATATGAAGTCATATTTCTCCGTGTAAATGTTGATGATATTACAATTACATGTAATATGTTGAAGGAAGTAGGAAGACCAAGTTTCAAATGAAAGAAAAATTCAAAATTAGTGATCTTGTTCTACTTACATACTTCCTAGGGGTTGGAAGTAGTATATAAAGAAACAGGTATGTACCTGACTCAAAGGAAGTACATTAAAGACATGCTTGTCAAATTTAGAATGGAGAATTTAAAGGTTGCAAGAACTCCTATGGATATGAACTTGAAGTTAAGTGCTTATGAAGGTGAGAAAATTGAAGATGTGACTAGCTATTGGAGTCTAATTAGTAGTTTGAATTATGTTATATTAACCAGAGTGGAAATTTTCCATGGAGTAAGTGTCTGAAGCCAATTTATGCATACTCCAAGAAAACCTCACATGGAAGCAGCCAAACAAATCCTCAAATATCTCAAGGAACTATCAATGAAGGTTTCTACTATCCTAACACATCTGATGTAGACATTAAGCTCTTCTCTGCTACAAATTGGGTAGGATCTAAAGATGATAGGAGGAGCACATTTGGGTACCTCAAATTTATAGGCACAAAATTGATTTCATGATCTTCAAAGAAGCAACCCACTATTGCACTCTCATCAATAGATGCTAAATATAGAGAACTTGCAAATGCAACTCAGGAACCAATCTGGATTAAGACCTGGTACTCTGATTTAGGCCTTAATTCATCTTCTCCTCATAGCTTTGGGGATAATATTAGTTCATTGCATCTTGGTGCTAACCCAATCAACTATAATTTCTAAGTGACCATAGGTACTTGTTCTATCATCCTTATCTCTTGCCCAATCTACATCTGAATATATCTTGAGTTCCAATTATGAAGAATATGGATAGAATATACCTTCATTGATTGTACCTTTGAGATAAGTACTCTCTTAGTTTCATCCATATGTAGTCTCCTTGCTGAGTCAGTGCATGAATTAGCTTAGCACTCCTACACTATATGCGATATTTGCCCTTGTATAAATAGCATATATCAAGCTTTGATACTCTTTAATTTCTTCAATGTTCTCACCTTCATAAACACTAAGTTTATGATTCATCTCCAAAGGTGTACCTACATGTTTATTGTTCTCCATTTTGAACTTTGGAAGTAGAGTCATAATGTATCTCCTCTGAATCAAATATTTTCCTTTATCTATGTATATGAACTGCATACCTAGGAAGAATGTAAGCTCACTTGAATCATTGATTTTAAACTCCTCTTGAATATGCCTTTTGATCCTTTGTTTGCCATTCAAGTCATCTCCTATCACAATTATGTCATCTACATATACACACAAATAGATAACTTCATTGTGATCCTTCTTGATGAACTAAAAAAGTTCCCCATTGCTTGAGTCAAAACCTTGATCTTGAAGATAGGTTACCAATCTCAAATTCCAAGCTCTTGGAGATTGTTTCAATCCATAAAATGCATTTTTGAGTCTGCATACATAAGATGTATAATTAGGGTTCTCAAATCCTAGAGGTTGTGGTATGTATACCTCTTCACTTATCCAGCCATTGAGAAATGCATTCTTCACATCTAGTTGAAATAGTCTCCAATTTCTTATAGCCACTACACTTAACAAGGTGTTGATTGTAGTCATCTTTGCAATTGGTGAGAAGGTCTCCTCATACTCTATACCATGAGTTTGAGCACATCTTTTGTCAACTAATCTAGCTTTGTACATGTAAATTGATCTATGTGATTTTGTTTTTAGCCTATAGACCCATCTGCAAATTTGCATTGGAACCAACTCCCAATTATTCATTTCTTTTAAGGCTTCTTGTCCTCTTTCATAGCTTTCTCCCAATTAGGATTACCTTTTGCTTCTTCATAGGTTGAAGGTTCTTTAGAAATTGACTCTTTTGCCAAGTAAATTGAATGCTTTGTAACAAATGTAGAATCATATCCATACCTTTATGGTTGTCTCTTCTCCCTTGTTGACCTTCTGGGAGTATGCTATTGATATATTTAGGTAGTGATGTGTGTGAACACACTAGGACCGCCGGGGCACCGTTTTCCCTCTTTAGGAGGTTTTTTTCCCCCGGCTTGTATATACTCCTATTGCCCTAATGGGCTACTTATCTTTGTACATTCTCTAGTAATACATTCAGTATTGTGTGTTGTGCTCCAAGCTTCTTCTTCTTCCTTGTGTTGTTTGCGTGCTTCCACAGACCTCTAACTCCAACAATTGGTATCAGAGCAGGTCCTCGCTTCATCTAGGGTGCCGTCGACACTCCTCCGTTTGCAGTCTCTGAACGCACTATCGCAGCGCTTGTGCAGGCTATTTCGTCTTTTTGTGCCAAAGGTATATACCAGTTTCTGTTCGCCAGTTTAAGCGTCTCAAAATCTGCTACAGGTCTAGTAGAACTCGTCTGGGCAGTTCTATTCAACTTTTTGAGATACAGTCAATTTTCTGCATCAAGGTATTTTAGTCACCGGCCATGGTTGAAAGCAGTGATGTATTCCGTATGTTGGCTGTTGAGGATAAGTTGGATGGTACCAACTACCCATTATGGGCTTATATGATGCGACATGTTTTGGTTGCAAAAGGATTGTGGAACATTGTGCAGGGTGTTGAAAGACGTCCTGTTACACCTGTAACGACAGGTACTACAAATACAGGTGCTGGAGCTGATGAAGATGGTGTCGAAGATGATATTTCGCAGATTCCTGTTCGTGCTACTGTTTCTGTTGCACCTACTGGAGAGCAGATTCGTTGGGATGGCAGAGATGCCCAGGCACATGCATTGATAGCTTTGTCTGTCAAACGTGCCATTATTCGTCATATTCGCTCTTGCAGAACAGCTAAGGATGCTTGGGATACACTTACCACATTGTACCAAGCTAGGAATGAGGCTCGTGTTGCTTACCTCCGAAAACAGTTGGAGAGTGAGCACATGAATGAAGGTGATTCTATGGACAGTTTCATAACGAAGATCAAAGACTTGAAGGAACATTTGATTTCTGTTGATGAGGTTATACCAGATAGCTCACTTGTGCAGACCGTTCTGAATGGTCTTCCTGATTCATATCAGAGTTTTGCTTCTACTCTTCGGTTGATGATGAAAGGCAATCCAAATGCCTTATCATTTGAGAGTTAGTCTCTATTCTATTGCAAGAAGATCAGTCTAGGCAAAACAGGTCCATTATGCGAGTTGCAGGTCAAGCTTTCCTGGCTAGTTAGAAGGGCAAAGGAAAACGGAGCTCTTCAACTAGTAAGTAGAAATCTGCTAATTCTGCATATTCAAAGAAGGAAGATAAAGATGAGAAGAAATCAGAAAAGCAGAAATTGTTTTGTAAGTACTGTAAAGGGAATGATCATATCATAAAGAACTGTCCAAAATTGGCTGCTAAAGAGGCAAAGAAGAAAGAGGCTGGAATGGTTGTTGCAGAGGCCTCTACACCAAAAACAGAGTCTGCAAATCTTGTGCAGGAAGAAGAATGGACGTTTACTACTATCTGCAGTTTGACCCATCTTCTCATGAGCAGTGCATGTCTGCAGTAGACTCAGATGTTTGGTATTTTGACAGTGGGGCGACCAAACATATTACCTCGCAGCGCAGTTTCTTCTCTTCACTCGAGCCTGCCCCTACAGGGAATATTGTTACATGCGCCAACAACTCCTCTTATCCTTTTATGGGAGTTGGTAAGATCATTTTGACTACTGCTGATGGTAGTTCTTTCACTTTGTTAGATGCTCTATTTGTGCCAGGGATCAAAAAGAACCTGTTATCAGTTTTTGCATTAGCCAAGATTGGCTTGGTTGTGAAATTTGTTGATGACAGGTGTACAGTTCATGATCTGTCAAATGGCGCTGTGATTATTGCTTCTGGCATTTTATGTCGTGGGCTGTATAAGCTGATAGACTATGAAAGATCTATAAATGATTTGGCATGTGCAGTAAATGATTCTCAGGCTATGTCAGATGCAAAGCTTTGGCATGTATGCTTTGGTCATCTGAATTTTGCTAGTTTGCTACGCCTGCAGAAATCTGATATGGTGTCTTCTTTGCCCAAGCTTGAGGCACCTGGAAAACATGTATGTGAAGGCTGTATTTTGGGCAAAATGCAGCGTTCCTCCTTTCCAAAAGATGGTTCAGTTCGGGCTACGCAGAAATTGCAGCTTGTACATAGTGATGTTTGTGGTCCTATGCAGACACCCTCTTTTGGGAATTACCTTTACTTCGTGACTTTCATTGATGATTTTTCCAGGCATGCATGGGTATATCCACTCAAAGCAAATTCGGAAGTATTCATGTGCTTTAAACAATTTTTGGTTTTGGTTGAAAATCAGTCAGCATGTAAAATGGACACCCTCTGTTCTGATCGAGGGGGGGGGGGATATATGTCTTCTGATTTTAATGCATTTCTGGCTGAACATGGGATAAAACACCAGTGTATAGTGCCGTATACACCTCAACAGAATGGAGTTGCTGAACGAAAGAACAGGTCACTCATGGAGATGGCGAGGTGCATGGTCAAGAGTCAGGCTTTACCACATAGTTTCTGGCTTGAGGCTGTCATGTGTGCAGCATATGTAGTGAACAAGTGTCCCACTAAAGCGCTGCAATCTATCACTCCATATGAGGCTTGGCATGACCGCAAGCCATCTGTTGCTCATCTGTGTGTTTTTGGTTGTTTGGCATATGCACTAGTGCCTGAACAACATCGTAGAAAATTGGATGATAAGGCAGTAAAATGTATTTTTGTTGGGTATAGTTCTGAAAGTAAAGGCTATTGTCTGTATCATCCACAGACTAAATGCATTCTGGTTAGCCGTGATGTTGTATTTGTGGAAGATGTTGTTCAGCCATTGCTTTCATGTACTAAGGAGACATCTGTTAGCTCCAAAGACATGTATGATACTTTGATGCCTCTTTTTACAGGTGGGCAGTCTAGTGCTGGTCCTTATGAGGCAACTTCTCAGCCTTTGAAGGTTTCATATGATGATGCCGATCATTCCATTTCTGATGCAGATTTACATGATGCACTTGTTGATGAGAGAGCTGATATTGAGCAGGCAAAAACTATGCCAAAATGGCTGGTGTAGACTTTGCGTGACAGCAAATTAAATGCACCTTTGTCATATTGTACTCGTTCAGGCTCTCATAGTGCCTCCTTTGCATCATATTGCTATGCTATGGCTGCGTCTAGTCTCTGTGATGAGAATGAGCATGTTTCTTTTGATGAAGCACAGAATTCTGAAAATTGGATGGCTGCTATGCAATCTGAATATGATGCTATAATGAAGAATGGTACATGGTCTTTATGTGACTTACCTCCTAGCAAGAAGGCCATTGGCACTAAGTGGGTATACAAGCTGAAGCGTAAACGTGATGGTACATTTGACAGGTATAAGGCTAGGCTTGTTGCAAAGGGTTATGCGCAGGAAAGAGGCATTGATTTTGATGAGACCTTTGCACCTACATGCCATATGACTACTGTTTGGAGCATTTGTGCACTTGTAGGCCATCATGGTTTGAATGTACATCAGTTGGACATTAATACAACATTTCTGAATGGTGACTTGCATGAAGAAGTGTATGTTTTTCAGCCCCGTGGCTTTGTGCAGAAAGGGCATGAAAACCAGGTGTGCAGGTTAAAGAAGGTGTTATATGGTTTAAAGCAAGCACCACATGCTTGGTATGAGAAGATACATGCCTATCTGATTGCACATGGTTTTGAGAACAGTCCAGCTGAAAGCACCTTATATGTTAAGCGTGCTAATGATGTGCTTCTGATCATTGTTCTCTATGTTGATGACATGCTGCTCACTAGTCCTATTGAGAAGCATATTGCTGATTTCAAGGCTGATTTGCATGCCTCATTTGAGATGTCTGATTTGGGGCATTTGCATCACTATTTGGACATTGAGCTTATGCAAGTTGATGGTGGAATGGCTTTGTGTCAAACGAAATATATTGACACATTATTGCAGTGTTTTGGCCTTGAAGACTGTAAGCCTATTGCCACTCCTATGGAGACAGGTTTACGATTGAGTCTTCATGATGCTTGAGATGCATTTGATGTTGTTCTCTATCAGCAGGTTGTTGGATGTGTGATTTACTTATGCATTACTCGGCCTGATATTCAGTTTGTTGTCTCACAGATGAGCAGGTTTATGCATTGCCCAGGAGTCACGCATTGGAAGGCGGTTAAGCGCATCTTTCGCTACTTGAGTGGTACTCGGCTACTTGGGTTATTTTAACCCAAGGGGGGATCACTACCGCCAGATTTGCATGCTTTTTCTGACTCAGATTGGGCTGGTTGCTATGACACTCGTGTGTCCACGAGTGGTTTTTGCTTCATGATTGGTAGCTCATGTATATCTTGGTTGAGCAAGAAGCAGCCTACTATGGCCACTTCCAGTTGTGAGGCTGAGTATAGGGCAGCTTTCACAGTGATTGTTGAGTGTGTGTGGCTCAGACGCCTTATGGCTGATTTGGGTGTTGGTTAGTCTTCTGCCACCACCATCTTCACTGACAGTCAGAGCGCATTGGCAGTTGTGAGGAACCCTCTGTTCCATGCTCGCACTAAGCACATTGAGGTGCATTATCACTATGTCAGGGAGAGGTTCTCTGCTGGGGAGATCAGCTTGGCATATGTGCCCACGCAGGAGAAAATTCTAGGCCTTTTCATGAAGGCTCTGCCTAGGGAGAAGTTTGAAGCTTTCCGCAAAGCTTTGGGCTTACTGCCTTTTGTGGAGTGATTTCCACATATCTTGGCACTTCCTTATACATGAGTGCCAGCTCCTTGTTCAACGCATAACTCCCAGGGGGGATTTGTTGATATATTTAGGTAGTGATGTGTGTGAACACACTAGGACCTCCGGGGCACTTTTTTCCCTCTTTAGGAGGTTTTTTTCCCCCGGCTTGTATATACGCCTATTGCCCTAATGGGCTACTTATCTTTGTACATTCTCTAGTAATACATTGAGTATTGTGTGTTGTGCTCCAAGCTTCTTCTTCTTCCTTGTGTTGTTCGCGTGCTTCCACAGACGTCTAACTCCAACATATGCTTGGAGCATTCTCCACATTCTTGCATCTTAGCCTTTCCTCTTGACTTACAAAGCTTGTAGACTCTTTCCTTCTCATCTTGATCATCATCTGTATCACATCTTGGATCTTGGACCTATGTAGCATGCTTGTTACCTAATGGATGAAAGCAGAATCAAGATCATATGGTAGGTTTACCTTATAATTATCTTCATCATAACATGAAATCTATTCTAAAAACACAACATCCCCACTTGTGGTAACTTTCTTCGTGGAAGGATTATAAAACTTGTAGCCTATCTGAGTTGAATCATAGCCAATGAATACTACCTTGGTTGCCCTTTCATCACGTTTACCTCTAATTCGTGAAGGTACATGTAGAAAAGCTAAACAACCAAATAGCTTGCAATGACCTAGACTTGATTTTCTTCCATTCCATGCTTTATAAGGAGTCATATCTTGAAGATATTTTGATGGAAGTCTATTCACAAGATATACATCTATTGAGATTGCTTCTGCCCATACATAGTGTGTCAGCTCCTTTTCTTCAAGCATTGTTCTAACTGATCAAACTAGAGTCCTTTTTCTTATTTTTGCAATTCCATTCAATTGAGGAGAATACATGTTAGTCACTTCCCTTTTGATGCCTGTATCCTACAAGAATTCATCAAAATCATTGGAGAAGTATTCTCCCCCTCCATCAGATCTAACCTTATTCAATGATCTACTTATATGATTCTCCACATTGCTAGGTACTTCTTGAAGCATTCAAACACTTCATTCTTATTCTTGATCAAGTTATAAAATGGTCCATCTACTATGATTATCAACAAAATAAACATAACACCTTGATCCTACCAATGAAGGTTCTTGACTTGGTTCCCACACATCAATGTGTACTAAGTCCAAAAGGTCATTGTGGATGTAGCCTTTGTGGTTGAATGGTTGTATTTGTGCCTTCTCAATCTTACGTACATCACATCTGTTGATCAATTGTTGCTTTGATATGTTTGGCAATCCTAGAACACTTTGATTCTTGCATATATCCTTCAAGGTTCTTCCATTCACATGACCAAGTCTCTTATGACACACTTCAAGCTCACTTAGGGTTTGAGACCAAAAGTTGAATAGACTATGTTCTTGGTTTCTCCTACTTCAAAAGTAAAGAGCCTACCATGCTTCTCACCTCTGGCTATCTTCTTGAAGCCTTGACACGGATCCTCCACAAAAGCTCCATGTTGGGTGGAGCTAACTTTCAAGCCTTTTTCAACTATTTGGCCTACACTTATTAGGTTTTTAGTGATAGTGGATATATACAAGACCTTACTGTAAATGTTTTTCCTTCCATTGGAAGATTTGACATTACCAATCTTCTATACATTGTGCTTAGTGTCATCCCCTATTTGTAATTCATGTCGATGCTTTGGAATCTCCAAGTCAGATAGAAGAGCAATATTTCCTGCAACATCGTTCAAACGCCTTGAATCTATGTAGAACAAATGATCATGTTCTTTCCCTTCTTTATGGCTCAGATTCATTAGAATCAATTATTCTGCATGTGGTTTATCTTCTAAATAATTGTTGAAGTCCCTTCTATTGTGACTTCTATTGTTGTTGTTGAAGTTGTGTCCACCTTTGCCTCTAGTGTTGCCGAATCCACCTCTTCCACTTTTTCTGAGTCCTTCCATTGAACTAGCAATTTTGAGTGGTATGGTTGGTCTTCTCACACATGGAAAAAGGTTGAACATTTGACCTTCTGATTTTTCATTCTTTGCTCCTTTCTTCTTCCCTTTTGATTTGTTCTCGCTTGCATAGTTGGCTTGGGAAGTCTCTTCTTCATCATCTTCCTTCTTTTTGCCTTTGTGCTTCTTGTCTCTCTTACCTACATAAAGAGCAATTGTATTATTACCTTGATAAGAGTTACCCTCCTTCATACTATTGTTGGCCTCTTTGTTGAAGATTTGTCCAAGGAATATGTTGAAATATGGGCTTTGTACATCCATGATGAGATCATAAGCTGTGCTAAAGGATTGCCATTTCTTATCACTTTAAATTCTCTTTAGAATATGCCTCATGATGGCCTCTTCTTCAATGAGTTTGCCAATGGATGCTTAGTAATCTACAACCTCCTTGACCTTAGTAACAAACTTTGTAATAGTTTTTTTAGGTGTCTTCTTCATTTGGTTGAAGTCATTCCAAAGATGGTTCTTTCTAGCCTTGGTACATGTGAGAAGAAATAGGGCATCCCAAGTCTCTTGAGATGCCTTGCATCCTGTAATATGTGGTATAGAAAATCACAGATAGATTTTAGGATGTATGACCTTTCTTGAACATCCCTTGCACATCAAAGTGTGAACTTATCTATTTCCTCCTCAGTAGGTCCTGCTTTGGATCTTGGCATCGCTTCATCACTTGATACAATCCCATATAGATTCCTACCTTGAATAGACCTCCATTCCGATTTTTCAAGGAGCATAGTTTTGTCTATCAAGCTTCTCAATCATTGACACAAAGCCATCACCCATCTTTATCTAGGTCTAATACCATTGGGAGAACTTGGAGAAGCTAGGAGGTAGAAAAGTGAGTTCCCAAGTGATGAAGGTTGGTCTAGCCAACCACCACAAGACAAGCCCTTGAGCTTTTCGAGTGCCAAATAGACCTTATGGGCATGTTATTATTGAAATAAAATATAATATGTGCTTTGGAGCATCAAGGATAAAAAGTTGATCCAAGATAGATAGGTTTGCACATTCACTAGCTCAAAAAACTCGTTATCTTTGGATGAATCTTGAAATGCTCATAGTAGCCAGCATCATAACAATTCGAGAACTTCCTTTTGGAGGAATGTTATAAATATGGTTGAGTGTCTAAAATGTACAAGATTACAAGTAATAAGCAAGATATGCTTCTCGAATGAACTTAATACTCAACAGAGGTGCCCCCGAGTTTTTACGGCTACTTAGAGATAGACCTCAAGAGGATAAAATTCAGATTTCTCAACTTCTACTAAAGCAAATGCTATCCAAATTTCTAACATAAAATAGAAACTCTTAATTTTCCAATGAATCTTGGTGCATCCAATTTGGACCTCTTTAGAGAGATCAACACCCTTTGCAAGTTTATTGCTGTTGAAGAAGATGGTGCAAAGAAATGAATGAGCAACACAATGATGACCCAAAGTGTATGTATACTGCTTTGATGTAGTGTAAAAATAATTTGAAGTCTTTATATAGACTCTTTAAGTGTCCCATCACTTCTACAAGTGGACTTTGACGTTGAATCATAGCAGCATAGTTTGTTGAAGAGAATCAATTCATTTTCCCATAATCTAGGAAAAGTAAAGATCTAATCTGATCTAATTTTTGGTGATTGATCGTCAAGCTCAACCACCTCAAATTCGTGGAATTTGAGCTCTACATTTCTTCTTTAAAAAGTGCAAAGATGTAGGATTTTACATTGGTAAATGATCCATAAGAAATCCTTATGAAAATACCATAAATAAATATTGATGAAGAACCTCTTCAAGGAATATCTCTGGTACATTCCACATGATGGCTTGATGAAGTACACAAAATCCACCTCAAGCATAGTATAAGCTTGAATTTCCAACACTTTATTCATAGTGGAGCCTAAGGAAGTACATTAGGCATCCCTAAAGTTACACTAGCTAGTGTAGAAAAGGTTTTTGAAAACACTCACTCATCCTTGTCTACACCTCTTCACACTAACTAGCATGTTGACTATGTTAATTAGCATAGTGAGTGTTCTAGTTATCATAGGACCAATGCTAATAACAAAATACTATGCTAATTAGAATACTTACTATATTAATAAGCATAATGATTATGCTAATTAGCATACTAAGTATGATACTTAGCAAAAAAAATCTATTGATTAGCATAAAAAGTGTGTTAATAAAACAAAAGTATGCTAATTAGCATAATCACTGTGCTAATTAGTATACACAATTTTCTAGTCAGCATAACATTTATGCTACTTAGAATATTGACTATGATAATTTACATCAAAATGTGCTGAGTAGCATACCAATTGTGGTAATTAGCTTATGAACTATGCTATTAACCTACATAATGTGTCATCTTACATCTTGACTATGCTAATCAATGTACAAACCTAATACATAATATAGTGATTGTGCTAACTAGAATCTTAATTATTTTAGGTAGTACATTCAATGTGTTTCTAGGTATATTTACCAAGCTACTTAGCCTATTGACTATATTATTTAGCATACTAAGTGTGCTACCTAGCATAGTGAGTATGGTAATCATCATATTTATTTATTTACTATGATCCAAGAATATTCACTAAAGTGATTACCACATGGAATGTCTTTTTTATCTATAATCCTCACTAGATGCAGATAGGAATATCTACAAGAAGAATAGCTATTGATCCTTACATACATGGGGCATACATTTTCTAAATATCCGAAACTATAACATAACATTCATCTCTAAATTTGATATTGACATATAGAGAACGTTTCCTAATTTTGTAGAGAAGTTCTTGAGAACAAGGGTTTTCGTGAGTTTCATACAAATAAATATTTCTCCCAATCCATGCATGCGAAAGGAACTCATCCTTGTTTAAGATTCGGAACATCAAAATGTATGCATTCTCCAAGCGAAATTCTTGTAATTAGAATGGAAAAAATAAGGTTTAACGTCCTCATGATGGCGATAGAAATAGCATTTACTCTCTCGAATCTAAGATTTTTCTACTATGTAAGTAAACCACGGACAACAAACTACGCATTTCACTTTGGAACCTTTGGAGTTTTGAAATTTTATGGATTGTTAAGGGAGATTGTGGATCAAGATCAAACATTCTCTATCGGGTCTTTTTGATGCATTTTCTCTTGAATATATCCCTAGTTTCCTTCCAAGCTCTGTTTGCTCTTTACTACGTTCATCTAATTTACTAGAAGTCTACTTCCCGCTTAGGTTCCCTATAAGCCTATGTTTCTTATGTTTCTTAGGTTCCCTATAAGCCTATGCTTGGGTGATAGCTTGAACTAGGGTGATCGCTATTGAGCCTTGGTTGGATTTGTGTACTATATCTACAATGTTCATAAGTGCAATCTTTGAGGTATTGAGAATGTTTTTAGAAGACTCTTGAATGAGATGTTCCTTGCCATGATTTGGACAATATCCTTAAATTATGATGGATTATGTTTGACCTAGGGGTAGAAGGTGAGGGTAATCACGGATAAAGTGACCACATTGACATTGATAGTAAGGGCCTTGTGGAGCATGTGGCCTTGTGTTTCTCATTTGTGGTCCAGGGTTATGTTTGGTGTACATCACATTTGTGTACTCTAGTGCCCCTGTTGGCTCTATTTAGGGGCGGGGGGGCTCATAATCATAAGCTTCAGGCTATTTAGAGCACCTCATTATATTAGATGAGCACATTATCACTATGTGCTGAGTCAAATATATTTGCATTCCAATCATTTCAAAGGGGGCACTAGGCCTCGATCCTCATTCTCTTCTCCTACAACATATTTGACCGACACTATGTTGGTACGTGGTGGTGATTATTGAGCTAGAGTGGTTTATGGCAGGTTTTGTGGCTAGTAATAATGCTGATAGTTTGGCTAAGGTCTGTAAAGCTATTGTTGTTGATCTACAAGAGGTATTGATTTTGGAATCCATAGGATTATTGGTATGGTTCTCGTTTTATGTTGATTCGTCTAAGGATAATCCTAAGGTAGATGTTTGTACTTTCTCTTAATGGCACAGTAATAGAGGCCTTGGAAAATTGTAGCTTGTGCTTGCATGCAAAAGGCATTTCCCATGTGATTGTCTGCACAGGTATAGAAACATTTTATTCTAGTTACTTGCTAGCCTTCCTATTTTGGAAGTTTCCACCTAGCTTCTTCATAGCTAGCTAAGCTATCTCTTCCACTAAAAAATAAGACCTGGAAATAGTAGTAACAAAGTAGTCGAATCCTTTGTATATTTTGGAAAGCTCTAATTTTTCTCAAAGGTTATCCTCTATGCCAATACACATCTTGATACACTATTCTAGGGTATGCAGTTATTTTAAGTATATGTATGACATGAGTTTGCCACTACAGAATCCATCTAAGAACAGTCATACCCATTTTTTGTGGGTAGGTAGCTTTGGTAGTTGGCATCACTCAATGTAATTCTTAAACTTGCATCTTTATAGTCTCAACATATCTTGAGGGTTCGCTTCAAGCTCTGAGTCAAGCATGATGTGTTCACCAATACTGCTTTTAGAGAGCTCCGTAATGAGTGCCTTTAATAATTGATCTATCTCATAGGTCTTCCCTCTATTCAATAGTTGAAACGAAGAAAGGGTAGTAGTGCTTAAAGGTTCATCCAGAGACTTTATTTTTTGTAAATAATACTTCTAATTGTTTGCCTCAAAGAACTTGTTTGAACTCTACCATGTGATTGTAAGGATCTCTTGTGCCATCGAAGTAATCTCTTCTAGTTCTCTTAGTTCTCGCTCAAGGAGGACTATTCGAAACTCATTAGTTCTCTCACAAAAACTAGTGACCACATACATGGTCCCTTGCTTATCTATGTAGGATTCAACATAAGATTGACTATAGGGTGATCAATGCCAAATGGGTGTTTCAGGTTCCTAAGTTGAACCATAGACCTTCTTAAAGCTTGCTTATAGATATGAGTAGCTAAACAATTGGTTTGGATGTACTCCAATTGATCTTATAGGGTCATTTTGGTGTCTCTAGATACACTATTCTACAAACAACAATTCTTCTCTCCATGCTATCAACACTCTCTGATTCGCTAGTCTTTGAGCTTAAGCTAGAAGAATGAGAACCTAACTGCTTAGACTAAGTCTTGATAGCACGAGTGACACTATTTTCTGATGATACTTTTGATGTATTGGTCCTTTGTTCTCAATCACTTAGTTTTTTGTCAACTCTAATTATTTGGCCCTTTCTCTTTGTTAGCTTCATGTAGAGTGGACTTGTACGTTTATGTTTTATCATTTGGTCATATATTTATGTTATTTTGCTTGGGTTTCCATAGTTATAAATATTCTTTGCACTTGAGGTCTTTATGCTTTCTTATAACTTTATGGTTCCTATCGTGTCCTTAAGGTCTAAACCTAGAACAATGCAGTTAGCCAAGGCCAAAATTGATAGAGGGGGTTTAATTATATCCAATCTCACTTTTTCACCTCTCAAGGGATCATCCTAGCTTCAAGAGAAGCTTCAAAGCACCACTTTGCACTTGACCATGCCACGTCTTGAGCAAATAGGCAAACACATAGTTGGACACACATTAATTAGAAAAATGAAGGGAAATGGAATTTTTTGTCCGTGATTGGTGAAGGAGATGGAAGGGAGAGCTGTGGGAGGGTGAATGGAGGTGATAAAGTGTAGATTCGATGTGAAACAAGGTAAAAAATGAAGAAAAGAGTAAAATATACTTACAAAATGACTCCAACATCTCTCCTTGCCTTATTCTTACCATCACACTCATTCCTCGAGTAAATCTCCCTAAAAATGGTGCCAAGACGTTGTTCAAAGCCCCAATGTAGAACAATGGCGAGTGTCGATGTCAAGTGCATTCCTATTTTACATTATCAACCACGAAGACATGAGGGAGATATGATAATCATGAGCAATTAATGCATACAAATATGCATGTTACACACAAAGATATCCACACACACACACAAACACACACACACACATAGATGCATGAGGAAAGGCAAGAGGGTGGAACAATGGAGTCTTTGCATTAAAAAAAATATTACAATTTTTTTTTCAAAATTCCACTAAGAATCAAGCTCCCCACAATGATCCTACATGCTCTATTTATAGTTTTTAGATTAGCTTTGGCTGGTTTCACATTTACTATTTGACATTGTTAAAAAATACGTTCCTAAAATAATTTGAGGGTTGAAATGAGCTCAAAAACTAAGAAATTCTTTATCTAGGTTCTAAATAATCTACCCAAGCGTGATGAATCCTTTGACATGGGAAAATGAAGCCACTTCTTACAAGAAAAGTATCTTTTTCACTAGTCGTTAGTGATGAAAACCACTATTATGAGCCACTATTATGTGTAATGATGTTTTGAAGAAAAAATTCAGAGATCCTTTTTATGTACTTCCTCTCCTTATATGCCTACTTGTACCTATGCTTGTACTTGTTCCTGTGCCTCTTCCAACAATTAGCCACCAACATTTCTACTTATAACATCATTTTATAATTAGAATTTTCTTAATAGAAATCTAATCTCTATTGAAGTAAAGGTGCAAACACTACATGCTTTCTTCATCTATAAGTTATGTGTATTAAGTTAGATCTATGTAACTTAATAGAGTTATGTCCATATATAAGTCCATGGTAGTGGTGAATGTTTCCCAATTGTCATCTGCTTTGATTCCATTGATGACTTGTCTGAAAATTTGTTCATCATCAATGACCTCTCCAATGCTTCCTAATTGATTAGAGATGTCCATCACTTTCAAAGTCAGTGACATTCTTCTTGGGTTGCTTCTTTGAAGACATGAACTCCATTCATAGTTGGTTCTTCTTGGTCTTGGTTCTTGAAGAGAAGAATGTTTCAAAGCATTCCACATCTCATGTGATGTCTTAACTCCTAATGTGTGGAGCAAAGAAACTACAAATAAATTTTATAATATAATACCTTACCAAAGAATCTTTCATAAATCATATGTTCAACCTTTCTTGGTCCTCTTTTGTTGGTTGTCCCTTGTTCCTTAGCATAGGCACCATCTCATCAAGTAATGTATCCATAAAGATTTCTTGCTTGAAAATATGCTTCTATCCTTAGAGACCATGCTAAGTAGTTTCTTTGATCCAATTTTTTAGTCTAAGAAGGGAAATCATCACCCATAATGTATCAACTATGGTGATGCTCTGATACTACTATGGGAAGTGATGGCAAATTCTAGAGATGAGAGGTTCTTTGAAAAGCCTATTTCTTGGTTGAACAACCTAATAGACTTCATAAGATTTCAATTTGTGCAATACTATGACCATAAGTCCTCAGAGCATTAATCTCAAATGTTTGAGTCAAAACAGACAACTTTGAAAAATTACACATGTAGAGAAGACCTTCTATTTATGGAAGAAGGCTCTTAGGAAAATACTAAAAGCTCAGAGCCTACTAGGAATTGAGTAAAATCCTTTGAATTTCTTTGAATAGGAAGGTAAGTGAGCTAGCACAAGTTATTTAATGAATTCAGAGTTACTATATGGTAAGCTATATATCTAAGAAGTCATAGGTGTGATTCCAACTTTTCATGAGGCAAATGATGCAGATGCACAGTCATCGGGAAATGCTCATATCTCAGCACACAAACATTGGCTAAAATATTTTGTAGAAACACTAAAAAGATTTTTATTTTCGTGATTCAATTGATAGATAAGCTAAAGAGACCATATCTTCACTTCAATTGCTCTAACCATTTGATAGACTTGTGTTATTCATATTAGTAGTGAAGATTAGATAGGGATGATGATAAAAACTTCATGTATATGTATTGAGAAGTAAAGTGCATTACATGATGCTGTTGGAGGACTCCAAGGGCTATGAATTGATTACAATGAGCACTCAAGAAGTGAGTGATAGGACTATCACGCCCTAGACCTAGACTTGTAGAGTATATGCAAACCTTTTTCCTTGATTTTAGAACATGATTGTTGATAGATTGCACTAATAGTGGCTCTCCCTTTTAAGTTCTACAATAACCGATATCATGAAAATCCATTAAGATCATATGCTTCAAATTCTAAGTGTTTCATCAAGGTCTCTACATTAATAGAAATGTCCATGGTGCCTACAATTTGTGTCGAGCCATGCGATTCAAAATCTTCATCATCAAACGTCCAAGGAATACACACCAGATCTTCGGTATATCTCTTTTGGATCAGCAAATTCGTGGGATCTATCCATGCTAATCGTCACTCTTCTTTGTGAGTTTTTCTACAAACTCACAAGCTCACATCCTCACTCATCTAGGATTTTGAGTCTGATGATTTATTTGAAGGAAAATTATCTACATCTCTATGTACATTATTGCAAGGAGTGTTACACCAAACTTGCACCACTTTGAGTTGGTGTATAAACGGTCTACATAGAATCATCTCATATCCACTTGCTTGATTGAAATTGCAAATAGCTAGAGTGTGATAAAAATCTACTCCATAGGTGTTCAATTTCACATTCTCTAAAACCAATGGATTGCTTTATACGTTTATTAGCCAATTGCACTTTAGACAAGGGGACACAATGTAGATTTTCCCCAATTTTCCCATAGGTATTTACCGGCAATTGCTATGCCTACCCCACTATCTAAAAAAGCTTTTGTTGTGTGTCCACTGGATGAGATAGGTAGGCAAGTGTCACCTTCATCTACTTTGCTATATTCTCCTACCTTGTTAGCTGGCACCTATTTTACACTCAAAATATCTAGAATAGGTTTTGACTCTACATGCTTAGTTTGAATAAGGTATGGATCCACATGTTTGGACATTTTTTACCATAAGTGTTGCTTTGCACACAAATTTTCTTCGATCTTCAAGGTACATTTCACTTGAGTACTCTTTAATGGCTCCATAGTGGATGTACTCTTCCTTATGCTAGCTATTGGAAATCTAACCGAATATACAGTGAAGGCTTGAATTGGTTAAATATGTATTGTGAAGGGTTGAGTATCCATGAGCCCCCTCGAGGAAGGGTAGAATGTCCCACACCTACTAGAAAGCATACTCAAGTTGAAGGTCCACCATGAGTTAGAGGGTTAGTTGAATTGTTCTTGACTCCATCAAGTGTTCTTGTATGAAAAATCTCTATTGATGTGGCATAATTCAAAGAGGCAACTATGTCTCAATTGAACTCTATTACTTGCATACATTCAAACCAGAATCTTCATCTGAAAAGTAGTTTCTCTATTAAACTCTATTACTCGCATGTCATAAGGACTTGGAGGATTGCGTCATTAACATGTATGGCTTCAGGGAGAAACCATGATATTTGTACGAAAAAAGAGATTTATTCATGTTTGTAGAGAGACATGTGTTATCGTGTAAAAAATAAAATCAATATGGATCAAAATGAACGCGCATGCAGCCAAAGCGTGCTGCGTTGAACATATTCAAGCTATTGGAAAAGGCCCTGCAAGTTTGATTCTTATGTGCTGCTACAACCACGAAAGAGTACCTCCATGATGGGTCTGCCTCGTGCAGAGGGAGATCTCGCAGAGAACCTTCCAAGGACAAGAGAACTCAACGTACAACCTAAAAGCTAACATCAGGAACGTGGTAGAGGAAAGTATTGCACAGCTGCACACCAGCCAACACGGATCTTCATAGACGACATAATGAAATTCGGATCAAAGCATGCGCTACAGAAACCAGTGTTTGTATTTTACATTGTAACTTTAAAAATATTGCTTGCGTTGTGCATGTTCTAAATTCTAGGCTCTGTGTTTTTGAAGCTCATTTCTGCTTCAGATGATAGACAAAAGTTAGCATGTCTGCTATGCTTTTGTTTAGATATTGTTCCAAGCTTCGTGACAACATCAAATATCAGGCAGCTATTTTTAAATTAACAGAGATTGCTTGTAGCATGAGAAATATGTGCTACTCTTGTCCAAACTAAATTTCTAGGGAAGAGAATTTTTTAAAGAATGCTCGAATGGATGGTGCAGTTCTCCATTTTCTATTGTCGTCTACGAAGCTTTATGTAGCCCATTGACAACACCAACTTTAGGATCAAATGCAGCTTTATTTGTGCAAACATGTATGAACAACTTATGCTCTTCCACCACATGATCTACCAAAATACACAGGAATATGGAAGTTACAACAACATTTTCCAAATCATGTGTCAAGGAATTCAGCCTAGTAGTTTTGGCAAATAGTACATATATGCTATTTAAGTAGGCACATTTTGCTGCTCAGTTCATGCAAAACCTTAAAGAGAAAGGCTACTTTGATAGCCATATGCACATGTGGAGGATTCACAATCACTCACATCAAGCAACCTTCAAAGAGGAGGAGGATTGCAGAGAATAAAAATCTTCTCATGAACAGGACATGGACGTCATATCTGCAATGTGGAAGACCATGCCATTGTCGAGTGAAAGATAAACAAGCACACATACTACGAGATTCCCTAGCACCATGATATTTTTCAAGGTTTATATAAGATTGTTGGCCATGAGATTGAGAATTGCTTTACAAAATTCTCCAGAGGAGCTTAAGTTAGTTCAAGTTTCTTTGGAGGAGGTGAGGATAAAGCGAGTTAGTATTGAAAAGGTAAGTTCGCCGATGATCTTGCTTCGATAAAAATTGAACTAACCAAAGAAATTGTTTCGAGGTCTCCAACAACAAGAGATCTTAAATTATAAGCTGTAGTTAGACATTGAGATGAGAATTTTAACATGCAAAGGAGCGTTAAAAATTGTTGGGTTCTATAAGTAAGAGGAAACTTTTAATGATGAGAATAGTATATTTTTTATAATTTTTTGCTTACTGGTAATTCTATAGGTTTAATGACATGTTCAGTAGCATAATTTTGCACGTGGATATTGAAATCTACCCACTCTACTTTTGTGGGTTCAAGTGGAAAGTATAGAAGATAAATGAAAACCCCTTAGAAGCGTTCACAACTAATTTTGAAGATGTTGAACTACCTCCATATAGATTACTTCCCTCAATCAATGTGCTAATATGGTGCCTCAAGCTAGGAACATTTTCCAAGGGTAGCAAAGCATTACATATCTTATCTAAATACCAATGTAGTTCTTGACCATATCTCATAGGAATAGAGGATATAACTCTTATGATCAAGCTTCCGTACCATCATGCTTACCATATCCTATCCTTTACAACAAGAACACTTACCATATTGCCTTCTATTGGAGCAGGTAAGTGCAAAAAAACCTTATTAGGACATTTCTCATGATATATTATATTTTTTTCTTGAAGTTAGCATAGTGATTGTGCTAATTATCATAGTTGAAATGTTGATGAACACAATATCTATGCTAATTAGCATAAAGGTAGTTCTAGTAAGCACATTAGATATGCTATTACTAGAACCTTTCCACTAGATGGCATATTTGAGGTTCTAGTTAGTACAATCTAGAATAGAGCTTGTGTTAGCTAGCATGCTAGTTTGCATAGTGAATTTTCTAGCGAACCTAAAGATTGTGCTAGTTAGCATACTCGATGTGCTAGTTAGCATACTCGATGTGCTTGTTAGCATAGTGCCTTTGCTAGCTAACATACATGTTATGCTAATTAGCATAGCAGTTGTGCTTATTACCATAGAGTTGTGTTAGCTAGCACATTAAATGAGCTAATTAACATAATCATTGTGAGCATTATCATAGATCTTGTGTTAGTTAACATAGAGATTGCACTAGTTAGCATACTTGTTGTGCTAATTAGCATATAGCCTATGTTAGATAGCATACTAGTTGTGCCAAGTGACTAATATGAAAAGAACTTTGCAACGAGGTTGTACTTGGGAAAATTGGGATAGCAGCCAAAGCTTATGGACCTTAGATCAGGAAGATATCTAGGATGGAATAGACAAAGCATCGGATCTTCTAAAGCTAGTGTCAATCATATAGCTAGGTCTTGAGCTGGCAATTGAGTGATTACCCATATGTTCTAAGTTAAAAAACAAGTGACTCTAAGATGTCATATAGCATGGAGAGACCAATAGGTAGTTCAGGAGTGGGGTACCTAGAAAAACTAGAAGGTCCATACAAGACTCAATTGTAATATATCAAGACCAACTGATTAGGTGCTTGCATCTATGAGGATGGTATGAGAAGATCCATTGTCCAAATTAAAAACCCAGATCAACCTGTTGAACTAGAACACTGAGTAGTCAAATTTGAACATGGTTCATACATTGATAAAGAAGGGACCATGTATGTAGTCACCAATCAACTAGATAGAACAGATGAATTTGGCCATCCCAGAGATAGAAATAGGTGACATAGAACAAGGGAATTTTAGAGAAGATCCAAGAACTCCTAGAGGCAAATCAGTCTTAACCAGGATACTCACATTGGAATGGAGTATCCAAGATAACAAAAGCGTAGAGTTATTCTGGAATAGAGAGATTCTTGAAGACTTTTATAGGTTTAAGACCGATCAATGTAGCAAAGTAGGAAATGAGATATAAGAATTTAAAGATCCTGATACCCAGGCAAAGTGGTCTATTTAGAAAACACATCAAAGAGAGTGTTTGTGGTAAAGGAACTTGTTAGGCATGCCTACACTTGGAATGGTGAATTTTTTTTTCCCAACCAAGATCCACTGTCTCTTATGGTTATTGGAAGATTTCTCCTTCAAATGCACAACAAGAAGCTTGGACCCTTCCCAAGACCTATCTGCCCTCAGACTGGTACTCACTAAAACTAGTATATCTCCCAATTTCAGAATGCAATCCAAAAACCCTTTTGGCCACAAAAACTAGAAAGTTAGCACTTTCTAATGAGTTATCAATCACTGGATTTGGACACCTATAGATCTATCAACAGAGTCACACAAGACAGCCCCATTTTCCTAGCAAGTTTTGAGACAAAATAGCACACAAAGAAATAGGTATATCTCATAGTACAAGAAGCTTTTTGCCAAAAAACTTCTTTTTTTTTTAATTCTTGCTTTATATGATTTCCAAGAAGTACAAGAACTCTCAGAATGGAGCTTCCTACAAAGAGAAAATGAAGTCCTAATGGGTTGCTACAAAAATGAAGCACCCTTTCGAAATGATAGGAGAGATATATAAGAGAATATGAACATGTATGAGATCCTATGGCTCAATGGCACATATATATGCAGCACCCTGACTTCCTAGCATCCACACACACCTTGAATGAGCTTGGGTGGTCTTTATATAGCCATGAGAGCCTTCTATGACCTCCATGTCTCTTCACATGCCCTCCTTGTCTCTTTGTCTCTTCATTGGAGTGGCTTTTTGTGGTCCAATGCCTCGTTTTGGATAAGGTTGCACCTTCAACTTTATTCTTTGACTTTCCCAAAGTTCAAAAGCCTTCAAATGGAGTTATTTTATGAAAAACAAAACTTGAGCTTGCCCTAGAAATGCATATCTTTTAACAATAGTCACCAAGGAGCTGGAACATCCCAAGCTCCAAGGGACAGGAGTAGAGATAGACCCAAGGTAAGCTTTTCTAACCCAATGGGAAGGGAAAGAATGGGAATAGAAATGGATAAAATGGAAAATGAGAGGCATAGATCCCTGAAGAATCAAAGAAATGCAGACTAATTCCCTTTGCCAAGGCGTAGAAAACACCCTAGGATCTTGAGGCCTACACAACTAGTAAATTCCATGAAGAACTATTTTGATCATACATGAGACATGTACAATCATATGGAAAATTTATGCAAGTCTTGAGAGCTGAGCAAGTTGATGAATTGTTCACTCAATATAATGCTTTTGGTCTAACACTCAAGAACACGGATCTTGTGTGGTTTCAGCCACTACACTAGAGAAAATTCAAGAACATAGAAGAAGTGCTAGAAGCCTTCACCACAGAGTTCTCTAAGAGTGGCATAAGGCACAAAACTTCATCATTGATCCATAGATTTAAACAAACACCTCAAGATACTGTGAGACTTGCTGAAGAAGATTTAGGCAATAGTTAGAGAGATGCCCGATTCACGAGCTACCCACACCAACCAAGCAAGTAGCATTGTTTCTAGATGGATTGTTGATGCTAAATTGAGATCCTACATGTACCTAAAGGAACTGAGGACCATAGAGCAATGTGTATGCATGTGCATAGATATTGAGGAAAACATAGGTGAGGAACTAGAGCTCTCTAAGATTTACAAAGATTGAAATAGCTCCACTAGCCTCACACCCAAACCCAAATGATGTAAGATTAACCACACATGTGACCACTAAGAGCGAAGGCAAGAAAAGGAAGAAGAGAGAACTCCCACTAGAAGAGGAAGAATCTTTATTTGAAGTCCCTGAAAACTTTAAGAAATATGAAGTACATAATAGGAAAGTCATGATCAGAATGCCTAAACAAGAAGCATTCACAAGAGTGGCTTATGATAACAAAGAGACAACTAAGGAAATCATTGTAATCACAGAAGAAGGTGAAGAAGGATGCACGTACATAGGACATGACCTCACTGAAGAAGATGAAAAGGAATTGATTGACTTATTAAGAGAATATAAAGATGTGTTTGCATGGAGTTATAAGGACCTAAAAGGTGTAGACCTTGACATATGCTCGTATACGATTCCCATGGCCTCAGAAGCCAAACCCTCCAAGCAAAATCCATACACATATAATGACAATTACGCCACCAAGATCAAGGATGAGATAGATCAATTTGTAGAACCCAGATTTATCTATGAGATTGAGCACACTGAATGGGTGTGCCCCATTGTAGTGGTGCCCAAAAAGAATGGAAAGTTACATGTATGCATTAACTTGAAGAAGGTTAATGCACCCACTAGTAGAGATAGTTATCCGCTTCCTATCACTAAGCATCTATTAGAAAGAGTGACAAGAAGGAAGTATAGAACTTCTTTGATGGATTCTTTGGCTACAATCAAGTGACCATTGCCCTAGAAGACTATCATAAGATGGTTTTGGCCATAGAATGGGGCATATTCACATCTTAGGTAATGCCATTTGGTCTTACTAATGCACCAGCTACCTTTTGGAGGCTGATGTGTCATGTATTTAAAGATTCTTGCACAAAAACTTGGAAGTCTATGTTGATATATTTAGCTAGTGATGTGTGTGAGCACACTAGGACTGTCAGGGCACTTGTTTCCCTCTTTAGGAGGTTTTTTCCCCTGGCTTGTATATATGCCTACAACCCTAATGGGCCACTTATCTTTGTGCATTCTAGTGGTAATACATTCGGTATTGAGTGTTGTGCTCCAAGCTTCCTCTTCTTCCTTGTGCTATTCCCGTGCTTCCACATACCTCAAAATCCAATAATTGGTATTGAAGCAGGTCCCCGCTTCATCTAGGGTGTTGTCAACACCCCTCTAGCCATAGTCTTAGAATTGCAAGAAATTTGGTCAGCATACTTAGGGTGATGAGTTCAAAAGAGATTTGTTGTGTGGTGCCAAAATCGCAATCTAAGCTCCTTTCAACCTCCAAACACACTATCAAGTGCTTGTGCAAGACATTTTGTCTTTTTGTGCCAAAGATATATACAAGTTTTGGTTCGCCAGTATAAGCGACTCGAAGTTTGCAACAGGTTTAGCAGAATTCATTAGGGTAGTTCTATTCAACTTTTTTAGATACATTCATTTTCCTACATCATGGTATTTTAGTCAGTGGCCATGGCTGAGAGCAGTGATGTATTATGTATGTTAGCTGTTCAGGATAAGTTGGATGGTATGAATTACCCATTGTGGGATTATATGATGCATCATGTATCGGTTGCAAAAGGAATGTGGAATATTGTGCATGGTGTAAAAAACGTCCTATTTCACCTACAAACATAGTTGATGAAGGTGATGTAGATGGCATTGAAGATGGTGATATTCTTCATGTTCTTGTTAATATTGCCTTTCCTACTGCACCTACTGTAAAGCAGATTCATTAGGATGGTAGAGTTGCTTAGGCACATGCATTAATAGCGTTGTCTATCAAACATGCCATTATTCCTCACATTCACTCTTGCTAAATAGCTAAGGATGCTTGGGATACACTAACCACTTTATACTAGGCAAGGGATGAGGCTTGTGTTGCTTACCTCCGAAAACAATTGGAGATTGAGCACATGAATGAAGGAGATTCCATGGATAGTTTTCTTACAAAGATCAAAGATTTGAAGGAACAATTGATTTCTATTGATGAAGTCTTTCCTGACAGTTCACTTGTGCAGACTATTCTGAATGGTCTTTCCCATTCATATCAGATTTTTGCTTCTACTCTTTGTTTGATGATGAAAGGAAATCCAAAGGCCTTAACATATGAGGAGTTAGTTTTAGTTGTGTTGCAGGAAGATCATTCTAGGTAGAACATGTACATTATGTGTGTTGCAAATCAAGCTTTCCTTGCTAGTCAGAAGGGCAAAGGTAAATGGAGCTCTTCTACTAGTAGCTGAAATTTGATAATTTTTCACAACCAAAGAAGGATGACAAAGATGAGAAGAAAACTGAAAAGCAAAATTTTTTTTGCAAATACTATAAAGGAAATGATCATGTCATTAAGCGTTGTCCAAAACTAGTTGCTAAAGAGGCAAGGAAGAAAGAGGTTGAAATGGTTGTTGGAGATGCCTCTACACCCAAAACAGAGTCTCCTAATCTTGTGCAAAATAAAGAATGGGCACTTATCACTGTTTGTAGTCATGACCCATCTTCTTATGAATAGTGTATGTCTGTAGTAGACTCAGATGTTTAGTTCTTTGATAGTGTGGCAACCAAACATATCACCTCGCATTGTAGTTTCTTCACTTTACTGGAAGAATGATTTAGCATGTGTATTACATGATTCCCAAGCTATGTCAGATGCAAAGCTTTAGCATGCATGCTTTGGTCATCAGAATTTTGCTAGTTCTCTACACCTGCAAAAATCTGAATGGTGTTCTCTTTGCCCAAACTTAAGGCACCTGGTAAACGTCTGTGAATGCTGTATTTTGGGCAAAATCTAGCATTCCTCCTTCCCAAAAGATGGTTTAGTTCGAGCAACTAAAAAATTGCAGCTTGTTCATGGTGATGTCTATGGTCCTATGCATACACCCTGTTTTGGAAACTATCTTTACTTCATGACTTTCATTGATGATTTTTCCAAGCATGCATGGATATATCCAGTGAAAGCACAGTCCGAAGTGTTTATGTGCTTCAAACAGTTTTTTGGTTTTGGCTAAAAATATGTCAGCATGTAAAATGCATTTTTGGCTGAACATGGGATAAAACATCGATGTATACTGCCATATACACCCCAACAGAATGGAGTTGCTAAACGAAAGAACATGTCACTCATGGAGTTGGTGAGGTGTATGGTCAAGAGTCAGGCTTTACCACATAGTTTCTAGCTTGAGGCTCTTATGTGTGCAACATATGTACTCAATAGGTGTCCCACTAAAGCATTGTAGTCTATCACTCCATATGAGGCTTGGCATGCTCATAAGCCATCTGTTGCTCACCTCTGTCTTTTTGGTTGTGGCATATGCATTAATGTTTGAACAACAATGCAGGAAATTGGGTGATAAAGTAGTGAAGTGTATTTTTGTTGGGTATAATCTGAAAGCAAAGGCTATCATCTGTATCATCCATAGACTAAACACATTCTGGTTAGCCGTGATGTTGTTTTTGTGGAAAATGCTATTCATCCATTACTTTCAAGTACTAAGGAGATATCTATTAGCTCCAAAGACATGTATGACACTTTGTTGTCCTAATGAGGCAACTTCTCAGCCTTTACAAGTTTCATTTGATGATGTAGATCATTCCATTTCTGATGTAGATTTACGTGATGCACTTGTTGATGAGAGAGTTAATATTGAGGAGGCAAAAACTATGCCAAAATGGTTGGTGCAGACTTTTTGTGATAGCAAATTAGATGCACCTCTATCATATCATACTCGTTCAGGCTCTCATAGTGCTTCTTTTGCATCAAATTGCTATGCTATTGCTGCCTCTAGTCTCTGTGATGAGAATGAGCCTGTTTTGTTTGATGAAGCACAAAATTTTGAAAATTGAATGGCTGCCATGCAATTAGAATATGATGTTATTATGAAAATTGGTACCTGTTCTTTATGTGACTTGCCTCCTAGCAAGAAGGCCATTGTCACTAAGTGGGTATAATATAGTGAGGCATAATCCTGGTGGTGCAATTGATAGGTATAAGGCTAGGCTTGTTTCAAAGGGTTATGCTCAAGAAATAGGCATTGATTTTGATGGGACCTTTGCTCCTACTTGCCGAATGACTACTGTTGATAGCATCCGTGCACTTGTAGCTCATCATGGTTGGAATGTACATCAATTGGACATTAAAATTGCATTTCTAAATGGTGACTTGCAAGAAGAAGTGTATGTTTTTCAGCCCAATGGCTTTGTGCAAAAGGACATGAAAACCAAGTGTGCAAGTTGAAATAGAATTATATGGTTTGAAGCAAGCACCATGTGCTTGGTATGAAAAGATACATGCCTACGTGATTGCACATTGTTGTGTATGTTGATGACATGCTGCTCATTTAGGTCCTCATGAGATGCATATTGCTGATTTTAAGGTTGATCTTCATGCCGGATTTGAGATGTCAGTCTTGGGGCATTTGCATCATTATTTGGGCATTCAATTTGTGCAAGTTGATGGCATAATAGCTATGTGCCAAACCAAATATATTGGTACATTATTGTATCATTTTGGCCTTGAAGATTGCAAACCTATTGCCACTCCTATGGAGATAGGTTTATGATTGCGTCTTCATGATGCTGGAGATGGATTTGATGTTTTCCTCTATCAACAAGCTATTGGATACTTGATTTACTTATGCATTACTCAACGAGATATTCGGTTTGTTGTCTCACAGATGAGTAGGTTTATGCATTGCCCAAGTGTCAAGCATTGGTAGGTGATTAAGTGCATCTTTGGCTACTTGAGTGGTACACGAATACTTGGATTGTTTTATCCCAATGGGGGATCACTATTGCCAGATTTACATGCTTTTTTTGAGTTTGACTGGGCTAGTTGCTATGACACTCGTGTATCCACTAGTGGCTTTTGCTTCATGCTTGGTAGCTCATGTATATCTTGATTGAGCAAGATGCAACCTACTATGGCCACTTCCAATTGTGAGGCTGAGTATAGGGCATCTTTCACAGCAATTGTTGAGTGTGTGTGGCTTAGATGCCTTATGGCTGATTTGGGTGTTGGTCAATCTTCTACCACCACCATCTTCAGTGATAGTCAGAGTGCATTGGTAGTTGCGGGGAACCTTGTGTTGCATGCTTGCACTAAGCACATTGAGGTGCACTATCATTATGTCACAGAGGGATTCTCTGCTCGAGTGATCAGTTTGGCATATGTGTACACACAAGAGAAGATTCCTCACCTTTTCACAAAGGCTCTGCCTAGGGAGAAGTTTGAAGCTTTTTGCAAAGCTTCGGGATTACTTCATTTTGTGGATTGATTTCACATAGCTTGGCACTTCCTTGTACATGAGTGCCAGCTCCTTGTTCATCGCATCACTCCCACGTGGGATTTGTTGATATATTTAGGTAGTGATGTGTGTGAAAACACTAGGACCAGCGGGGCACTTGTTTCCCTCTTTAGGAGGTTTTTTTCCCTAGACTTGTATACACACCTATAACCCTAATGGGTCACTTATCTTTGTACATTCTAGTGGTAATACATTCAGTATTGTGTGTTGTGCTCCAAGCCTCTTCTTCTTCCTTGTGCTATTCACGTGCTTCCGTAGACCTCAAAATCCAATAGTCTATGTTGATTATCTATGTGCTCATTCCAACATTAGAAAAATAGATCTACCTGACCTAAGACAAATCTTTGACAAATGTAGAGAATATGAAGTCTTCCTGAACCCAAAAAAGTGTGTTTTTATGGTCAGGCAAGGCAAGATTCTAGAACACATAGTGTTAGAGAATGGAATCTCCACGAATGAGGATAAAGTTAGAGCTATTGTAGAGCTACCTGGGCCTAAGAATGTCAAGGAAGTACAAGCTTTCAAGGGGCATTGTGGCTATTATCGACGTTTCATTCACATGTATGCAATCATTCCAAAGTTGTTATACTTTCTTTTGACTAACTTCGAGTGGACAGATGAATGTGAAAACTCCTTTAATGAGCTTAAGTGATGTTTATGTTCAACACCAATCTTGAATACACCAGATTGGAACAAGCCATTCCATGTTCATGTGGATGCATCCAATTACACTATTGGGTGTGTATTGGCACAACCTACTAGTGAAGGTAATATGGATCTTCCTATCGCTTATGCCTGTAGACAATTGAATGTTGCTGAAGGAAATTATACCACTACCAAAAGAGAAGGATTAGGCATGGTATATGTGGTTAAGAAGAGTAGACATTATTTCCTTGCAAAAAAAATTATATTTTTTTATAGACCATCAAGCACTATTATATCTAGTGAACAAACCTTGCAATAATGGTAGATTAGTAAGATGGTTCCTCTTACTGATGGAATATGGCTTTGAAGTGGTGGTTAGGAAAGGTAGGACTCACCTTAGGGTAGATGACCTTTCTAGACTAACTTCAAGAGAGTTCCCTAGAGGAGTATTAGATGACCTTCCTGATGCTTACAACCAAAGATAAACAAGCAGTGAGGTCTCAAAAATACCACATACTAGCAGGTAGTGTGTACAAGCACACAAATCAAGACATACGAGCTTTTTGTGTGGATGAAGATGAGCATGCAAAATGGTTGCAAATAGCACATGTAGGTGCAATACAGTAACATCACTCCAAACATTGAACCATATAGACAGATTAGGTGTATATTGGCCAACCATGGAAGCACATGTCCATAGGATGTGCAAGGTATATTGGCCAACCATGGAAGCACATGTCCCTCAAGAAATAACCATGGCCAGAAAATGGAGTTTAGAACAAGAAGCTCTAGATTAAACACTCATAGGTGATAATCTATACAAACGAGGAAGAGACAACTATCTCAGATTGTGTGTCCTTGAGAGTGAAAACCTCAAGATCTTAGAGGCTTCTCACCAAGGTGTAATGGGAGGACATTTTGGACTAGACCGTGTAATCAAGGCAATCCTATTCGTAGGTCTTTGGTGGCCAACCCTTCACATGGATGCACTTACCTATCTGGAGAGGTGTAATATTTGTCAAGGAACTTAGTATCCGATATGTAAAGATGAGATGCCATTGAAACCTATGATGGGTGGACATACATTCTCTAAGTGGGGAATAAACTTTATTGGTCCTCTTAAACCCCCAGCTAAGAGTTTGCATGTTGAATACATCACTGTTGCCACTAATTATCTGACTAAATGGGTGAAAGTGAAGGCAACAAGAAATAATGATGCACAAACCACAACCAAGTTCTTATTTGAGAATGTATTTACAAGATATGGTTTGCCAATAGAATTGGTGAGTGATCGGGGCACCCACTTCTTGAATGAGGTCATTGAATACTTGTTACAAGAATCCGTAGTGGTTCATAAGAAGTCTGCTCCATATCACCCATAAGCCAATGGATAGACCGAAAGCACGAACAGGATACCATGTACTATTTTGACTAAATTGGTGCATAATAAGCATTTTGATCGGGACAAATAGCTATGTCATGTTGTTTGGGCCTATAGAGTGGCCTATAAAATGGTGGTCCAAGCCACTCCCTTTTCAAATGGTCTTTGGAAAAAATGTTGTGTTGCCATTAGACTACTTGATAGTGACATTGAAAGTAGCACAAGAACATTAGTGAACGGGTCATGATCTTTCATCTAGAATACTTGACTTAGAGTGATTAGGAGAGACACAATGGAGAGCAGTAGCATGAGGAATTTATGTGGCTAAGAAGAGACAAAATTCCTACTTTGATGCTCATGTGAAGGATATGGGTCCGAAGGAAGGAGACTTAGTCTTGGTATACACCTTGAAGCAACATGCCAAGAAATTAGAGAAGTGTGGCTATGGACTCATGATTATTAATAGAATATCAACAAGTGCAGTTGTCCAGTTAGCCACTCTAGAAAGTGACATCCTACCTAGTTACGTCAATGGATGCAAAGTTAAAATATATCAAGAACCCCTCATAGAGGAAATGCTAAAATGGCTCAATACTGCCAAGAAACATAAGGAAAAGGAAAAACAAGTTTGAGAAGAAGCATAGGCAGAAGCCCTATAATGCATCCAATGAATGAAATTGAGGAGACAGGGTAGAGATCAACTGAGATAAGAATCTCAAGAGGCACCAAGATATCACATGGCTATGTGCCAAGAATTAGGTGTAATTTCCCATGGAATTTTTTGTTACCGTTAGTGTCCATGTGAAAGGCCAAATGGCCACTGGACACTTCTTTGTATATGTTCTTTAATAAAACATATAGTGGCCTGTCAGCCACAGACTGTATGTTCGATCGCATTTGTGAAACCTAAGAAGTTTGTCTTCGTGCTCCCTGTGTACTGTGTTTTCTGTGTATTCTGCAGCATCTATGCAAAGTATTGTGTGTGGCCTCAGGAGCTCAGTTTTCTACTCCGAGCATATCATCGTGGAGCTCTAGAGAAGGAGAGCGCACTGCGGTGCATTGTCATAGAAATACTTCACTAGTATCAGAGCAGTTCGATGCAAAAAGATTTGTTCCTTTTGCGCGAGCGAAGCAGCAACCCCCCCTAAGCTTTCTCCAAGGCTTACGACTAACGTGGCGACCAAGGCATAAACCTTGGCATACCTTGTCATCCGAGCCACCAAAGTCCTCTTATGATTTGTCAATTCTCAAAAAGAAGTTGAGTAAAACATTTGATATGAAGGATTTGGGGGATGCCAAACATATTCTTGGCATGTGCATTACCCTTGATAGGAGTAAAAGATGCATATACTAATGTTGGAAGTGAGGTAGGCCCTTAGGCTCATGTCACAGGTCCATGGTTCCATAGTTCCATTCATTTACAACATTAATTCCAGCAATCTTCCATATTGACAAAACATGAACATATCACAACTTAATCATACAAATGATGAGATAAAGATAGAGAAAGAATAGACATCATGTGTAAGGTGTTACGTAAGCCAGCGCTTACTCATAGTATCATATATACCAATGTTCAATGTACAATGTGGGAGCATATCTCTCAACCACTCTATGTGATGAGAAATGGATGAATGAGTGAATGTACAATGTAACAAACATATTCAGATGTGTGGGCAGTAATCTGAATATTCATGAGATGTGTGACCTAATAGGTTATAGAAGAGTGAATATGAGTGACTGAATGAGGAAGGATCAGTGTGAACGGAAATCCTCAAACTCATGTGAACACACCTTCTTAAACACCTCATAAAATATGCATAAAGCATATAAGTACTGATTCTCTTGTACCTATGCCAAATAGGACTCCTCCTGATATGAACGCCACGACCTCCACAAACTTCAAGTAGTACCTGTGTGCATAAAGAGAATATGTACCTGAATACTTTAACATAAGATGTGAATCTTATGTTAAACTCCATCTAATGTCTTTGAAGTAGCCAGATATCTTCTTGTAGAAGACAATCTTCAACCTAATATCTTCCTGTAGAAGATAATCTTCAAAATCATGTAGATGGTCCAATCCAATGTCTTTGAAGTAGCTAGACATCTTCTTGTAGAAAATAATCTTCAACCTAATATCTTCCTGTGGAAGACAATCTTCAAATACATCTTATAGATGGGCGATCCTCACCATCAAGCTGCTAATGACCAAGTCTTCTTGCCATGAACAAGAGATAACCTCCTCTCCATGAGCTAGAGTGTGAGCACACCCTTCATCTTCTCCAAGAAGAATCACTAAGAAGAACTCCATAGCTGCTCCTCAACATGCTTCAAGTTAGCACCATGGCTGCCCCATGTGCTAGAAGAAACACCACCTCTACTGAGGTCCAAGCTCTAGAAAGCTTGTGTTGATCCTAGGTGAAGGATGCATACAAGTGAGCCCAAGCACTTGTTATATAGTATTTGGTTGTCCTTGAAAAGCACCACTAAAAGCTTACGTTCGCATAAAGCAAGCAATCAAATCGTAGTGATTAGAACAAGAAAACGCCGTTCGTGAATCCGTTTTTGTCCGCCATAATTTTATGGGAAAAGTTAAAGATAATCTAAAACTCTTTTAGCGTTTCGCGCTGCCGTTCACGGGTATTGAACCCTGGTGGGTTACATGGGAGGATGTTTGCTTATCCACGACACCCGTCGTCCTTTCTTGTACAAGGGAGTGAACAGATTCTGTACACATGCTTTAAAGAATGGACAAAATTGACCAATCCTTGACCAATGGGACATTGTTTTCCAACAATCCCCCCTGCAATGTCATATTGGTACAACCTGGACTGAATCTGCAAACTTCATAAGCTGCAAACTATTACAAGCTTTAAATAGCTTGTCACAAGCTTCAAGCTTGTACTCCCGAACTTCAGAACTTTTCTTCAAAAAGTCTTCTTCAAAACTGAATTTGACTTTCCTTCAAAAGAACCTGAACTTGCTGAATATGAACCATAATACTTGAGAAAATATGCAAACTAGATATCCAATAGTGAACACATCAAGCAATCATTGCTTGACAACAAATGTAGCATGTACTGACTCTGAACCTGCTATCTCTTGTCTTCAAAAACGTGAAAACATACACTAGGATCCATATATTTGCATTTACCTTCCAAAAAGGTTTCTCAACGTACTTCTGCTGTGTCATGTAAATACACTAAACAAGAAGTGAATCCTGGAACCTGTGATTGTCAACTCACAACTTAGTGTATTATGAACACTGCTGGTTCATCTCTGACTGTACTCAAGTCAATATGAGTCAAAAAATCTATGATGTCATCATGTCTTCATCCTTTAAATCCTTCATACCTCTTTCCTTCAGAACTTGGTATAAACATATATGTGCGCACTTTTGAAATATACCTTTCTGAAATATCAAGCTTCTCTTCAATAGAAATCTGGAACCTTCTCCTGAACAGGAACATCCTAATAGGAACTTTCTCCAAACATTCTTCTTCTTCCTTCTTCTTTCAAAGCTGGAACATAAAGAGAACTTGACAAAGGAAATATAGGAATACCTGTAGGTATGACTCTGCATTCTTTTACATATGGCTTGAAAATAAATCTTCATGTTTCATCACCCCCTGGATGACTTAACACTAGTATCCAGTATTCTTCAAATATATCAGACTTTATGAAATGTGGAACGTCTTCCTTCTTCAATAAATCTGATCTTTAGTAATCCATACTTGTATCTGAAACAAAAGTTTAGGATCCATAATCTTCTGTAACATAACAAGTATCTTCTTTTTTTCTGCAACACAAATCTGATAGAATCTGAATCTTTGACTTACTTCTTCCAATGCTAAGAACCTTATCAAACAAAGGATAGACAATTGAATCATAAATACTCAAGATCATACAAGATCTATTCAAGATCAATGATCTCTCCTGTGTAGAATCTGCTCTTATCAAACCTTCATGTCTGAATGTTTGATTTGTTTACCTGAATGTCTCCAAGTGTCCATGCTTCTCAAAAAGTTGTAAAACTTTTCTTCAAACAAATCCTTTAAGGAATCTGAAATTCCTACTTGAACCATAAGTGGACAAACTTCTCACCTTGAGAACTCCAAAAGCTGCAAGTTGATACTTCATAACTTTCATACTTTACCCGGGTGAAATGTGATAGTACCTGCTTGATTTTCTTTTGGCTAACTCCACTTTTCAATCAAGTGATAGGATATGATGGAACACATTTTTGAATACAAACATGTATCCAAAAATCAAGACAATCACTGAAAGTAGATTCTTCAACTGACTGGTACATCAACAAGTCTGAATTTTCTGAAGTTTCTGAAAAAACTGAATATGAGGTAACCTTTTCCAAACATAAAACCTCAACCCAAGTCTTCAACATCTGCTACAAAAAACTCTTTTACCTCAAGAGTTAGATAAAGAAGAAATATACTTCTCTGCAACTTGTCATATACCAAGTAGCTCTGTATTGACACTCCAAGAATTCTTTGAGGGAACATATAAGTTGCCTGCTTAAAAGCTTCAACTAAAACATAACTCATACATATATGAGTTAAATCATATATCTGCTGCTTTTCTTTCTCTCAATGCAATTCTTTGTCAAATCTACTAAATCATGACCAAGTGTAATGCAAAACAAGAAACTACTTCTTCTTTAAACAAGATGTTCTCGTAGACTTGTCTTTGGATGTAGAGGATAAAATAGGAAAAGTATATGGAAAATATATGAGAAAAGGAAGCCTTACTTTTCTTTTGGAAATGATGGACTTTCTTCTTCTGCATCTTTCTTCCACCTGATGATGTCAACATCTTCAAACTTCTCTTCCATACCTTTTGTTCTCTTCATCTTGAAGTAGCAAGCACTCTTGACTTCTTTGAATGAACTTTTCTCTTCCTCTAATGTAAGAGTAAGAGATAAAACAAACATGGTATATAAATGGAAGTGAATATAGAAACATGTTTTACCATCTCCTCATATCTCTGAATCAAAATTCTGCTTCAAATGTCTGAAACGCCTAAATTCACCAATCGTTGTCTGAATGATGAATTACCCTTCTAGAGTTACCTTCTCTAGATACATTTGTACCTTGATATCCAACCAACTTACAATAGAAAATTGGCTGAAAAACTCATCCCATCTCTGCACTTGTCTTCTTAGATGAACTTTCTTGCCATGAAAGAGATTTCTCAAAAACTCTCTAGAAAAACCTCTAGATACCTGTTTTGATGTAGCTAATGCTTTAACTTTCAAATGATGAAAGTGTATAAAAGCATTTCTTGAATTTCTTCAAATCTCTTCATAACTGCTCTTCTAAGATATGACCTGCAAATGATAATCTGATAGTAGAAACTGATACCTGTGATTTGATGTTGATCTGCTTCCTTCATCTTCTCTGAACCATTGTTCTTCCTTGAATTTGAAGTAGTCTTCTCTTCATCACGTCTGGGTCTTCAAACAATACTTTTGTAAAGTATTTGCATACTCTTCCAAAAATATTCGGCTGCTAACAGATCATCAACTTCATACTCCACACTGATGAATACACATGTAACTGAATTGTCTAATTCTCAAATCTCTACTCATCTAGATTAAGTGTGTATGTCAAATGTCAAATATTAGAAGATGCTTTTAAATCATATGTTGTAAATCTGGAATTTTGGGAACCTGAGATATGAATGAGCCTTAATGCATTGATGCCAAAGATCTAAAGTTCTGAAACCAAAACCTTAGTGCTCTGATACCAAATGTTGGAAGTGAGGTAGGCCCTTAGGCTCATGTCACAGGTCCATGGTTCCATAGTTCCATTCATTTACAACATTAATTCCAGCAATCTTCCATATTGACAAAACATGAACAT
Source organism: Ceratopteris richardii (assembly GCA_020310875.1). Taxonomy (NCBI): domain Eukaryota; kingdom Viridiplantae; phylum Streptophyta; class Polypodiopsida; order Polypodiales; family Pteridaceae; genus Ceratopteris; species Ceratopteris richardii. The sequence goes on from MU260073.1 coordinate 781,513, forward strand.
ATCACAACTGAATCATACAAATGATGAGATAAAGATAGAGAAAGAATAGACATCATGTGTAAGGTGTTACGTAAGCCAGCGCTTACTCATAGTATCATATATACCAATGTTCAATGTACAATGTGGGAGCATATCTCTCAACCACTCTATGTGATGAGAAATGGATGAATGAGTGAATGTACAATGTAACAAACATATTCAGATGTGTGGGCAGTAATCTGAATATTCATGAGATGTGTGACCTAATAGGTTATAGAAGAGTGAATATGAGTGACTGAATGAGGAAGGATCAGTGTGAACGGAAATCCTCAAACTCATGTGAACACACCTTCTTAAACACCTCATAAAATATGCATAAAGCATATAAGTACTGATTCTCTTGTACCTATGCCAAATAGGACTCCTCCTGATATGAACGCCACGACCTCCATAAACTTCAAGTAGTACCTGTGTGCATAAAGAGAATATGTACCTGAATACTTTAACATAAGATGTGAATCTTATGTTAAACTCCATCTAATGTCTTTGAAGTAGCCAGATATCTTCTTGTAGAAGACAATCTTCAACCTAATATCTTCCTGTAGAAGATAATCTTCAAAATCATGTAGATGGTCCCATCCAATGTCTTTGAAGTAGCTAGACATCTTCTTGTAGAAAATAATCTTCAACCTAATATCTTCCTAAGACAATCTTCAAATACATCTTGTAGATGGGCGATCCTCACCATCAAGCTGCTAATGACCAAGTCTTCTTGCCATGAACAAGAGATAACCTCCTCTCCATGAGCTAGAGTGTGAGCACACCCTTCATCTTCTCCAAGAAGAATCACTAAGAAGAACTCCATAGCTGCTCCTCAACATGCTTCAAGTTAGCACCATGGCTGCCCCATGTGCTAGAAGAAACACCACCTCTACTGAGGTCCAAGCTCTAGAAAGCTTGTGTTGATCCTAGGTGAAGGATGCATACAAGTGAGCCCAAGCACTTGTTATATAGTATTTGGTTGTCCTTGAAAAGCACCACTAAAAGCTTACGTTCGCATAAAGCAAGCGATCAAATCGTAGTGATTAGAACAAGAAAACGCCGTTCGCGAATCCGTTTTTGTCCGCCATAATTTTATGGGAAAAGTTAAAGATAATCTAAAACTCTTTTAGCGTTTCGCGCTGCCGTTCACGGGTATTGAACCCTGGTGGGTTACATGGGAGGATGTTTGCTTATCCACGGCGCCCGTCGTCCTTTCTTGTACAAGGGAGTGAACAAATTCTGTACACATGCTTTAAAGAATGGACAAAATTGACCAATCCTTGACCAATGGGACATTGTTTTCCAACATATACTTGTCTGAAAGTGAGTACATATCCAAAGTACTTCACAGGTTCAATATGCAGGGTGGAAAGGCATTCCGTACACCTTTACCCACATATGTGAAATTCAGCAAGGATGATTGCCCCAAATCAGATGAGGAAAAGGAATTCATGACCAAAATCCCTATCAGTCTGTTGTTGGTAGTCTCCTGTATGCTATGGTAGCTATGAGACCAAACATTGCATTTGCAGTGGGAGTTGTGAGCAGATATATGTCTAATCCTAGCAAGAAACATTGGGAAGCGGTCAATATGATTTTAAGATATCTGAGTGGCACTAAGGACAAGTGTCTATGCTTAGGTAGAGGAAAAGCATCCATTATTGGTTACACAGATTTTGACTATGCTGGTTGTGTAGACAATCGTAAGTCTACATCAGGGTACATTTTTCATTTTGTTGGAGGTGTTATCTCTTGGAGATCTCATCTTCAAGAATGTACAATTGTTTCCACCATAGAAGCAGAGTATGTTGCAGCAAGTGAGGCATGTAAGGAAGCGTTGTGGCTTTCTCATCTTGCTTGTGATATGGGTTTACCTCAGCATGTACCTAGTTTGCTCAGTGATAGTCAGAGTGCCATTGCTTTGGCTAAGAATCTGTTCTATCATGCAAAGACCAAGCACATTGAGGTGAAGTATCACTTCATTAGAGATTGCTTAGCCACTGAGCACATTATTCTTGAGAAGGTTCACACTCAAGATAATGTTGCAGATGCTTTGACTAAAGCTCTACCACAGGATAGCTTTCAACAGTGTTGTCACTTGATGGGGGTTACTTGATTCTTGATCTTACACACTCACTTGTCTACTGTGTAACATGCCCATCAGGTGGGAGGTATAGTTTGTATACTTACACTCAGGTATTCTTTATCATTCTTTATTTATTCTCCCATAGTTACTTTGGCCATATTGGCCTTTAGTGGGAGATTGTTACCGTTAGTGTCCATGTGAAAGGCCAAATGGCCACTAGACACTTCTTTGTATATGTTCTTTAATAAAACATATAGTGGCCTAGTCAGCCAGAGACTGTATGTTCGACTACATTTGTGAAACCTAAGAAGTCTGTATTCATGCTCCCTGTGTACTGTGTTTTCTATGTATTCTGCAGCATCTGTGCGAAGTACTGTGTGCGGCCTCAGGAGCTCAGTTTTCTACTTCGAGCATATCATTGTGGAGCTCTCGAGAAGGAGAGCACACTGCTATGCATCGTCATAGAAATACTTCATTGTTGATAGGTATTCTTTCATGATGCTAGAGCTAGGACAAGGAAACAATACTAGGATTATAAGAGCCTTAATTGATCTAGGTGCTACCACCAATACAGTTAAACTTTCTTATTGTCAAGCTTTGCAACTGAATGTCAATCCTATAGAGGTGTATCTCATAGGATTGGGAGGTGTGGAAACCCCTTGCATGGGCGAGGTGGAACTTTCCATCTACCTTCAAGATGTGCCAATGACAGTGAAAGTGCTAGTATGTCAAGATGAGGACCTCACTGAACCTCTTATTTTAGGTCAAGATTGGATCTATGACCATGCTTTGAACTTGAACCTAAGAAGTGGACTTCTTTAGGTCTAGGTGAACCAGTAGTGTATCATAGTTGAGATAGGAAATGAAGCACTCAAGGAATTAGGAAAGGCATCAACTCCTCGTCCCTCCAGGAGTACACATGAATATAAAGATATTGTTCTTGTCCAAAACTATGTGATGTAGAAGGATGATGTTCTCAAAGAAGGAATCAAGGACGTGATGGAACTCCCTTCTTTTCCAAAAATGATCAAGACAAAGCAAACAAAGGGGTACAAGAATAAAAGAAAGTAGATGGTCAATGCTCATAGTCAATGGATAGCCCAAAGCAAGATGACTCAAACCATGAAGCAAATTTGGGTACGTAAGGGTGAGAACCCCCCCCCCCCCCCGCTCCGATGCAAAGACCCCAAGGAAACACCAACCCAACAACTCGGTTGATGGTCGCAACAAAGGAGTATTCCAAGAGTCAACTAGGGAGGATTATTTCTATTTCAATACCAAAGCAGTCGATGAAGGCTGACCCTAAAACAGGACAAATATGGGTGCCTAAGACTGGCTTTCATGCCCAAGTAGCCACACATAAGCCCCTAAGCATGAATCACTACTCAGAGACATGCCCATCATATAATTCATGATGCACATCTATTATCACCACACAAACATATCAAGTCACACCTAGGACTACTAGGAAATGGATAGCTAAAAATCCCTAGATCCACGTAGCATCACCTTAGACATCTTCAAATACAATCAATGTCAAATTATGCAACCCCACAAAGGAAGTGTGGAGAGTCAAACCCTATAGTAAACGGGCTGACCCAACCATGTAACCTATTGTGCAGAGTAATAGATGCATGTGAGTACAGTGCACAATCAGAGTATGCATATAGCAAAATGACTCACCTTCCTTAACTCTCACTCACACTTACACAACACACCTATCTGACCAGCCTCTAACCTCAAAGAACACCATGTTGGTATTTGATGGAGAGTGTTAATCTCCAAAAGAATAACCTACTCTTATGATTAGAGCACCTCTATACCAAGAGTAAGTCAAAATCTTCACCAAATTAGAGGTTCAATCTCCAAATTATCAAAAGTTGAAAAATTTTGTGAAGAAGATAAAACACAGAAAGTCTGCTGCACAATTTCTTCTCATTGACCTATCAAACATGTAAAGTTTTCTATGAAATTTTGTATGGAGTGTCGCCTAGAAGTTGCGCACCTCCTCCAAGTTAAATTTTTTCAAAAGGTTTAGTATAACTTGAGAAATCAACTTCACAAGTTACCTATGTCTAAATCTGCACTTCTGAGAAGTCGATTTTGACACCCCTAACTTCTAACACATAGTTCTATCAATCTCGAACCCGTTTAAACAAATGCTTGTAGATACAGGTAGCTTACCTTCTAACTTAAAGATTAAGTGCTTGCTTGCACAAAACTTTAAAATGTGGAGTGAGAACTGACCAAAAAATCAAGATCGAAATTTGCGCCTGTTTCAGAGAACTGTGAACACTCATCACATACGAATGTTCCTATTAACAATTCTCCTAGCCTGTTTACAATTAGACTCTGAAACTCAAGTCATAGACTCATTAACTATGAACTTAGATATCCTCAAAAGGATTTCACAAATGATCTAACACAGACGGAGCAGACACAGAAACATCGGGCGCAATATTTCTTCAATTACTCAGAAAATTACAGTTGAGTGATGAGAGGAAAACTCAACTAACAATTCACATGTCTCATGACATCTAACTTCTCCTTTCTTGACTTCTATACTCACTCATCTATTCTTTCATATGCTCTCCTATCACGCGTTGACATTTTCAAGGTATTTATAGAGAAATTTGTACAAGTCTATGACTAATCAAAGATCTAAGTGAACTATAACTATACTAATGTACATATGTGTACATTCCTCATATCCTCTGAATGTATCCTTCTTCCAAGCTTCAAGAATTGAATCTTCCTTCATTCTTTAATCTTCCAAACATTCAATTGGTGATTGGTATGCACCAACAACTCCCCCTCAATCATCAATTGAGGTTTCTTTTATCTTCTTTATGCCTGCCATGTCTTTAAACTTCTGTAACTTTGGTCCATCCAAACTCTTTGTAAGCATATCAGCTATCTGATCCTTAGTTGAATTATGTATGACTTCAATCTCTTTATCCATCACCTTCTCTCTTAGAAAGTGATATTGTATCTCAATGTGTTTGGTCCTGGCATGAAAAACAGGATTAGCAGCTAAATACAATGAACTCATGTTATCTCCATATATAATTGGTATCCCATGCACAATGTCAAAACTCTTCATCAAGGTCTTGAGCCAAATCACTTCCTTTGTAGCTTCAACCATGCCTTTATATTCAGCTTCTGTAGAAGACAAAGCAACTGTATGTTGCTTCTTGGAACACCATGAGATAAGTTTATCTCCCACATAACACATGTATCCATAAGTTGACCTTCTATCATCTGGATTACCTGCCCAATCTGCATCACTATAGATCTTGATGTTTGTATCTGATGTAAACCCATAATGCAAACCTTCATTGAGTGTACCCTTAATATACCTTAACACTCTTTGACCTGCAATCCAATGCTCTTTCCTAGGACAATGCATAAATTGAGACAAAACCCCTACTGCATATGATAAATCAGGTCTAGTTAAAGTAGCATAGATAAGACTACCAACCAAACTCTGATATTGTCTCATGTCCTTGAATTCTTCACCTCCAAATTTACTCAATTTGTGATTCACCTCCATTGGTGTAGGTGCTACCCTGCAATCATCCATTTTAAACTTGATTAACAAGTTCTTCAAATACCTTTCTTGAGTCACAAATACTCCATGTTGAGTATATGTAATCTCCATGCCCAAGAAATATGACAAGTCTCCCAAGTCACTTATTTTGAACTCCTTTTCCATTTGCTTCTTGAGTCTTTGTATTCCTTCTTCATCTGTACCTGTAAGGATTATATCATCAACATATATGCACATGTATATGAAACCATTATCACTTGCTTTGACAAGCAAGCTACTATCTGCTTTAGACACCTGAAATCCAAGTTCTTTCAAGAACTTTACAAGTCTATAATTCCATGCCCTTGGGGCCTGCTTCAAGCCATACAAAGCTCTCTTGAGCTTGCACACATGATCTGGATACCTTTTATCTCTGAACCCTTGAGGTTGCTCCATGAACACATCATCTGAAATATAACCATTCAAAAAAACATTTTTCACATCAAGTTGACATAACTTCCAACCTTTACATGCAGCAATAGCTATAAGTGTCCTGATGGTTGTCATCTTTGCCACAGGACTATAAGTCTCATCATAGTCAACACCATATGTCTGAGCAAACCCTTTGACAACAAGTCTAGCTTTGTATCTAGACACACTTCCATCTGCAAACCTCTTGGTCTTGTAAACCCACTTGCATCCAATAATTTTCTGACTATTTGGTTTAGGAACCAAATCCCAAGTTTGATTTTCCAATAGTGCATCATATTCTTCCTACATAGCTTTCTCCCATTTTTCCTTACCTTTTGCCTCTTCATATGTATAAGGGTCTTCATCTATTTTCATCATATAAGCATAATCTTTTGTGGCCAAAAAAGAAGTATCATAACTATACCTTGTAGGTTGCCACCTATTTCTTGATGATCTTCTGAGTTCTCCACTCCTTGAAGTTTCTGGTTCTTCACACTCAGGATCAAATCTTGGCATTTCTTCAACTTCACCCTGCACTTCATTATTCTCTTCTTCATCAGTTATTTGAATCTTTGACTTACCTTTCTTTTGACTCACTTCTTCTTCATCACCTGTATTGATATTGATTGTACCTGCATACCAAGTACTTTGCTCATCAAATGTAACATCTTTAGAAACCATGAATTGTTTTGTAGATGGACTCCACAATCTATATCCCATCTGTTTATCATCATAACCAATAAACACATATTTTTCAGCTTTAGGTTCCAATTTGTGCCTTAATTGTGATGGCACATATGCATAGGCCACACATCCAAAAACTCTGCAATGATCCAAGGTAGGTTTCTTACCCCACCAAGCCTCATATGGTGTCATACCCTGCAAGGCTTTACATGGTAACCTATTGACCAAATAAGTAGCTGTATTTACAGCCTCAGCCCACAAATAATTAGGGCAATTTTTCTCTTCATCATGGATCTTGCAAACTCAACAAGTGTTATATTTCTCCTTTCTGCTACACCATTTTGTTGAGGAGAGTACCTGCAAGTAACTTCCCTTTTTATACCTGCATTCCACAAGTAATCACTGAACTCATTAGAGAAATACTCTCCCCCTCCATCTGACCTTAGTCTTTTCAACTTATGTCCTGTAATTCTTTCTGCATATGCATGATAGTGTTTAAATGTATTAAACACTTCTGATTTATCTTTGATCACATAAATAGTGATCCATCTAGTAGCATCATCAACATAAATCACATAATACCTTGACCCATTTATAATGAAATCCTTTGATGGTCCCCACACATCTGTGTGTACCAATTCAAGCTTCTCTGAGTACATAAAACCATGCTTGGAATAGGAATGCTTATGAGCTTTACCTAATTGACATGCCTCACATATGTATGTCATATGTTGACCTGCAACATTAGGCAATCCAAGCACTGAACCATTGTTAATCATGTCTTTAATACCTCTTTCATTGAAATGTCCAAGCCTCTTGTGCCAAAGATCTAACTCAGAGATCTTATGTCCTCCATATGTGAACATAGCATGACCAATATTACCTTGAATCTTCAATGTAAATAATCTTCCTTCTTTCTTCCCTGAAACAATCTGTTTATACCCTTGACTAGGGTCTTCCACATATACTCCATCATTAGTGAACCTTACTTCATATCCCTTTTCAACAATTTGTCCTACACTTATCAAATTCTTAGGAATTGTAGGAACAGACAGAACCTTACTCAATAAGGTACTACCATCCTTAGCCTTCACTGATCCAATTGACTTCACATTGTGCTTTGTGTTGTCACCTGTTTGAACAACATGATTAGATACCTTATTCTCCAAATCAGTCATCAAAGCTATATTACCACTTAGGTGATTGCTACACCCTGAGTCAATGTAGAAGACTCTTTGATCTTCACTCTGCCTTTCACAAGTTGCATTCATTATCAATGTTGAATCCTCCTTTTGATCTGAAGCATAATTGTAGTAGGTGTTGTTATATTGTTGACTTTGGAAACCTCTACCTGCATTTCTTCCAAAGTAACCCCTACTACCTCTGCCTCTTAAATTACCTCTTTGATTTCTGCCTCCTCTTCCTCTTGAATTATAGTTTTGATTGTATCCATTATTACTCTGAGTATTGTGCCAACAATCATTAGCTAAGTGATTTGTCTTACCACAAATCCAGCAAGCTTTGCCTCCATCTTTGTTGTTCCTGCCTCTTCCTCTACCTTTGCCACCTCCTCTTCCTCTTAGGAAGTTGGCTTGACTAGTTGTTCCTTCATCTTCATTTGTTTGTTGCTTTCCTTTGCTATTCTTCTTCTTGTCCTTTGAGTACATTGCATGACCTGCACTTTTGTCACCATCTCCTTTAACATCCTGCTCAAATGTTAGCATATGACCTAACAACTGATTTAAATCAGGAGTGAAATGATCAAGTGATAACTCTGTAGACAAAATGAATGGCTTCCATTTGTCATCACCTCTTAAACCTGTAAGGATTTGCCTTACCAATTTATCCTCCTCAATGTCTTCATCAACAGCTCCTAAAGCATCTGCAATATCTTTCATTCTTGTCACATAATCTGAAATGGATTGAGAAGCCTTCTTCTTAAAGGTGGTAAACTCTGCCCATAAGGATGCCTTCCTTGACTTAGTAGTATTCTGGAAATGCTCCTCCAAAGCATTCCAAATATCAGTTGCACTTTCAAGACCTCGAATATGAGGTAACAAGTAATCATTGACTGCCATATAGATAATGCTCCTAGCTTGAGCATCTTTCTTCATCCAATTCTTCAAATCTGCTAACTCTTCCCTAGTTGGAACACTAGGATCTCTGAACTGTGGCTTCTCTTCTTCTCCTGTGATGTAGGCTATTAAATCTTTGCTCATAAGATGAGCTTCCATCCTCATTGACCATGCAGGATAGTTTTCCCTATCCAATTTCTCTATCTGTAGAGAATCTCCCATCTTGTGTCCACCTGTGTATTGAAATCTTCAAGCTTTATGAATAATATATGTACCTTTACTTCAAATTAGACTCCTTTTGTCTTTCTTGATGTCGTATGGTCTTCTCCTCAAGCTTTGCCTTCAAGCTTTCACCTTTTAGTTCTTCAATTGTTGAATTTCTTGAATCTGCAGCAGTCGGAATCCTCCTTTCCTTGATTTTGATGTCTCCTGCTCTGATACCACTGATGGAGAGTGTTAATCTCCAAAAGAATAACCTACTCTTATGATTAGAGCACCTCTATACCAAGAGTAAGTCAAAATCTTCACCAAATTAGAGGTTCAATCTCCAAATTATCAAAAGTTGAAAAATTCTGTGAAGAAGATAAAACATAGAAAGTCTACTGCACAATTTCTTCTCATTGACCTATCAAACATGTAAAGTTTTCTATGAAATTTTGTATGGAGTGTCGCCTAGAAGTTGCGCACCTCCTCCAAGTTAAATTTTTTCAAAAGGTTTAGTATAACTTGAGAAATCAACTTCACAAGTTACCTATGTCTAAATCTGCACTTCTTAGAAGTCGATTTTGACACCCCTAACTTCTAACACATAGTTCTATCAATCTTGAACCCGTTTAAACAAATGCTTGTAGATACAGGTAGCTTACCTTCTAACTTAAAGATTAAGTGCTTGCTTGCACAAAACTTTAAACTGTGGAGTGAGAACTGACCAAAAAATCAAGATCGAAATTTGCACCTGTTTCAGAGAACTGTGAACACTCATCACATATGAATGTTCCTATTAACAATTCTCCTAGCCTGTTTACAATTAGACTCTGAAACTCAAGTCATAGACTCATTAACTATGAACTTAGATATCCTCAAAAGGATTTCACAAATGATCTAACACAGACAGAGCAGACACAGAAACATCGGGCGCAATATTTCTTCAATTACTCAGAAAATTACAGTTGAGTGATGAGAGGAAAACTCAACTAACATTTCACATGTCTCATGACATCTAACTTCTCCTTTCTTGACTTCTATACTCACTCATCTATTCTTTCATATGCTCTCCTATCACGCCTCGACATTTCAAGGTATTTATAGAGAAATTTGTACAAGTCTATGACTAATCAAAGATCTAAGTGAACTATAACTATACTAATGTACATATGTGTACATTCCTCATATCCTCTGAATGTATCCTTCTTCCAAGCTTCAAGAATTGAATCTTCCTTCATTCTTTAATCTTCCAAACATTCAATTGGTGATTGGTATGCACCAACAGTATTGTAAAGGGAACAAGGCATTATCATGTTTCCTACACAATACTAATATGATCTTATTCTTCTAGTAGATAAGCAATCATCAGAAACTACCAGCAATATCATGCCTGAAGTAGGAGGAACCAGTTCTCACATAGGCATCACTCAATAGATTATTGATATGGAAAGCTTACCCATCATGTGCGAGCCGACCAAATGATTGGAGGACTTACATGCCATAAAAAGCATCCCCATATCCCTCGGGTGGCCACACCATGCTAGTTGGAAAGACCTCCCATTCATTTAGGGAGGTAGCAGGACCACTAGGAGAAGGCTCTTACCTTTGGGAGGCAGAAATAGAGTTCAATGGAAAATGGGGGAAGTACCATTTTTTCACTCGTGAGCTTGAGAAAGTATAGTATGCAGAAGAGCTTCACCCAAGGAGGTAGAAAGTGGGATTGGATATGTATTTTGGTGCTAAGCTTCCCAAATTTAATTTCATGCGATGTTACTATCTCATCAACACATTGACACTTAACAAGAAGACCAAATCTTCAAGCACATTTGTGATTCCATCTCTAACCAAGGGAAACAAATTGAAGAGATTGAGGTTAACCAACAACTTAGTGCATGATGCTCTAGAAATGAAAGGGATGCACATCCCCATTGAGAAGCAGATTCTAGTGCTAGAGAGCATGAAGAATGGAAACTCACTAAGCTCAAAGATATGGTGGCTGCGACACCCAACATTGCAGTCCACCTAAGAATGTGCATGCATTTCCCTTTTCGAGCACAAGACAGGTTCACCATGCCCCATAAGAAAGTATGGCTCACTTTGTATCTCATCGAGACTCGGAACCTGATCATTGATCAATTTCACCTGGCACACAAATGATGGCCATGCGAAGCTGTAATGTATGGATGTTTTTCCCTCACCAAGATTATCTATCGATGTCTTGCATATGGCATTCCAATCCAAAGAGCTATCATGTGGAATATGGTACCACAATTGAAAGGTAGAACTTCCACATGACCCCCACCAAAGAGGATGCAAGGAACAGTACCATGTGCTCAACCTTGAGGAGACACTTTAACCCCTGAAATCACTCCACCACAATGATGCATACGTCCATTCACACTTCGCATCCCAAGATGCAGCTCTAAGGGCCAAGTCTAATATTTCCTCTAGTCCCTGTTGATCTTAAATTTCTTAGAGGATCCCACCTAGAAGAACTCACCAATGAAGATTTTGAGCAGTTTCTACGAGAGGTGAACATTGAGTCGGGTGACGAACAAGTTGTGGAGACATCATATCCACCAGCAACTACATCACAAGTGCAAGTTACCATAGTCGACAAAGAAGAAGAAGAGGATGAAGATGAAGATGAAGAGGAAGAATCTGAAGAGGGTGATGATGAACATGAGGAAGCACATCATAAAGAGCAACAAGAAGTGCCCTAACTCATATGTGCTCCCACATACACCCCCCAATTACAATGATTGTACGACATGATTATGGCTCTGCAAGAATGACATAGAATCTCATTTGCATCAAGCAAAGCCTTAATGGATCATATCCTCACAGATGAAGGGGTGGACCTTAAGGTCATTAATTCACTCAAATTGTTAACAGAATCATTGGAAGTTCAAAAAGAAGTGCATAGTGCACTACCCTAGTCAATACGGTACAATAGATGAAGAATGGAGATGAGTCCATGGCTAGGCAAAGATAAACATATCCCCATATCTCAATCGGAAGCAACCACAGAACCAACGGCTATTTCAATAGCCATAATAGATCTTACCATGGAGAACTTTGTACAAACTTCACCTATCTCACCTCAGCAGCCCGTATCTCCCCCAACTCCACCACCTACCATTGTTGAAACCATTGTAATCTTAACAACCACTACCCACACCCATACGTCAACCGCCTCTTTCTCCTTCCATGAACTGATCTCTCAAGTGACCCTTTTTTCTTCCATCACCGATGCACTTCTTGCTTCATTTCTATTTGCAGAGTCCGCCATTGGCCACCCCATCATACCTAGTATAGAAGGACACCCGAGACCCACTAAGGGCAGCTTAGGTATCCTTGCTTACCCCCATTCCCACTTTTCTCCTTCCCCATGATCCATACTTTCCATTTGCCTCATCCATCTTTCCTATACCTCCATCGCCACCATCACCCCATCCCATTATGTATCATTCATGGAAAACCTCATTTATGTTCCCACCACACAAGTACTAGGTTCACAAACACCTATGTCCACTTCATTGTACATAGATACCACGATCAGCTCACCTACCATTCCCACCTTCATGGTATCTCCCACGTACACTGCACAGTCCGACCCCATGAGAAGTTTTCCACACATTGCACCTCCCCCTTCCCCATGCTTCCACCATCCCTGATCGCCCCTCCACCAACATCACTGGCACCATCGTGCATTGCATCCACCATTCCCATTCCCATTCCTATTCCCGCTATACTAAATCCTACCTCCTTTGCATCTATAATTGTAAGTAACACATTCAATACAATGATTCAATGTGTCTCAGAGCTTCAACAAGCTTATCAACACTTGGAAGAACAAAACGCTACCTTACATGTAGAATTTCAAAGATTACAAACATGCATTACAGCATTGGAGGCTAAGAATGAAACATCTAGGTCCAATACCTCACATTACAAAAAGCTCACGAGGAATTGGAGGCCAAGGTACTAGATGTGGACACCCAAGCTACCCAAGACTTGGAGGACATGCTACACGTGAAACAAGTAACCAATGCAAAACTACGAAGAAATCTAGGGCTTCTCACAATGTCTATAGCACTGGAATTAAAATAAGAGACTACAATAGTAGAACCAAGACAATCTCGAGGCCACTATGGAAGGGACACCGAGCACAATGATCAGTCCAACACGATTTCAAGTTGTTCCATCAGATGACATCAAGATATTGCTCAAGGAAAATGCTAGTTTGTTAGAGTCATACAAGAAGTTGGGAACAGAGTGTGCTGATCTCAAGAAGTAATTAACTATAGTAGGCACAACTAGGCTGGAGGCTTCCACCATCCCACAAACTATAAAGGAAATGGAAACCCTCCAGAAATAGGTCAAAGAAATCCAAGCATGACTCTTACAATATGAAAGACCACCCTCTCTGCTTGAAGACCCAAAGCCAAAAAAAGTAGTGGAAATTCCTATCGAAGAATCATTTGAAGAACCGTATCAACCCATGCGAGTACTCGGATGGCGCATTACTAAAGAGGGCCAAGAAACCTTTGAGATTGAGGCACCCAATTGTTTCAAACGAGTAGAGAAGATAAGCTATACTCATGATGATAGGGTAGCTATACAAATACAATCTATGTCAAATCTTGAAGAAACCGTTCTAAAGCCAGCTTATTTTTAGAACCTATCACATCAGCACCTCATCACCACTTTAGAACTACAATACATGCCATACTTTGTATTATTGGAAGATTATAATGCACAAATCAAGAGGGTTACTGGGAAATAACCCATGTTTGCTATGCAATTCGAGCAAAATGACCTACCAGAAAAGGCACGAGAAGGAACCATCTTCTAACCAACTTTGCATGCATGAATACTGAGAGATTATCTTGAAATGATGCACACTTGGTCAAATATGCCATTATACATTAAATGTAACCCTTGTAATTGTCATGTTATTCGTTGCCAACCATGGCCAACATTTGCAATCAAAGTTTGCAATACCAAAGGGTGTTCAGATTGGATAAACTATCCTTATTTTTCTCCCCCTAGAGCGCCATCCATAGTCACTTATATGATATCTACTATACACCAACGGCCATCAAGACTCAAGAATGTGCTAGACATTGTTGCCAAGATGTGCATGAAGATTTTTGAGCTAATGAAAGTCATTTTCAAAACATTCTAGAAAGTCCAAGCTCCATATATTTATGCCCCAGGGTTCTCTGAAGGTAATCATGACCTGGTTTATGATATGAGCCAAACACCCTCCATCAACACGATCTATGCCTAGCATGCGTACATTAAATATTTACTTTCTTGCTATAAGCAGACCTTTAAGGAGATGTTCTCTACAGGACTTTGGAAGTACCACTATGAGATTTTCATTCCCATACCCACCCACCTGTTGCACCTTTTTGCAATAGAAGAAGCACTCCATGCCAATCAGCTACAACTACCACAATTGGAAGTCCTAGGTCTAGTAGATTGGGATCAACTTATGATAGATCTGGCATGAGGACTGTGATTGAGCAAACATCAGCTGGTCATTGATGTTATCGAATACTACATCAAACAATCTTCAGAACAAGGGTCTGTCAAGGACGACAGATGCGATAGAGGGGGGTGTTCGTAGCAACCAGGGCAGTCAAGGTGGCATTACAAGACAAGGAAGTCATCAGAGAGAATCAAAACAAAGGGAGATTAAAGCAAGGTTAAGCAAACAGAGCAATCAACCAAGGCCTAGCAACTAGGCCTATATAGTTTTTCAAAGGATAAATCTTTTTCAACAGTGACTTTGATCACTGCACCCCATAATAAATACCCATTTTTATGATTCTTACTCTATTTTTGCAAGCCAAGGAGTCCTCAAGCTTGAGGAGTATTGTTGAGGTTGTAGCAAGGAATGACCAAAACCCTCACCACCTTGCATGGAAGCAAGAAGGAAAGTTCAAGAGTGACTCTCCTCTCATCCACCCCTACCTCCCACATGTTCAAGCCATTGGCAACAGCCCCATGCTTTGCCACATGCTTGAAAACAAGGAGAATAGGGAGTCGAGGATCCTTGTCCATGAGGAAAATACAACTACTCTACTCACACAAAGGAGAGACATGCATAGGCACACACACACACCCTCACACACTCACAAGACACAATACATGTAAATGTAAATAGTCTTCTTGGAGTAAATGAGATCATCTTCCATTGATAAAGGATTTTACATGAGAGCACGTCGACCGAAAGCTCCCTTCTTTACAAAAATGAGCTCATATTTATAGGCTAAGCTCTATTCCCCATGTGCCTCTTTGAAAAGTCAAAAAGGTGATTCTCTCTCTAACTGCAAATCTTCTAGGATATTATTTCCTAACAAACAAATCTTCCTAAAAGCATGTGTGGGGATTTCTACGATTTCTCTACGTGGGATTTGCTTTAAGAGAGCAAAAAAGGAAAATACCCAAGGTCACCTACACTATGGTATGACGAAATATCAAAAAGTGATTTTTGGAGAGTGTTCACATGTGACACTCAAATATATACAAAAAGGTTATTTCTCATGGTCTAGAGAGGGTTCTTGTGCACCATTGAGGGTGTGTGCATACCCTACAACCCAACACTCTCCCCCCTAGACTTTGTCATCCTCGACAAAGCTAAGAGGAAAGGAACATACACAACTGAACTTTATCCAAGTTGAAGCCTTCAGGTCTTCAAAATCTGCAATTTCTACAGTCAGCAAGGCTTCAGTCAGCAGTCTTCAATCTTCAAAGCTGAGCGACACAATCCCCTCGGGGGGCAGTTAGCCGAGCATTCCTCCCACTATGCAGTCTTTGGTAAGGCTGGAAATGCCTTCACCAGAAGCTCCCAAACCTGAAATGACATACAAAAGAGCAAGTAGACTGCATCTAGGAATGAGATAAACATTCACTTCAAATTTAGTTTCCACTTCAGGGAGCATCCATTGCTGCAAGACTTGCTCTACTAGAGAGAAGTCTGCATGACAATCTTCTTTCTCCTGCAATCCAACAAAAAAGATAGCCCAAAAAGAAACAAGGAGCGAAGTCAAGACAAGGAGTGCCTATCTTTTATGTTTCTATGATTCCATACTTTGTTATTTTCAAGAGGGAGTGTGACATTTTGCAATATAAAGCATGAGATGAATGTAGCCTATGGTCCTGCCATCACTTATACTATGTTCCTAGTCAACAAGCTTGCAAGTTAACATGAGTGTTATGTGCTCACAAAATGATTAGACAGTAGTGTAATGTTACAACTCCAAGCATTCATGAAATTCAAACAGCTTATCCAAATCTACTCCTGCAAATCATCTATAGGAGTCAAGAAGGATCATTGTTGAAGGTCTATAGGTGTTGACCCGAACTTTATTATGAGAAATTAAGCCTTACCTGAGCATTGTGAAACTAGGGAGTGACTTCCCTAGCAAAAAACAAACACTCGTAACCTTTACAATTAAACAGTACCAAATAGGTCAGAATCAACAAAGTCACCCCTACGTGCCTGTAACTTTCCTTTGATGAATACATGCTCATATTATAGTGAGCATTCTTGAAGTACCAGCATTCTGCACCCTAAACCATTACCGAAAGGTACACGAAGTCAATTATTCACGGTCTAGGAGCCCAAAAAGGTGTGAATACGTAAAGTTGTTGAATGAATTGAGCAACCAAGTGGATCACATTTTGTGCAATTAAAGCTTATAAAGTGGAGCTCCAAGCATTATGACCATACAGAAGTTAAATCATATTAGGTCAATCATGAAATACAGTCATGAGCATTTATGGGAATTCCAGAGATAGTAACTCATGTTTCCTGTGTCCTGCAAGATCATTATCAACATGCATGGTCTTTGCCTAATACTGGCCTCTAGTTCAATTATTAATCATGGGGTTTATGCACAAGTGTGATTCTTTCTTCTAGGTCTACAATAGCCCTTTGGATTTCTGCAAGCAGGTTGGGGAAGTGGACACAACTCATTGCTACTTCAACTAGATGATGCCACAATCATCCTTTTCATGAACACGAGTGAATGCATGCAATCACCACAGACCATATGAAGAAAACAGCAAGCTATGTTATCTTTCAGCACTTCAAAATCTGTCAAAGTTTTTTTCAACACACCACAGCTCAGTTAGTGTGGGTGTATGTCTTCATTTTTTGATCCTGCAGCATTCATATTAGTAAATCATTTTACAATATAGCAACGATAAATCCTATTCCCAGGAGCCAACATTGGCTTTCCTCCAGGTTTGCAATCACACAGAGAAATACAAATTTGAGCACAATATAAGTAATTGAAGAGTTCCTTCACCTGAAGTTATTAAGAATGAAACCCAAATCTTTTAAAGGCTTTGTTCGAGCTGATTAAATAACCAAATAGGATGCTTCTAGCGAAATCATGATGGGAGCATCCAGGCACCACTTCAGTTCATCCTCTAGGCATAATGGCAGTAACGATTTGTCCAAATTCCATGTAACTGTGAAAGGCGTGGCCATTCATGCATATGTGCATGCAAGCATAAACACCAAGTTTTCGAGTAATGGTCCTGTAATTGTCCTTAGAGTAAAAAAAATCGAACATTTTTTGTCAATACACCAAAGATTAATACGAGTTTCGGCCATTCATCGCATGGGAAAGTGGTTGCAATCTCTGCATACAACCCTACATAATCACATATGAAACATTACAGTGTTGGTCATTCAGTTATAGGGAATCCAATTACTTCACATGTCTCTATCCGGGATATTCAGGGGAAATGATCAATGAATGAATCTTAGTCACTAAAAAAGAGACCATGAATCAGATTCACAAGAAAGACTCATTGAATGATGCTTGCAAAGACCAGTATGTGGTGAGATTTGAACTAAAAAACCGTCCCATATACCCAAAGAGGAATGACTCAAAAAATAGGAGCCTTACAACATCCTACCACCCAAATGTCTGTAATAGATGCCACGAGTTATTTCTGCAGCCAATTTTTGAAGCATGCACAATAAACATTTTATAGTAAGTACATGAGATAGATGCTACATTAATCTTTTAGCTGCTCGCCTCGAGGAACTAGTAGTCAAAGCAAGGTAAGAGAAGAGGCACATTGATGCATGGAACCCCGCACCACTTCAGCATATCTATTTTGAGTGGTCCTTCCTGGCAGCCAAAGTCATAAGCATAGGCATCCACCCTTTGAAACAGATATGAGGAGAAGCTAGAGACCTGCACTCCAGGGATGCAGAATTCGATTCTTGACACAAGGCACCCTGAAGCAGATCCTATATCATAGAAACGGCTGGAGGGCATACAGTTGGACATGCCACAACTTGGATGGCGAACTGCAAGGATGAAACATAAGGGAAAATCTATAAAGACACCAAATGTAGCATCTTCCAGCATGGCGAGAGACATGGGGTTGAGCAGAATAGACAAGTCTGGTAGAGTGTGAAGAAGAATCCCTCAGGGATGTGGTCGAGGGGACAAAGACCCAGATGGAGCCAAAAGATCATAGAGAGCCGTGAAGCATGTTTCTCCAAATCCTTCATCGTCCACGGGCATGATCCCTCAAGAAAGTTTGAGTGATCTGAATGCTCAACCCTGAAGGAGGATGAGGGGTGCACAGGTAGCGGAACTCCCGCACACGAGAGCAACCATCGGTCATGCAGGAGAACACCAACAGACATAAAACAAGCTTGATTTTTTTCAGCACAAGAACTTGAATGTGCACATCTGCGTCTCCACAGAGAAGAAGGTGTGGAAGGAGCTAATCCTCGACAACAAGGAGCACAAAGACTCAACTTACATAAATGAGCCATAAAGGGTCTACACAAAGCAAGGTTCAACCCATTCTTCCACCTGCAGGAGTCGGAATCAACCCACAGGAATTTTGTTTTGAGTAGCTTGTGACGCCAAGAACTTGCCCACCTGAGCCATCCATATAAAAATGTTGAGCCAAGAACCTGGGTGAGCCAGAAGGTGTAGCAGACATGCCACATGCAGTAGCCAAAATATGCCATAACAACAGCAACAGGTGAGTTGCCAAGGAGGCACATACTGCGGGATGGATCTAGAGAGGGGAAAGGACGGAGAGGAAGCTTCCTCCCCCCCTTTCGCACGCAATGGAGCGGAGCAGGAAAGAGGCCCAAACCGGTACTCAGAAAAAGAGACATAATCTATTCTTCCCACACAAGTTGAGAGGATGGAGGAGCACACACAGAGCTCGCCGCCATAGCCCTAAGCTCGCGACAAAAAGAAGTATGGACAGAGTAATCCTACCCCCCAAATACCTCATACACTTCCATATGGCATTAATGCTCCACCAATGCCTCTCAGACAGACTGCCAACTAGGAGAGAGAATTTACCCTCCAGCACACTCACATTCGTGACTTAAATGTCACATGTGTGACCAACTAGATTCTTGAAGTGAGCGATGACCCTCTTCCGGCTTGCAAACGGTACTCATTCGTGATTTTAAACTGCAGACTATTAGAGGGAAATGCATAGGTGAGAGGGTTAGGGGATGTTTTTGTGAAACAGTCAAATTGAACTAAAACTATCTTACCAAAGCAAGAAAATAGGGAGCTAATGGCCCAATGGAAGGGTGAAAGTGCCAAGCACAAACTCAAATCCTACGTAATTGAGCAAAAAAGATTGCAACACAATACTTTACCACATGTTCTTGAGCTCTCCAAGTGATGAAAGGCCAACCATCCCCAGCAACGGTGCCAAAAAGTGTCGAGGTTGTAGCAAGGAATGACCAAAACGCTCACCACCTTGCATGGAAGCAAGAAGGAAAGCTCAAGAGTGACTCTCCTCTCATCCATCTCTACCTCCCACATGTTCAAGCCATTGGCAACAGCCCCATGCTTTGCCACATGCTTGAAAACAAGGAGAATAGGGAGTCAAGGATCCTTGTCCATGAGGAAAATACAAGCAAATACAACTACTCTACTCACACAAATGAGAGACATGCATAGGCACACACACTCACAAGACACAATACATGTAAATGTAAATAGTCTTCTGGGAGTAAATGAGAGAATCTTCCATTGATAAAGGATTTTACATGAGAGCACGTCGACCAAAAGCTCCCTTCTTTACAAAAATGAGCTCATATTTATAGGCTAAGCTCTATTCCCCATGTGCCTCTTTGAAAAGTCAAAAAGGTGATTCTCTCTCTAATTGCCAATCTTCTAGGATATTCTTTCCTAACAAACAAACCTTCCTAAAAGCATGCGTGGGGATTTCTACGATTTCTCTACGTGGGATTTGCTTTAAGAGAAGAAAAAAGGAAAATACCAAGGTCACCTAGACTATGGTATGAGGAAATATCAAAAAGTGAGTTTTGAAGAGTGTTCACATGTGACACTCGAATATATACAAAAAGGTTATTTCTCATGGTCTAGAGAGGGTTCTTATGCACCATTGAGGGTGTGTGCATACCCTACAACCCAACAAGTATTAGGTCTAAGTACATAAAAATTTTCATATTCTTTAGAGCTCGTTTGAGCCCCCAAATTAGTCTAGGAACCTAATTTTTAACAGGTCGGACACTATGTTTGGACAGGGCCAAAACTACTCAAAGACTATAAAAGGAGCTAGAGAGCTCATTTTTGGGTTTAGCAAATTGGGAACTGAAGTAAACAAAAGATCTTGTAATATTGTTTTTGGCTAATGAAGGATTCCATTGCTCCATCTCTTTGTCTTGTTGTGTGTGCATGTGTGTGTGTTTATGTGTGTGCATGCTTGTGTGCCTCTTACTCAGTCACTTGTGCACTTCACTTTCTCACAATCGTCATACCCTCCTCATCACATCTTCTGAGATTCAAAATTATGAGGTGTATCTCCTCACGTTGGTACTTGCCATTGTGCTAGAGTGACACCAAATTTGTATGTGCACTCATCTTGATTGGCATGGAGTGAAAATAAGGTGCACATTTGCCCTCCTTGTGAAACTCTAATAGGCCTACACTTGCCTAGATACTCTCCCACCACCTCCTTGTAAATGCAGTTCTAAGGTGCTCTTTTGCATATGTTAGCACCACTCACTCACCTTATTCTTAAGACATGGATCATGGGCGACCCCTTGCCTTGTGCTTGGGACATTTATCATGAGCAACCCCTCACCTTGTGCATGAGACATAGATCATGGACGACCCCTTGCCTTGTGCTTGGGATGGATCATGGGTGGCCCCTCGCCTTGTGTGGCGCAATGTGGGTGACTCCATAATAACAAAGATTGGGTGCTCTCTCGCCTTGAGTAAGGGCATAAGGGGTGATCACATAAAGAAGGTGCCATTTTTTCCTCTTGAAGCCGATAGCGGGTGCCTACTCACCCTCCTAACCTAGCATGGAGACTAAAGGTGATTCCACACTCACAATATCTTGGCAATATCAATAAATAGGGTGACCCCATTGGTTCCACATCGATGAGTGCTCTTTGATAGAAGGTACCTTTTAGATGCAATATAAAAGGCGACTTCAAATTAGGGCAACCTCACTCGTATAATGCATCCTCCAAATAAGCATGTAACTAGGGCGACCCTCAGCCCTTGTGCCCCACTCTTTTTAGGACATAAATTCTATTTGGCATGGTGATTGGGGAACCCCATGACAAGGGCAACCCCACCAACTCTTTTATGCATACTCCTTTGGCAACTTCAATTAATCGCATTAGGAGCAACCCATGACCCAATTGATGCATCCCTAAGCTAGGGTGACCTAAGGCATTAAGTGTCCCTCTCATGCTTGTACACATCTTGATTCAAGGCGATGCTTGCTTGGCACCTAAGGCAAGGAAACAAGTGATTCCACTCTTGAGGTCCAAAATAAGGCTACGTGAAGGCCATTTTTGTCACAACCATAATACGGTAATGTTGTGACACCCAATCTGGTCATTTGACACGGCATAGGATAAAAAGTGATTTTTTCCAAGAGTAGCGAGAAGAGGTAAAAGGTTCAAGAATTGCAAATGGAGCCATCACAAGGCCATGCAAATGTGATGATCTCTCAGAAAAAGATCTAAAAGTGGACTAGTGACCTTCTAGAAATAACTCCCTTCTACAAGTGTCTACCCTCTCTTAGGCTACCACTCACGTCATTTTGCAGCACACAGTTCATGTTACAGTACATTGTGATGCTTCAGACAAATGTGTAGTTTCTTTTGAATGCTCAGTATTGTGTGCATATTGGTCATTGTGCTAGTAAGAGGACTGAGTAGGTAACTTTAGGGACAAATGAGTTACAAAAAGAAACTAGTGTGAGATAACTTGGGTTGTGTCTCTTGTCACATGTTTGCATATTCTTTATCTCTTTGTAATTTTGTTGGGATCATTTGGAGTCAGAAGTCCTTGTGATGTTCTATTATCCTTATTCTCTTTGTTTGGGAAGTGTCTTTTGACATGGGCATATTGTAGGGTATATTTCCCTAAGCAAGAACCCCCTTGAGTATAAGGCATCATGGGAAGTGTGTCTGCACCTCTTCTTTAAAGAATTTGCGATACCAGTTGTATATTTTAGCACACCTGATGGGACCCTTACATGTTGTATGTGAGGTATCTACTTGAAGTAAACATTCATTCTATGTTATTTTCCTTTGATTTTTTAGTCTTGTTTGGCTTCAACCAAAACTTAGGTGAGTGGGTACATAAACCATACTGAGTTGATAGGAAGTCTCTTTGAGTGCACAAGAGTCCCAAACTCTCAACTCAACATCTTCCTTGACAACCATTCACCCCTATATCTTTAAATCTTTCCATTGAACTTTTTCAAGATTAATCCTCTAGACCTCTTTCTAAAGAGAAGCCTAGGAGAACCCTCATTTTCACCTTAGACACCTTTGAAGATACCCAAGCACCTCTGGAGGACCTTGCAATTTTTTTACTCAGGTTGAACATCAAATTTCCTATTTTCGAAGTTTTAGTGCACAAAGACGCCGATGATCATTTAAGGAGGTTCACCTCCTTATGTCGAGGACAGGGACTGCAAAACCATGAAGATGCCATCTACTCTTGATGGACTTGCAGACAAGTGGTACACTCAACATACAGATGGGCACTTTGCTACTTGGGAAGCCTTGATGACCACTTTTTTCTAGACATTTTGTCCAAGCAACTCTTTAGAACAAGCTTTGGATCAATTTGAGAATTTAAAGCTCCACCCAAGTGAATCTTTTCACAAACTTTATATACATGCTAAAGCTCTTTTTTCTAATTTTCCACATAGATATCCAAGAAATTTAAAATGAAACTCATCATAAGGTATATTTATATCAACTCATTAGGATGGATGCAAAGGTAAGAATTAGTTTACTTAAGACTATATATTTTGCCTACCTGAGCACACCACCAAGTGTAGATGGGTACATGATGGACTTTCACCTTGCTCCACTGACAGACTACCACAGTTCTAGATTGATTGTTTCTTTAAAAAGTGATATTATGATAGGAGTCATAGTGGATGGTAGGTCCAATATCAACTTGATGATTGAGTTCACCATCAAGAAGTTGAAACTTGACTTGATGAAAGCACCACCATTCACTTTGAGATTGGTAGACCAACACCGGGCCACACCATTGGGAATCATTGAAAATGTGCTTATGATAGTTCAAGGCAACCAATCTTTGTAGGATTTTTTTGTTATTGGATTATCCTCATAAACCTCCTTTCCTCTACTCCTTGGAAGACAATGGGTGAGGCAAGCCAAGAAATTACACGATTAAGGAAGAAATATGCTATGGAACTCTACAAAAACTAACAATTAGTTGCATATACATTCAAAAGAAGGGTATGACAATGCTAAAGTGACTTGGGATACAATGGATATTGAGATAATGCTTTTCTTGCCACATGAAAAAGATAATATGCTTAATTGGATGATGGACATCCCAGAGTGCTCCACAATGGAAATAAATCAAGAATTAGTTCAAAATGGACTACGTCTAACCTCTACAAGCAAAAGTGAATTTCAAGCAAAAGAAGCACAATTAGGCTCAACTGAGGTAAAACTATGTAATTGACACTCATTTAATGAGGAAAAAGGTAAATTGGGTGATTGCACGAGAATAGGTATAGAAGATAAAAAAGGCCAACATGTGGCCAATTTTTGGTACCTCCCTCGTAGTGGCCCAATTGTGTGACACCTTCCAGGTAGCCAAGGTGGCAAAATTGGGCACCTAATTTTTGATGAGCCTACCAAAATAGGCAACTAATTTTTTGTAGGTCTCATGAAACTAGGAACCTTATTTTGGATGATTCACCTGGAATGGGTGACTAGATCTTCATGGACCATCACAAAGTGGGCACTTAACTGATACTTGACAAGTAGGCAAGAAATCTTTTTCGATGCAAATTAGGCTAATTTTTCAAGTAGATTTGACTCCTATTTTTGCAGACGCCTCCCGAGAGGTAGGCACCTGCATTGGGAAACTTGAACAAATTGGCCTTAATTTGTCAAAAAGACACCACCCATTTTCATTCCAAGAAAAACTAGGTAATCAAGCCAAATTCAACAATTTTATGGATGTAGCACCAGAAGGTGCAGAACATGTGAATGCCCCTCGAGAGGCCAATTTTGACTTTGGAGCCAGAAATTACCTTGCATTTTTAGATATTCTAGACAGATGGACTAAGGAGCATATCAAAAATCACAAGCTAAATGCCACCTTGACACAAATTATTCATGATTTCTCAAGTGATACTTCCTGATCAATTCTTGTTCAAGAAGTGAACCTTGGAGATGAAGAAAACTTGCAAATAGTCCACCTAGCCACATGATTGTGGCATTACCCAT
Organism: Ceratopteris richardii; assembly: GCA_020310875.1. Taxonomy (NCBI): domain Eukaryota; kingdom Viridiplantae; phylum Streptophyta; class Polypodiopsida; order Polypodiales; family Pteridaceae; genus Ceratopteris; species Ceratopteris richardii. The sequence continues at coordinate 806,382 of MU260073.1, forward strand.
TTTACTACAAAAGATAACTTCTTTGTTTTATACCTATAAAAGTGCCTTTGCTTGGTACTATAAAAATTTCTTAGGTATTCAAGAAGATATTGGACTACATCGAATCCCCTTATTAGAGGGAGCTTCATCTCTAAGAAGCAGACCACACCGACTCAATCCGAAATATGCAGAGGCACTGAAGGTGGAAACAAATAAGTTAGAGGAGGCAAGTATTATTCTTCCTATAGAACACTCAAGGTGGCTTTCATATATGGCTATTATACCAAAGAAAAATCGTGGAAAGATAAGAGTGTGTGTTGATTTTTGTGCCCTAAATAAAGTAACTATTCAAGATGGTTTCTCGCAATCGTTCATAGAGTAGATATTGGAAGAACTAGCTAACATACTCTCCATAGTTTTGTTGATGGATTAAGCGACCACAATAAAGTTCTCATTAACCCTTAAGATAGAGATAAAACTACCTTTGTCACTTCATGGGGCACTTATGTCCATACATGCATGGCTTTTGGCCCTAAAAAATGCACCTTCATCATTTAAGCAAGCAATCTATCTTATATTGTGTAAATGGCTAAGAACATTTCTCTGCATTTTCATGGATGATTTTTCAGTATTCTTGGGTACAAATAAAAGAGCCGTGGTTGAATATTTTCACCAACATTTGGAAAATTTGAAGGAAATGCCTCAAGATAGGTTTGCAGTTGAATCATGCTAAATGTCAATTTTTGGTCACCAAAGGTACCCTCCTTGGCTACATAGTTTCTTGCAAAGAATAAGTGTTGATCTTGCTAAGGTAGATGCCATCCTATCCATGCCCATTCCATAGAATCCTAAGGAAGTGCAAAGCTTTTTAGCCCATTGAGGATACCAAAGGAGATTTATTCAAATATATTAGAAAATAGCTAAGCCTTTGCCAAGAGTTACTAGCAAGAAGATACCTTTCTCATGGAGTCTTGAAGGAGAGAATGCATTCAAAGTGAAAACTAAGGTTATGTACTGCACCACTCTTAACTATTCCTAATTGGTCACTTGAGTTCCATGTGCATACAGATGCAAGTCTTCATGCAATTGGAGCAATTTTTGCACAATCATCAGCTCATAGGGTGGACCAACATATTGCTTATGCAAGTAGGGCACTTCCAAAGGGCGAGAAAAATGTATAATGCCATAGAAAAAGAAGCTCTGGCTATTGTTGCACTTCAAAAGTTTTGTCATTATCTTCCAAGAGTACATTTTATTATCATCTCAGACCATCAAACATTTAGATGCTTAATCAATAAGCCTAGAGTAGCAAGAAGGCTTTGGCGGTGGGTATTAATTTTTTAAGAATATGATTTTGAAATCCACATCAAACCAGGCAGGGAGCATTACATGGCAACAACCTGTCAAGGACAACCGAGTGTGAGAGGCCAATAGGTATTAATGATGAGCCCATAGATAGTAGTATTTTTCTTATGGTAGCTCAAATTGATTGGTATGATGAAATACTACGATTCCTCACTTTGGGAGAATTCTCTTTGAGCTTGTCTTCATTAGAGAAAAGGAAATAAACAATCAGTTTTATGAATATTTCCCAAATGGTATTCTACACAAATGTGTCTATCTGTAAGAAGTAAGCCTTTGTCTTGAAGATGCGCATAGTCAAGGACATCTCAAGGGGGAGGACTTGGCACACACGAAATCCTCCATTAAGGTTTATGGTGGCATTATATCTATAGGGATGCCACTAGATATGCCAAAGAATGTGACATTTGTCAAAGTTGTGCTCCGTGTCCAACAAAGCTAAATTTTAAACCCTCAACTGTCTGAAAGGTGTGGTCTCAATTCTATTGGACCCATCAATCCAATAGGTCAACCAGGTAATAAAAGGTATAGTTTGATGGCGAGGTGCTATTCAACAAAATGGTTGAAGCTTAGGCTACTTCAGATTGCAATGCATCAACGCTCGCCAAATTCATATATAAACAAAATTTCTCACAATTGGGATGCACACTAGAGGTCACTAGTGATAGGGACACTATAACATGGAGTATCCCTCATTAGTCCTTAGTAAGAGGTGTGAATCACCTGTTAGATATTTACATGAGTGCCAAGTGGCACTCATGTGAGAGGCCATGAGTAATTGCCCCTTGTCGGTAATGAGAGAGAGAGAGAGAATATATAGGATTCTTCACACAACTAGGCGACGAAGGATTACTTTGGTCTCCATGTCTGTGTGAGTTCCATATTTGTAGTTGGTCATCAACCTAGAATGGTGTGCAAACCTACCCCAAAATAAGGGGGCTCATCCGGAAGTCTATCAATCGGTATCAGAGCCAGTCGACAATGCAACAACAACTGAAGGCAAGAACGCCCATGAGGCCACACTATAGGAAGTGCCTGCGAAGGCATGCAATAGAGTGCACATGTGTGAGCAGGAGTCGACGGGCTCAGTCCCCCCTCCTCCCCTTCTCTTGGATGTAGAATAACCAAGGAAGACCCTCATTATATACACCAATTTTGGTGTTGCTAAGTCCACATGTGGGATATTTCAAGCTCTCCTCATAGCCCTTCGCCGCTCAAAACCTGGGACAAGGAGGTAATTAACTTGAATTTTTGATTTTTTTTGTGAAGTTTGGGAGAGGAAAGTAAGCTATGGATCAAGTATTTGGAAAAAGCAATGATGCAAACATGTATTATGGGTTGTGAAGATGGGGTACCGGTCATTGGTATAACTAAAGAAGCTTCAGGTTCTTAGTTTTGGGCTTCCAAAGTCACCCCCTCATCAAGAGTTGCTCTCTCACTTCCTACTTTTGACATACGCACCTTCTCCGAACCGTAGCTTGGTAATCCGACACCCAATTTGAGTGCCACAATGTTCAAGCAGAAGTGCCACTTGTACCATTTTGCAGTGTTGTGAATTGTTGCAGAAATGGCAAATGCAAATGGAATGAGTCATCTTATGAGCGATAAGCTAGACAAGAACAACCTCCATGCTTGGAGATTCAAAATGATGAATTTCTTGATGGGAAAAGGCTACTGGAAGTACATCAAAGGAGAGAATGAAAACGATATGATTGGATATTGGAATTTATGGTCTTTGCACTTCTTATTTGGTATTCCTTGGCAAATCCTTGGTAAGTGATGTGTTTGTTCTACTAGATGCCTTCTCCATTTTGGAAGGCTCTTCATTCTTCTTGATTTCCTTCATATCTTCTTTCTTTTGCCAATGTGTTGGAGCTGTTCTCTCAAGGCTAGCTATTCTACTCATAGCACTTCTCTACTCTAGTCTAGCACCCTTGTTTTCCACTACCACATCCGATTGTTCTATTGGCGTTTGAGCTCTAGTCCAATTTCTGAGGGGAGAGATCCAGTTGCACTACATTAGCCATTGGCAATCGTAGCTCCTAAGCTTTGCTTAGCAACAAATGATGATTGATTTGGAGAAGATTTGATCAACCAAAATCCCTCTGCAGTGCTTCAACAGAAACTAGAGGACCACTTTCGGACCTATTTTTTCATCATTTGGAATCCCAATTGACTTTTTTCACTTGGAATAGCTTCATATTCTTGAAGTACAAGTGTTGGAATACCTATTTTGGGCTAGCTAAGAGAGGTTAAAATTAAAAGTGCTTCAGTTTGACTCAATTTGTTCATTTGACCCTATTGCTATATGTTTTTGGCATCATTCTTGCTGGTTTTTGGTGTCTAGAACCTCCTCAGGCCAACTAGATATTTTGAATTTTCATTTAGGCCTCGCAAGGATTGTAGAGGAGTGCCTTCAACCTTCAAAGATCGCTTGGATTTTGCTTTGGGATCTTCATTTTGTATCAGGGAAGTGCTCTAGTACTATATTTCTCTTCGTCTTGCATATTTAAGTTTACTTCCATTCTAGTTAGTAAACGCGGGTAGTGAAATATGGATTCCAAGGGTAAACACATCTTAGAACACACTTCTCCACCTAAAGAACAACTAGAGGACCCTGAGCATAGGATGGAAGAGGTAGAGCTTGAGTAGGAAGTTGAAAAAAAAACTAGAGGAAAAAGAGCCACAACAAGAAGAGTATTCTTATGAGGAGCTCCACAATGAGTTTTTTACTCATGAACAACTCAAAGTGTTAAAAGAACAGACCCTTAGATTAGAGAGAGACATAGGTAGCACGATGTCTCTCATTGAATAGCTTAAGTCTCAAATGATCTCACTTGAGACACGTGTCATCTCTTTCCTAGCTAGGAAGGAAAGAGAAACTCCTACTCTTCCTGTAGACAGGGCTAGGAAAGATTCTTCTTTTCCTACTAAGCACAAAGGAGAGAGTTCTAGGGAAGCTCCTTGCCTAAAAGACTTGAAAGCACCTACCTTTACGGGGGATGACCCTGAGAGAAACAAGGATGCAATCTACATTTTTTTGCAAAACTAGAATGATTTGCATCAACTAAAGGGCACCCCACCTGAGTACCATGTGTGCCACATGGGAGCGGGTTAGCACCCTACAGAGACAGTTTCCCACTTTAAGACTACCTTCCCAAGATTCTTCTTAAGGGGAAGGATACAAGGAAACAACACGAAGATATGACCATGTATTGTTGTTACATGGGGATATAGTGGGAGTGTTGCTTTTATATATTCTCTCTTTCTCATAGACCTTCCAATACCGTTTTGGAGGGCAAAAATGGAGTTAAGGGGTAGGAAATGTAACATGGAGTATTCCTCATTAGTCCTAAGTAAGAGGTGTAAATCACCTCTTAAATATATAGAGTAGGATACTCACATGAGTGCAAGTGGCACTCATGTGAGAGGCCATGAGTAATTGCCCCTTGTGGCTAATGAGAGAGAGAGAGAGAATGTATATGAGTCTTCACATGGTTGGGCAGCGAAGGATTACTTGGATCTTCATGTGTGTTTGAGTTTTATATTTGTAGTCGATCATCAACCTCAAACGATGTGCAAGCCTACCCCAAAATAAGGGGGCTCATGAGGGAATCTATTAGGCACACATTTTGTGAATCACTTACTCCGACACATTTTTTATAGGTGCAAGATCTACCACAAGGATTCATGTGCGTATTATTCTAGAGCAAATGGGCTGACAAAAAGCTCCAACACAATTTTGATGGGACTACCACAAGAATTCATGTGCTTATTGTTCTAGAGCAAATGGGCAGACAAAAAGCTCCAACAAGATTTTGATGGGGCTACTTCATAATCTTTCTTTTGACCACCGCAACTCTTGGCCACAAGCCCTCATTGGATCAATTTGGGCATTCCTTACCATAAGAAGGTGTACTACTATTGAGAGTCCCTTCATATTGGTATATGGTAAGGAGGCACTTTCTCCTTTTGAATTCATCATTAGAAAAGATTTGGAAGAAAAGACTGTCAAAGTTGGCCCTCACATTAGAAGGCTAACAGCATTCGAAGACTGCAAGGAAGCAGCAATGAAGAGATGGCAGATAAAGCAAGAGGAGCACAACCAATTTTACAAAAATCATATGAGTGCTAATGAAGTGAAGGAAGGAACCTTGGTCTTGGTGCATCAGATCCTAGGAGTACCTGACAAAATGGCACCCAAGCGGGCAAGACCTTATAAAGTGGCAAAGATACTACCTCAAGGAGCAATACAAATGGAAGACTTGAAGGGTGAGAAGATGCCCCTAGTTAACATTTCTAGGGTGAAGAAATACTTCAACACAAGTAAACATGATGGAATTCATTCACTATATATACCGTCAGCTCATTTCATTCTTGTATTGTAGTTCATTTATGTTGTCTCTTCCTCATTCTCAGGAAGAAACTCTTTCAAGAAAAGAGTTTCAAACTAAGCCTAGTGCATACCTGGGATGGAATTTGCCTCCTTGAGACTCATCCACCACTTATAAGCATGTGGACCAAGCAAGAGACTCGTCTCTAGCACACGATACTCAGGTGGGGTGAGCCTGTAAGTGGGAGAATATAGCATCAAACACATTTAGATGAGTAGGAATACTATCTGTGTCCTTCATGCGAAGGCCATATAACTTTCTCATCAGATACAATTTATTTGATAACGTCTCTTTTTCATATGTATTCTGTAACTTCTTTCAAAGATCATCTGCACTTTCACATTCTAATACTATAAAGTAAACATTATCTGCCAGGTGCAATCGAATGGTAGACCTAGCCATTTCATCTAACTCATCCCAATCATCTTCATCCATGTCAGCACGCTTCTTTGAGATTCCATTTACTGGCCTCGATTGCCTCCTCTGAATCAGCACATCTTTAATCTGATTCTTCCATAGAGCAAAGTTTATGCCATCAAATTTTTGGATATCAAAATGGTCTTTACCCTACAAATTATAGCTCCTCCTCGGAACACTGGCACTAGACCCTGATCCACTAGACATGCCTGAGACCTTTGATGTCATGATGGTAGAGAATAGAATAGAATGATAATGGAGCTAGAAGAGTCCAAACCCCACTAAGGCTCAAAGAAGGATGACCAAGTGTCAGATTCTAGGAGAGAATTGAGCAGTATTCCTAGAAAAATGAATTAATGAACAATAATGACCAACCAAACGGAGTATGTGAAAATAAATGCGCTCACATCAATAAGTGTATCAAGGAGCAAATCAACCACTGTATAGTTGATAAAACCAAAAATCTAGAAAAAAAATTTGCTAGAGTATCCTCTACAAAATGAGCATATGACGAGTGTCAAAATCTCATAAAACTTCAAGTACTGACATGTTTACTTGCATGGTGAATCACTGACTCCATTGTATATAATGAGTTATCCGAAAGAAGCCAAACCCATGAAAAACTATCATCCTATGGTGAGGCTAGGTAAGTCTTCCACCTGCATCATCGAAGAGATCCCAACATCTGGGTGTCTCCCAATTAAGAAAACCTCACCACAACCCTCTTTTTCAAATGTAAAAGGCTTTATGCAAAAATGTGACCACTATATCAATGACAACATGGATGTACATAAGCGGTATCCATAGAGGCATACATAGTGTGTATGTGCTAGAGGCATACATAGTGTGTATGTGCTTAATATATGTAGTAAAATGGCACTAAAAAGCTGAATTCAATGCTCAAACACTAGCCAAGAACACCTCCAAGTGTTTATCAGCTTTGTTCTTTAGGCTCAAAAACTTGCATAGACTTGCAGTGGATGCTCCCATCAACACTAAAACCCTTCAAGAAACTTGTAGATTAACTAGTGTGGCTGAAAATAGAGCCCCAAAAAGGTGAACATTTGTTGTTGAAGAAATACATAGAACACTCTTCTTGATGATCTTGGACCTTTATGAAGAGAACTATCCATTAAAGTACTCGAAAATGGCTCCAAAAAACAAAGAACACTCTTATTGATGTTGTTGGAACTCGTGAAGAGAACTATCCACGAAAGTACTCCAAAATGGATCCGGAAAAACCCCAAAAATGCCTCAAAAATAGTCTTTGACAACAAAGAATGAAGCTTTAAGGACCCTGAAATTATTGAAGATAATGCCAACCTTAGTCTTTCCCCTTCTTCAAGCACCACAAGAGTGTAGCTTAGTGGCAAGAGATTTCCATGGTTAAGCGATCTCCAGGGGGGAACAGTACTCGGATGGGTGACCTCCCGGGAAGTATTAGGAGCCTCCGTTTGTCCAGTGGCCATTTGGCCTTTCACATGGATATTAATGGTAACAATTTGTAAGCTAAAAAAGAGCTTACATGGACTTAAAAGTCCCCTAGACAATGGAGCCAAAAGTTTGATGCTTTCATTAAATATCAAGGCTATTCTTGAAGCAAGTCTCTACACAAAGAGATGCTCATATGGTAGCTTGATATGCTTGATATTTTATGGTGATGATATGTTGACTTTTGGGAAATCATCTGATGCCTTGTCATTGCTCAAAAAGAAGTTGAGTGAGACATTTGATATGAAGGATTTATGGGATGCCAAACATATTCTTGGCATGCATATTACTCATGACAAGAGTAAAAGACGCATATATGTGTCTCAAAGTGAGTACATATCCAAAGTACTTCGGTTGAATATGCAAGGTGGCCAGGTGTTGCAGAGCTAAGAAGAGCAAAAGGCAGAAAAAAGATGGGCCCCAAAATTTTTCCGATTTGGACACTTTATTTTTGTATCTTAGCCATTGTGCTGATCTAAATGCACTAGAGGAGTCCTCTAGATGCATAACCCCAGATCATTGTAATATATTCCTTGTAAATTAGTAGGAAATTCACCTTTTAGTTAATAAACTGCCGGTCTCTTGTGTGAAAGGACCATTTTTAGGGCACATGTATATAAGTCACTTTGTGACTCTTTGTAAACACTATTTGCCATTGTGAAGAAGAGGAGCTTGAGAATTTCAAATTTGCCTCTTTCTTGCAGATTTCTACCTTCTCTATGATCTTTGGTGTGTGAGTAATGCTTGGAATGTGTGTGTAGGACTGTTCTCTACCCCTCCCCACTGTTTTTGAGCTACTGTAGTGTGTATGTGAGCTAGTACGAGTTGTGGAGTGAGTGTGTGTGCTTCCCACCATTCACTGTTTTGGTCATAACTTGAAGCACAGTTGTCAAAATCAAGAACTAGCTCTAGTAGATGCGTCTCATCGAGAGCTTTGAAACGAACCCACTATTGGCCATATTCGGAGTTTGGAGCTGGGACAAATCCTTGATTTAGTGAAAACTACTGTAAGTGGTATCGCAACAGACACTTTCGGTAGTTAAGTGAGTTGGAGAGGTAGGTTAGTCTTTTCTCATGCATGTGAGCTGAACCACTTCATTTTCCATCACGTGAGCACAAGTCCTCATATGCTTGGTTAGGTCGGTTTGTCGGATTGACAAATAAGCGTGTGTCAATTCCCCACTATATGCACTTGTGTGGAAAATGAGATTTAGTCTCTTTGGCACAATTCCCTAAGACTTCTTGACTTAGGTACACATGTTTTTGGTGTCGTTGCCGGGTGGCTTCGTGATGGTTATAGTTTGAGAGTGACAAAATCGTACTTGTAGAAGTGAACTCCTTCAGTGGCATTTAGTCAAACACTTTAGCACTTGTTACTTCACATCCCGAAGATGTGTGTAATGAGTTTTTAGGTTTAGGGTTAGGAGAGAGGGAGAGAAGAAAGACTTAGGGTTAGGTGAGCAAGAGAAGTGGAGTAGGAGTAAGCCAAGATTACCAAGAAAAATCCCAAAAAAATTACCAAATTAGTGTAGTTAAGTTTCAGTCACCAAAAAGTATAAAAACCAAAAATTTCGAGTTCATTTGACATTTGCTTCATTCTGGTATCATCTGAGCGCAGCGACTGGTATCGCCAAGTTGGTATCGTGCAAACTGGGCCCTCACCCTTACCTAGTGACCTCAAGGCTCGTGCATTACAACCTAAAGGTAAGCTACAATCAAACTTTAATCTCAAAAAGTCTGAAAATTTGCATTTCCACGTGATTAAAGTCCCGATCGGTATCGCGGGGTGGGACAGAGTGTTTTTTGAACTTCTTTTAGTGAGACAGTAGGCTAGGAGTGAAGAGGGTTGAGAGAAGAGCAAGGGGGGAAAATTTTTTTGAATTTGGAGGTATTTTGGCTTGAGTATCGCGATCGGTTGAGTTTTTGGTATTGCGATACCAAAAATTCCCTTGTATCACGATACTCGCCGAAGTATCGTATCATCGATTACCAGCCTTGGTATCGCGATACCACTTGTGGTATCGTATTGCCTGGTTGGTATCGCGATCACACTTTACCAAAGTGGTATCGTATCGCGGTCCACTTTCGGTATCGTATTTTCTCACTTCCCAGTATCGTATCGCGATACCATTTTAGTATCGTATCGTGCACGTTGGTGGTATTGTATCGCCACTTGCATTGGTATCGGATCGCCACTTGCATTGGTATTGTATCGCCACTTGCATTGGTATCGTATCGCGTGACTTGCTAGTATCGTATCGTGCATTACTCAGGTATCGTATCGTGGGGAATTCTAGTATCGTATCGTCACCCTTTTTGGTATCATATCGTCCAAATAGTGGTATCATATCGTGCAGTTCCTGGTATCGTATCACTCAGTGCATAAGTATCGTATCGCCCAATTTTATGGTATCATATCGTGGATTCCCTAGGTATCGTATCGTGACTGGATTTGGTATCGTATCGTCTAGACTTGAGGTATCGTATCGCCAGAGTTTCCAGCATCGTATCGTGCCCAACAGCAATATCGTATCGTCTGTTGCCATAGTATCGTATCATCTAGAGAAGTGGTATCGTATCGTCTGACGAGCAGTATCGCCTGGTGCAGTATCGCCAAAAGTGGTATCGCCCAGAACTTTTGGAGCATTTTTAAAGGCAAATTTGAGGCATTTGAGGAGCCACTTAGGGAGAGTTTTAGAGACCTAGAGAGCCCCACGAGGGTGAACAAACTTGAGGTCAGGAAGGGTGCTAAGTAGCCGGAGAAGTGTCATATCTTCCGTTGGAAGTGCTGCTCAGGTCAGTCACCGCTCAGTCTATTTAGACACCTCTAGTGACTCAGAGGAGGAGATACCCATGACTTCAGAAGACATGCAGGGTCCCACTCCCGAAAGAAACTTCATGACCACTGTAGAAGGAGAGTATCGCACTTCTTTACAGTATGTTTCTACTAATGCCCAGGAGATCCCCATCTACCTGGATGGTTTAAATAGATCTGTGGCTAGGATGGTGACTTCCATGGATGCAACAATTGTGCCTAGATCGGTTGTTAAGTATGAAGGAGGAGCATACATGGACAAGCTGGGTCACATCTACATAGTGACTGAATACCCTGATTTGATTAATGAGAGGGGAGAGTTAGTGGACAAGAAAACTCAGGGAGACCAAAACCTGAGGAGTTAGTGACAACCCCTAGAGGCAAGTCCCAAGTGACGCGAGTCTTGAGAGGGGACTTGATACCTCAAGACGACTAGCTATTGGAAGTCTATTTGATCCATGGATTGGACTTGTTACTTCAAAATGACTCACAGGCCCAAGGAAGAGAAGAAAGTCCGATGACTTTTTATGAGTTAAAGGATCCGGAAGACGAGTCTAGAATTACATACCTAGATAGGAACCAGAGAAGGTATTGGCTGGTAGATGCCATAGATAAGGCTCAACTGAAGTATATGGGTTTGCCTGTATTTCCTCCACGAGAACAGGCAACCACCTCTCAGAACCCCTTCGAAACACAACAAGAGGTAGAGCACACAATGTCGGGACAAATAAGCCAACGGAGTGTTCCTAACCGTGCTCACGTGCAATTCACAACACGCGGAGTGCAAACACACAATCAAACCCGCCTAGGAGTAGGAATCAATACCGACCACCAGTAAGGCCATGACCACCAATAGGAGTGCAGCCAGGAATACCCCCAATTAGACCAGTGGTTCCCACCTTCCCTGTATTGCCCAGGCAGCCAGAACCAATGAGAAGATTGAGACCTATTCAGGTGGCCAAACGCATGAGGAATCATTATGACGGATTGGGAGAACCTTATGATCACATTGTTGAATTTAAACAAGTTTTAAGAGCGGAACAAGTAGACGACTTCTTCGTGCACTATGAGTCATTCGAACTCATCCTCACAGGAACGGCTCTAACTTGGTTCCAGCCATTAGACCCCAACCAATTTGGAAATATGGAGCAATTCTTTCAAGAATTCATAGGGGAATTCACTAAGAGAGGGATTAAACACAATTCTGCATCTTTAATCCATAGATTTTGTAGAACCCTAATGAAACCATGAAAACAGCTGCGCAAAGATTCAATCAGTATGTTGATAGATGTCTAGCAGCAGAGAGACCCACTCAGCAAAAAATGATATCATTATTTTTGGATGGACTAACGAATGGAACTCTAAGAATGCTAGTATACATAAAGAGGCTACAGACATTGAGCGAATGCCTACAGGAATGTATTGAATTAGAGGAAAACCTAGCGGATGATCTGAAGAGTACACCAAGCCCCACTAAATCAGAAGAATCTCGGAGTATGGTTACTTCCAATTCCAGTCATGTGGAGGAATTAGCGGAGCTGGTGGCAAAGAAATTGGGAGTCCAAGGACAGAGAAATTACCAACACCCAGCCTTAAGAGTGCCTATGTTACGAAAATGTAGTCTATGTGGAGGAGATCACCCCACTCACTTGTGCGTATGAGGAGGAACTGTTGTACCGCAAACATATCCTTACAATAGACAGCCCCATCAAGGAGCTGCCTTGTATTGGGCACATAGAACAAAAATACACCAAGCACACCATGGAAAACTGCCCATTCAATAGGGAGGCATGACTTCTACAACCACCTCAGTATCGGCCATATGGGTATCCACCTAGAGAGCCAGGTAGAGATATGCCCAGGTACAATCCCTACCCAACACCAATAGGAGCACCGGGACCATACAAGCAAGCACAATATCCACAACCCCAACCAGTGTTAGGAACACAACTATCGCAGCCCCAACATGTGGTACCAGTTAAGTATGCTCAACCAGAGGAAAACCTAGAAAGAGCCATTGTACCAGCATCACCTATGACCAGCGTGGAATCGACAACTCAGGTTACGAGCAATTTCAGGGAGAGTACTATCCATATGACACTAACATGTCTGAGTATGAACAAACCTATGATCCACACTACTACGGATACGAAGGATACAAATATGCCTATGGGCCAGAAGTGGAAACATTAATGTACACCGCACCTAAAGCGCAGCCACCCGTAAGACCATCCCTCAGACCACCTATGCCAAGAGGACCTTGTTATAGATGCGGAGGAGACCATTTTATTAGGGAATGCACTCGGCCTTACAATCCACCACCTCTTAGAACTTGGGAAGGGTATTGCAATGATTGCGGGAAGGAACATCTTTTCAGAGACTTCCCAAAGAATCCCACTAAGGTCCAAGACACCGCATCTATTAATGTAATTGAAGTGATAGAAGCACCTGGAGGTGATAAGGAATACATCGTGCCCTTAAAGGCCATTACACGAGCTCAAACAAAGGAACAAGAAGAAAAACAACCAGATCTGGAACAAGAAAACAATAGAACCGTAAACCCCAAAATTCAAATAGTGGAAGATTCAGAGGACCCACATGAGAATACCCAGAACATAAAAGTGAAAAAATGGAAGGAAAGAAGAGAGAAGCTCAAAGAAAAATGGATGAAAAACAAAATTCAAGAAAATAAGAAACACACAAGAAGCAGTAAGGAGCATAAAGAACCAGAGATTCGGGAAGAAGTTCCCATTCCATCGCTTATCCGAGAAGCAGAGAAACCAGGATCAATTCTAGTCAATATAAAACCAGACGACTTAGACATGTGGTTAAAAGCATACCAAGCTAGAATTAAGGACGGACCGAATGTGGAACAACACGAAAATCTTTACCCACAAGGAGAATTAGAAAAAGAGAGGATTGCTATATGCAGGAAACACAACCCTAGAAAAGTCTATCCTAGCCCTTCCATAGACAAGGATAGCAGAGGAGCAATACAAGGAGTGTGTGAAAGCCAAGGATAAAGAACCTAAAGAGAAGGATGACAAATGTGAGCGAGTGAAACCCTAGGACGAACCTATGTCAACAATACCTGATTTAGAGGCTGATTGGCCAAAACAGTTATGGAATAGAATCCGAGAAGAACAATGGAAGAGGAATGGAGTGATTAATCCTCCCTTTGAGGAATTAGATGTGGAAGTTTATCAACCAAATCCCAACATGGAAGAAGTATATGAGGAAGTATCAAGACTAGACCAATATAGAGAAGAAGCTCAGAGCATTTCAACCCTACCAAATTACATGGGAGAATATGAAAAGGAATCTATGATAATCAGAGCACCCATAGTACAAGGAAAGGAAAAAGGAAGCTCAGATCAGAATTCACACAATCTAACAGAACTTAAAAAGACAAAAGTACAATGCAAACTGACTGTGGAAGAACTACTCCGTGTTAAACCACAATTATGGAAACAATTAGCAGGTCAACTGGAATTAGGACAAGAGAAGGACGAAAAGGAAAACAAGGGAAAAGAAAACCCATCGAAGATACAAATCCCAGTAGATAAGGTGGGAGAATTTAGTGAAGGAGACGAAGGTAATACATGTCTACCTATCACTTAAAATGGGTACATGACCAAGGCTATACTAGACATAGGAGCAGGAGTAGGAATTGCCACCAAGGAGATTTTGGAGAAATGGGGAAATCCTGCCTTACGACCCACATGCATGAAGCTCCAATTAGCAGACGGTCATGTGGAGAAACCCTTAGGAATATTGGAAAAGATCAAATTAACCACCTGTGGAGTTGAATTTGAACAACTTTAGCCATCTGTAAATTTGAAAAGGCTAACAACTACGAAATGATATTAGGATGACCTTTTATGAGACAAATGCGGATAGTACAAGACTGTAGACGAGACTCTTTATATCTTCAACATCAAGGAAACACCACCAAAATAAACTTGCATATGTTCGCATATCGAGATGTACCCCCACTACAATGGAATCCTATACACAAGCAAGAAGATGATCTATCCATTCATAGCACTGGATCAAGCGACCAATCATGGATGCATGAGGATGCCCAATTATGGATGTGTAAAGAAGCCAAGAAAGAGGATACTAAAAGGCAGTTGTGGCCAATAGGACATCCAAACTACCGACCTGTAGAGGGCCCAATGTATATGCCTCAAATCTTTCTTGATGAAACATTTGAACCGCATGGATGGATGGAAATCTTAGCAACCTTGGATGTGTGTGTGAACGAGGAAGTTCTGACGATGAATGAATGTGTAGACGAAGCAGGTTATGACATAAATTTGTACATGGTTGTCCTGCAAGAGGTGGAAGCAGGGGAACTCTTAGAGAAGGAGTGGAAAGAGGAATATAAGAGTATAGAAATGGAACCAGAATTTGATTCGGAAGAAAGCTACCTAGAAACCATTCGAACTAAAAATAAGCAAGAAATGACCAAACTCTTAGCGATAGAAGCAGCCCCCAGTGTCAAAGCAAGAGGAAAATGTGAGTGAAATCGGACCAAATCCCGACCTTTTTGAGGTTCCGGAGCATTTTAAAAGGTATGAAGTAGAAGAGAGAAATATAGCCATTCAAATGCCTAAGAGAGAGGCTCGAGAAGGAGAAGCATGCGACAACAAAGAACAAACAAAAAAGATCATAGTAATAGTGGAAGATGGAGAAGAAAGATGTACATCCATAGGTAAAGATGTCTCAACGGAGGAGGAAGAAGAATTAATACAATTGATCCGAGAATATCGAGATGTATTTGTGTGGACATATAAGGATCTCAAGGGTGTGGAACCCTCTATTTGTTCTCATAGAATACCAATGACGGCAGAGGCAAAACCATCTAAACAACGCCCTTATACATACAATGAGGTCTATGCTGCTAGAATTAAAGAAGAAATAAACAAACCACTAGCAGTTGGATTCACATATGAAATTTTACATACCGAGTGGGTATCGCCACTAGTAGTTGTGCCTAAGAAGAATGGAAAACTGAGAGTTTGCATTAACTTGAAAAAGGTCAATGAAGCCACTATACGTGACAGCTACCCATTACCCATCATTGACCATCTACTGGAAAGAGTAGCAGGAAAAGAAGTATATATCTTCTTAGACGGATTCTCTGGGTACAACCAAGTAGCCATAGCTATAGAGGATCAACATAAGACCGCATTCGTGACTGAATGGGGAGTCTATGCTTTCCGAGTAATGCCTTTTGACTCACTAACGTGCCTGCTACTTTCCAACGATTGATGTGTCATGTTTTTAAAGAATCTTGAAGAAGAGCATGGAAGTGTATGTAGATGACCTATGTACATATTCAAATCAAAGGCAAGACCGCATTTTTGAATTGCGGAAGATAGTTAATAAATGCCGACAATATAGAGTCTGCCTGAACCTTGAGAAGTGTGTCCTCATGGTAAGACAAGGGAAGATCTTAGGACACATAGTCTCTAGAAATGGAATATCCATAGATGAAGACAAGATTAAGGTCATTTTGGAGCTTCCTAGACCGAAGAATGCAAAAGAGGTGCAAGCATTTATGGGGCATTTTGGATACTATCGTCGATTTATCCACATGTATGCCATAATCGCCAAACCCTTGTATGGACTTTTGACTCAATTCACATGGACAGAGGAATGTGAGAAGGCATTCAATGAGTTAAAGAAGCGGCTTAGCACAACCCCAATTCTAAAAACACCAAATTGGAACGAGCCTTTTCATATTCATGTGGATGCTTCAAATTACGCAATAGGATGCATATTAGCTCAGCCGGTAGATGAAGCAAAGTTAGATCACAAAATTGCCTATGCGAGTAGGCAACTAAATCAAGCTGAGAGGAACTATACAACTACAGAGCAAGAAGGATTAGGAATGGTCTATGCAGTGAAAAAATTTAGACACTATCTCTTATCCAACAAGTTCAAGTTCTTCATAGATCATCAGGCATTATTGTACTTAGTCAATAAGCCGTGTAACACGGGAAGACTGGTTAGATGGTTTCTACTATTGATGGAGTTCGACTTCAAAGTAATATGAAAAAGGGAAATACCCATGTAAGAGCAGATCACCTCTCTAGGTTAACACACGGAGAACCACCAAGTGGAGTACCAAACGAATTGCTAGACACTTATTTGTTTAATCTAGAAGTGTGTCCAAAGTGGGCAGAGAAACTAATTCCGATACTCACTCATGGCCCACAACACTCAATCAATAAAGAGAGTAAAAAGGAAATTCTACAATCAAGGAATTTGCACATTATTGCGGGAAGTGTGTACTATAAGGAACCCAATGGTGTACTACTGAGATGTGTTGAGGAGGACGAGCAAAAGACACTGATTGAACAAGCCCATGTGAACAAATTGAGGACACACAAAGGAATTCACGGAACTCTAAGAGAATTGAAACGATTAGGAGTATACTGGCCTGATATGCCTAAAGCAGTCCATGATTATGTTAGTAACTGTGCAGAATCGCAAGAGACGATCCCTGAGGATCATACATCCTTACCTTTCTCTACAATAGCACCCAATTGGAGCAAAACATTGGTAAAATTCCTAATGACAAGAGAACATGAGGAAGGAGTTAGCTTGGCAAGAAAACGATCCCTAGAGGAAAGGAGCAAGGATTATGTACTCATGGGAAGACACTTGTTTAAGAGAGGAAAAGACAACCAATTACGACTATGTGTGCATGAAGGAGAATATTTACCCATATTAGAGATGGCACATGCAGGTGCGGCAGGAGGTCATTTCTCAGCCAAGAGAACGGTGAAAATGATCCTCTTTGCGGGCTTGTGGTGGCCAACTCTACATATGGATGCGAAAACCTATGTACGAAGTTGTGAGACATGCCAAAGGGCCAAATACCCGATTCGAAGAGATGACATGCCATTGAGACCTATGATTTGCGCCAGAGCCTTTTCTAAATGGGGTATTGATTTCATAGGACCCATTAACCCATCGGCCAAAGGGTCACATGCCGAATACATCATAGTAGCCACATATTATTTGACAAAATGGGTAGAGGCAAGGGCTACTAGAAAAAACGATGCTCAAACCACTGCTCAGTTTCTTTTTGAGCATATATTCACTCATTTCGGATTACCAATTGAGATTGTGAGTGACTGAGGAACGCACTTCATTAATGAAGTAATAAAGTCTTTAATGAATGAGTTTTTAGTGATCCATAAAAAATAAGCCCCATACCACCCCCAAGCCAATGGTCAAGCGGAAAGTTCCAATAAGGTTTTATGCACAGTATTGACAAAGATTGTCAATAATGGGAGGTCTGGTTGGGACAAACAATTGCATCATGCAATTTGGGCCTTCCGAGTTGCGTACAAGACTGCCATTGGAACTACTCCATTCAATCTAGTATACGGACAGAATGCAATTCTGCCAATTGATTTTTTGATACCCACTTTGAGAGTAGCCCAACAGTGTGAATGGACAGGACATGAATTATTCGAGCAACTAGACCAAATTGATAAGTTACATGAAACTAGAATACAAGCTGTAGCAGGTATTTATGCAGCTAAGCGAAGACAAAAATCATATTATGATGCACACATAAAAGACAAGAATCTAAAAGAAGGAGACTTGGTCCTAGTATACACCTTCAAGCAACATGCCAAGAAATTATAAAAACGTGGATATGGACCTCTAATCATTAATAGGATCTCTACAAGCGGAGGAGTTAATCTAGCCACTCTAGATGGAGATATTCTGCCTAACTACATAAGTGGATGTAGAGTGAAACGGTTCATGGAGCCATTGACGGATCAAATGTTAGCAAGTCTCGTAGGTGCACAAAATAGGAAGAGAGAAGAAGAACGAATTAGAGAAGAAGCACGGCAGGAAGCTTTAGAGCGCATTAAGAAACAGAAAGAATGGATTAGGCAACGAGATGAATGGTATCTCCAAGGAGAAGAGCCTATCCCCATGGCTAATTACCAAGTCCATAAGTCTGACATGACTAATATCAACATGTCCCAGCCTTATTTAAACCTAGGAATTGGAACAACGGAGTACCGGTTGATAGATGCCTTGATAGACTCAGGAGCAGGACTCAGTTGCATATGAAATACGATCATCCGAGATCTTCAAACGATTATGACACCCATGAAAGCTCATATGATAGGAATTGGAGGTCAAGTCATAGCATGCATTGGAGAAGCCATAGTATCCCTCCACCTAGGAAATTCAACTATGGAACAACGAGTCCTAGTGTGCAAAGATGAAGACAATAGAAAACTTGATACTAGGACAAGACTGGATCATTGAGAATGAAGTAAGCATCCACCTAGCGCAAGGATACATTTCAGCCAAGATAGGACACAAGGAAATTTTTAGTCTATTAGGGGAGAAACCCTCATAGAGACCGGAAGTCATCAAAATAGCGAAAAAACTCAAAGAAGAGCACGTAGAACATGATTCTAGCCCCAATCTCTCAGAAGCAGGTCCGAAAGAAGAAGAAATTTCAAACCCTAACATATCCACGGAAGAAGTGGATTCATCCTATTCAATTGATGAACAAAAAGAAACCAAGAAGATCAACACTCTTAGAGTTTCTCACACGATAGAAGGATCACCAACTTGGAAGACCACCATCAACTACTCACATTCAGGAAAGGTCAACTTCAAATGGGTGCGCAAGGATCAAGTGAAGGAATCAGAGATCGCAACACCAGCTCATAAGGAGGAAAAGGTGGGCAAGAATTCTCCTTCGTCGAAATCTAAACCAAAATGACTCTTGCAAGTATGGTTTCCTAGGCCTTTGATTGAAGCTCAAAAAGCATGGCAACAAATGTGGATTCCCAAGAAGGTTAGACAAGCGGCCATTAAAGAAATAGACAAGCACGAGGAAACATTATATCAACACAACAGTACCATAAGGATCAATGAGCTTCGTCACAAATACCTCAAGAGAAGAAACCCCACACCTCCGATAACCAAAAAAAGAAGAGATACCCATGGAGCATGGCATAATGAGGCAAAAACAAGGTTCAATACCTCTACTACAAAATGGATTTGGAAACCGAAGCAACCGCAAGGAATGGAACAACAGAACCACGAAGATTTCTGTTGCACTCATGAAGCTTCCAATGCACCTAAAGTATGCATGATAGGGCCACAATACAAAGCCAGGCATTCAGCACATGATGTACTCAAGAGAATTAGTAGTGCACATTCTCCAATGTGGAATAGGTCATAGCTTCAACTTCCTTAGGAATGGACCTACTATGTAAATAAATAAATCCTTCGGCTTTACTAATCCTTGTTTTCTTTCAGAAAAGAAAAGAAAAACATGCGGTACGAGATCCTACTTGTGCAAGCTAGGGGAACGGAGTGACAAAATGAACGACATGTCACTGCAATTCACAACACTAATGCTATGTCTTCTATTGAAGCTAATGATCTTTTTAATACAAGTGCAGATGGCTTTTGAAGATTCTGAAGCAACTATTCAGGAAGAAGTATTGGAATTCACCTTACAAAGCATGACAAAAGCAAAAGGACACTAGTTTAGAGAAGATCAACCAGCGGGAGATTATCTATTTCTAATAACAATCAAGATCATGGACACGGATCATCAATTCCCAATCATGTCTTAAGATTTTAAGGTGGTACATGAGCTTCCATCTACCATTGACATCATGAAGAAAGCGGGCATCCACAAATATTTTGAATTACCAATCTACAAACCTGACTTTCAAAGGTGCACACAAGTTATGAATACGTTGCAGGAAGCACTACATGATCCATTGGTGCCAAAGGCCAGAGTCATGGATGAAGTAGGTGAATGGGTCATGGTTCAGTTTACACATGATTTAATCAAAGAAGCCTTTGCATGGGAGAAGGATGGAAATACTGTATTAAAAGAAGAAAGTCAAGGGGCAAAGACCAGAACCTTTACTAACATCAATCAATTTGACATAGAAGAAAAAGTCAGACTCATTCATCAACATTTTTGTTTTCCTAAGATGCATCGATACACTGCTCCTCAGAAGATCATCGTCTAGCTGCTATCACACGCCATCAAACAAATTGGAAATCAAATTAATATGACTCCATACATACAAGAAAGGCTATTCGAGGCAAAGAAGCAGTGGAATCACAAGAAGTTCCTGAACGGCAGTGTAGCTCTGACCATCTTGATATATCATGCCTTAGGTATTAGAGAGCACCTCCAAGAAATGCCATCATCGACAGCCATGGCTAAATATGCCAAGGTCGCCACGGTCCCAAGAAACAAAAAAGGATTCAAGATCATTGAGGAGGCAGAAACTAGCTCTCAACCCAAAATGAGAGGTACAAAGCGATTAAGGGAAGTAATGCAAGTAGAAGCTGAAGTCCCAGCCACAAAAGGGGAACACGTGCTCCCAAAGACAAGAATTGAAGAGCATCGACGAATTATAGAAGAGGAATTAACAAGAGCCCTAGAAGACACACATCAATACATAGAAGGTCAAGTTAATCTACCAGTGCAAGGGCACCATTACTAGCAAGCCCAACAAGACATGGAAGTAAAAAAGAGGCTAACAAAGGTGCATCGGTACAGAGAATTAGGGTTGGTCAATTCAAGCTCATCTTCAGATACACAAGAAGAGCCTAACACCTCCCTATTGAATACGGATATTCGAAGTGACTCAAAAGATGATGGACAATGGGAGGAGTTAAACGAAGTAAACTACAATGCAGAAGAAGAGGGCATAAAGGTGAATGACCCCCCCATCAACCCCAATCAAGACACCATAGGCAAAGAGGTAAACCAAGAAGGGATACATGTCATCAAAATAAATGAGACCTCCAAAATTCAAATCCAAGAGACTATGCTTACAAGAGAGGGGTCATTCAAGAATCCCAAGGAAGAACCAAAAGAAACTACGGTGGAAGAATCAGGACTCTTCACTCCAATAAGGGTTGTGGCAGAACCCTCCCCCATGGATGTTACATTTCAAGGGAGTGCCACAAAAATTATCGACCTAGAAGAAGACAGAAAAGAACCAGAAGTACAACTACAAATCAGACAACCACATAACAAAACTATATATGTGGAGCATGAAAAGGATGTACAAACAGGAGAAGCTCCAAGCATTCCAAAAACGTGGTTGAATGTCGACGTCGCTCAGCTCAAGCCAGTAGTTCAACATATGATCAAAACTACTATGGATACACAACAATTGATGCTTGAGGCTGATGCAGACTATGATAAGACGATGCAGGAAAAGCATGAACTTCGAGAAATAGGTAAGAACCTTTCCGTCCAACTGAGTTTAGCACAAGAGCAAATAACACATAAAGAGAACGAAGTTCAAGAGGCCAAGCAGCAAAGCAAAACATTAGAAACAGAAAATGAGAAATTGAAAGAGCAACTATAGCAGTTACAACAGAAATATGAGGCTAGCGAGGCCGAGAAGACACGGATGAATGCACGAAGCAAAATATTGGAATCACAAATCAAGATATACATGGATGAGGTAGAGAACTTAAGGAGCAGAAACAAGGAGCTGATGACAGTTCTTCTGAGTAATCAACCTATAGAGGTTCAGGAAATGCCAGAAAAAGACATAAAGACCATGGAGGAAAAGACAGCTAGGTATGAAGATCAGCTCAAGTAGGAGCAGGCAATCATTGTCGAATGGGAGAAAAGATACATAGATGATACTGCAGCACTAAGGATGAAATGGAAAAAGGCCGAAAATAGATATCTAGTGCAATGTAAAGAAGACACTGATCAACTTGTTGTCGTAGCAGAGGAAATTCTCAAAAACAAAGAAACAATTTCTAAGGCTAATGAAGAAATCAAGCAAAAGGATGAGATGATAAAGCAGCTACAAGAGCGGTTAGAACATCAGGCAACAGAGGGGACACCAATAGTTCCAAAATCCACAGCGGCTACTGCGGAGATTGAGGTATGTCCTCTCTCTTCCCCCCTCCATCATTCGTTGATAAGGGAGGAAACGGAGATCCAATCTGAACGTAATCATCCGGATATTGCAGAAGTGAGCCGACATGAAAGGGCACTAATGGTGTCCCAGCTTACTGTAAAATTTGAAGATCAAATAATAAAGGTCATGAAGGAAGCTCAGATTGCAAGCAAAAATTTGGAAGAGATATTGAAGCCATTTAATGTACCATATGGACTCCTTAAAGAGCAAACACGGAAATATATAAAGACCATGACAAATCAAGAGCCTGACAACAACCTCCAGTTCAGCAATAATACATTCAACTATACTCAACAAGAATTTGAAAGAGCTGACCCTATATGAAGGCAAAAACTTTTGGAAAAGAACCCTACACTACGGGCACAATGGGAAGCATCACCATATGCCCTTCAGGTAAACTCCTTTTTTTCTCTAGTACCACGCAGACGATCCTGGTTGCATTTTTGGGAAGGACAACACTAGGGTACCATAATAATCAATGGCTCAATTATCCACTATTACCAAGTCCACCGCATAATTACCTACCAACGGAAGAATACATGGTGAAAACCATGGAATTTTGGATTGCTCGATATGGCCGTCAAAATGACTAATAAGATTCTCAGCATGTTACTTACAGTCATCCAAGTCTTCCAACATGCCAAATATACCTTTTTGAACTTCATCAACATTACACAGGGATCCAAAACACTTATTTTTTATTTTTCAACTATCCCAAGCCGATTAACTCTTATGGCATTTTATTCACGGCTCATCTTTTTGCCAAGCACGTATATGCAGACATTTGAAGAAGCATTTTTCACCAGCTTCTTTGAAATTGATTCAAAATTTTTTGTAAAAATGACTTCAAATCTTAATGCAAGACTGCTGGCCTACGAAACAAGCTTCTTTGCGGATCACCGACAAGCACCAGAGGATGGAGTGAAGTCAAGACAGTGGAAAGAGTTCATGATATGTAACGCCAATCTTCTTAATCAATGAGAGCAAGCTGCAATACAAACGTACTCACGTTGCCACAAAAAGCCTGCCGGGGACGACAGAGTTCATGAGGAGGGACATGTGGAAGGGGAATCAAGCAAGAACAGAAGAAGAAGAAAATCAAAGACTAAAACTGCTCAGTAAAGAATGAAGATTATAAAGCAAAAGAACCACCCTCTGCCCAAAGCCCCACAGGGGCACGCATCAGGCAACAACGCCAAACACCTAGGTCCTGAGGAATGGAATTAAAGCACAATAAAAACCAGAACATTTCATGGGAAGGACAGACCAGGGCCAAGAAGTATCCATGAAGAAGTGCAAGACAATATTTGGCAGGTACTAATCCTTCCACTGATAGCGTGCGATGGCAGAAAATAAACAGGCTCAAAGCAATACAACAGGTCAGATGTGCGAAGACAAAGACAAATCAGAAGACCAAAAGCTAGAAAGAGGGAGAGACTGAAAAGTTGAAGTGGGTGACTAAGAATATCACATTCTTAGCCACTAATGGCATGCATGGCAGCCCGACTTAACATAGCTAACCCAACATATGAAAGAGCCTTGGACAAGTGGTAGACATAAAAGCAAAGCCTGTCAAGGGACGACAAAGACAAAGAGGGGGAGAGTGTTGCAGAGCTAAGAAGAGAAAAAGGCAAAAAAAAGATGGGCCCCAAAATTTTTCTGATTTGGACACTTTATTTTTGTATCCTAGCCATTGTGTAACATATTCTCCGATGTAAATGCACTAGAGGAGTCCTCTAGATGCATAACCCCAGATCATTGTAATATATTCCTTGTAAATTAGTAGGAAATTCACCTTTTAGTTAATAAAGTGTCGGTCTCTTGTGTGAAAGGACCATTTTTAGGGCACATGTATATAAGTCACTTTGTGACTCTTTGTAAACACTTTTTGCCATTGTGAAGAAGAGGAGCTTGAGAATTTCGAATTTGCTTCTTTCTTGCAGATTTCTACCTTCTCTATGATCTTTGGTGTGTGAGTAATGCTTGGAATATGTGTGTAGGATTGTTTTCTACCCCTCCCCACTGTTTTTGAGCTACTGTAGTGTGTGTGTGAGTTAGTACGAGTGTGGAGTGAGTGTGTGTGCTTCCCGCCATTTACTAGCACGGTTGTCAGAATCAAAGTCCAGTAGATGCGTCTCGTCGAGAGCTTCGAAACGACCCCCGTATTGCCCATATTCGGAGTTCGGAGCTGGGAGAAATCCTCGATTTAGTGAAAATTGCTATAAGTGGTATCGCGACAGACACTTTCGGTAGTTAAGTGAGTTGGAGAGGTAGGTTAGTCTTTTCTCATGCATGTTGGCTGAACCACTTCATTTTCCATCACGTGAGCACAAGTCCTCATACGCTTGGTTAGGTTGGTTTGTCTGATTGACAAATAAGCGTGTGTCAATTCCCCATTATATGCACTTCTATGGCAAATGAGATTTAGTCTCTTTGGCACAAGTCCCTAAGACTTCTTGACTTAGGTACACACTAGGCATTGAGTACACCTTTACCTACATGTATGAAACTGAGCAAGGATGATTGCCCTAACTCACATGAGGAAAAGGAATTCATGATCGAAATTCCTTATCAATCTATTCTTGGTAATCTCATGTATGCTATGGTAGTTACGAGAGCAGACATTGCATTTGTAGTGGGAGTTGTGAGCAAATATATGTTTAACCTTAGCAAGAAGCATTGGGAAACAGTCAATATGATTTTGAAATATTTGAGTGGCACTAAGGACAAGTTTCTATGCTTGGTTAGAGGAAAGCCATCCATTATTGGTTACAGAGATTTTGATAATGCTAGTTGTGTAGACAATTGGAAGTCTACCTCAAGGTACATTTTTCACTTTGCTAGAGGTGATATTTCTTGGGGATCTCGTATTCAGGAATGTGCAGTTGTTTTCACTACAGAAGTAGACTATGTTGTAGCAAGTGAGGCATGTAAGGAAGCATTGTGGATTTCTCATCTTGCTTGTGATATAGTTCTACCTCAACATGTACCTGATTTGCTTAGTGATAGTCAGAGTGTTATTTCTTTGGCTGAGAATCCAGTCTATCATGCAAAGGCCATGCACATCGAGGTGAGGTATCACTTCATCATAGATTTCTTAGCCATTAAGCACATTATTCATGAGAAGTTTCATACTAGAGATAATGTTGTAGATTCTTTAACTAAAGCTCTACCACAAGATAGCTTTTGACATTATTGTTACTTGATGGGGATTTTTTTATTCCTAATCTTGCATAGTTACTTGTTCATTGTGTAACATGCCCATCAGGTGGGAGATATAGTTTGTATACTTACACTTAGGTATTCTTTATTGTTCTTTATTTTTCTCCTTGAGTCACTTTGGCCATATTGGCCTTTAGTGGGATTTTTTTACCATTACTATCCATGTGAAAGGTCGAATGGCTATCCAACACTTTTCTATATGTTTTGTAATTAAACATATAGTGGGTTGGTAAGCCACATACTCAATGTTCAACCACGTTTGTAAAAGCTAGGAAATCTATTGTTTGTGCTCTATGTGTATTGTGTGGTTTCTACATATTTT
The DNA here is from genome assembly GCA_020310875.1 of Ceratopteris richardii. Taxonomy (NCBI): domain Eukaryota; kingdom Viridiplantae; phylum Streptophyta; class Polypodiopsida; order Polypodiales; family Pteridaceae; genus Ceratopteris; species Ceratopteris richardii. The sequence continues at coordinate 832,362 of MU260073.1, forward strand.
TGAGGTCTTATGTCTAGTAGTGTGTGTGGCATCCGGAGATCGATTTTGTAGTGAAAGTGTATCCTCATGAAGCTCACGTGAAGGAGAATCACCTCAAAAAACTAATTGTGTATGCTTGAATGTACACTTGTTCCCCCTTGGTTTGCAATTGATGCCCCTACGCCCCTTTTGGTTTTACCTTGTGCCCCTTTGGTCCTCCTTTAGCTACTCCTACCCAAATACATTTTTTTTATTGACTTATATTGATGTGTACCCCCCTCATCTCCATTTTTGTTTGTATCCTATCGATCCAAACTTGTCTACCCCTAGCCCATCTATTGCTATTGTACTCCTTATTAATGAGCTTTCCTTTTCAGTTTCCCCCTTTGAGTAAGAGAGGGAATGTACCTCATTGTATTCTTTCAATATAATTTTTCTTTATAGAAAAAAAAGGGAAATTTTTTTGCATAACTAGTGAACCACTCTCTATGTGGTTTCACATTAAAAGGAGCATCAGAATCTTGCAAACATGTGTGTGAAAGGGAATCACCCATAAGATCCTCACTAGGAATAGTATTCTCAAGTGTGAACAAATTAGCATCATCAAAAATTGCATTTATTTTCTCTATGTCCATCAATGAAGTAGATGATGTAAATAACTCTTTGACATGGCTATCAACATGTTGAACTTCACCTTTTGCATTCTTCAAAGCATAACAATTTGTCTTTATATGTCCCTTCTGATGGCAACGATGGCATTCAATGTCCCTCTTTTGTGATTTTCTTCTACTCTTGCCATGTTGATCATTTTTGTCAGCATTCTTACTTTTTCCACATGATTGATTCTTTCCCTGATAAGAATCATAGACACTATGCATCTCCATTGTGTGTGGAAACCATAGACTTCCTATGAATCTCTTCACTCATAAGTGCACTACATATGTCATTATAGACAAGCTTCCCTCCAGCATCATTGTTACTAATGGCTATGAAAAATGTATCCTATGAGGATGGCAGTGTGCATAACAAGAGAACTGACTTCATCTCATTGTACGTTTCCATTATTTGAGCTTGCAACTACAAAAAGAGAGCATCAAACTCATTTAAATGAGCTCCAAAACAATTTGTGTCTTTCATGAGTGAATCATATAGCTTCCTCATCAAATAAACATTTTTGGAAGCATTCTCCTTCTCATAGCTAATATAAATATTCCTCTACATCTCCTCTGTTCTCTCATAGTCCAAAATAGTGAAACGAACACTATTTGAAAGGTGTAGATGACTCATGGATATTGCCATCTAATCAAGCTCTTCCCAATCAACATCATCCATATCAAAACGTTTCTTTGCAAGAAAACCAATCAACATCCATTGTCTTCTCTATCTTAGGACATCATGAATTTGATTCTTCCATAGAAGTGAGTGCCATCAAACTTACGGATCTCAAAATTCTCTTTTGCTTACACATTATAGATCTTCTTAGGGACACTTATTCTTTCAATTGATTCAAGCTACAGAGAGTAGCCTTTGGTTGAACTTTCAATTTCAAAAATATATATATATTATTTTATACAAATATTTTTGTCAATATTTTTTTAAAAAGATTTTTGTCTTTGTGGATTAGTTTCCTTAGATTGTTGAGTTTTATTATGTCACGGATCATCTCAATTTTGATTTAGGGCACGTAGATATACAATGTCAAGCCGAAAGGGGTATATAAAATCTATTAAACCTCCATTTACTTATCAAAACGACGCAATATTGTTACATGTTAATAATATAGTTAATATGCAGGGTAGATTTGATTCTTAAAGTCTATGACCTTTAATTAACAAAAGTAAGAAGGTAATACAGATCCACGTTTAAACATACTTCTATATCCCCATACGCATGGGTGGCTAAACGCTTAAATAGTAGTACTTAAAAATAGTATTTTTGAATATACATCTTCATTGATAGTAATATTGCATAGGTACAAGGTTAGAACATGCATTTTTTCATACAATTTTGGTTTTAAAACGTAGTTCTATAGATATACAAAGACATCTATGTAGATTGTTATATAGTTATATATATATATATATATATATATATATATATATATATATATATATATATATATATATATATATATATATATATATATATATATATATATATATACATACATACATACATACATACATATATATACATACATACATACATATATACATATATACATACATACATACATATATATATATACATACATACATATATACATACATACATATATATATATATATATATATATATATATATATATATATATATATATATATATATATATATATATATATATATATATATATATATATACACACATACATACATACATATATATATATACATACATACATACATACATACATATATATATATATATATATATATATATATATATATATATATATATATATATATATATATATGTATGTGTGTGTGTGTGTACATCCATATGTTTACTCATAGAGATTTATATTTATACACATTTATATCTATATCCATTTGCGTTTAGGGAAGTCTATACATACCACCATGTTTATGGATCAGGATCGTGTTGGTGGAAAAGATACATTTACACTCTAAAATGGTTATGGGAGCTTCTCTAACCACCATGTTTATGGATCAGGATCGTGTTGGTGGAAAAGATACATTTACACTCTAAAATGGTTATGGGAGCTTCTCTAAGTGATGTGCTCTTAAATTGCTCATTAAGTCGTTGTAGAGTATGCTTTCATTTAGAGTTTGGAGATTTTCAAGATTTTTTAATATTTCTTGCAGTAAGTAAACATCGCTATCATATCTTGTTAAATCACATTTTTAAACTTGAATTCGGGTTTGACTTTTTAGTAATATGTTGGTGTGACAAGGATAACAAATAAACTTCTTTGGTTCTTACTAATGTTGTACATTAAATGGCACTCTTCACCTTACATGTGCAAAGGAATCAAACATGATATACATGCATCCTAGATGATGTTCACCCACAATAACCATATACATGCATCCTAAGATGATGTTCATCCACCCATCCTATATACAGATACCTTGTATATTCATTCATACCTACTTTCTCACCTACCCTAGTAGTTAGTTTTAGTCTAACTGATTGAGTACATTCGTCTAGAGTTAAAGTAGGAGCTAAACTAGATTGGAATAACAATGAGAAATCTTATACAATAAAACATTTTTGCATAGATTCATTTCATTCTATACATAAGAGATCTACCATTTTGCTATATTGTTATGTATGTATATTTGTATATCCATGTACTTTTTTATATCTACATATATGAACATAGACATATATACTTTTTTTTATTTTGATATAGCATGGATGGGAAAAGGGAGGAAGATACAAACTGCTCAAAACCCCATCTCCATCAATTTTGCAAGCTGTTAGAACTCTTGATTTTTCTCAACTTCTACCTTTGGAAAAGATCGATGAAGGGTAATATGCATGGATTTAAGAACAAAAACATTAAACTGACAAAAATAGAGCATAAACTCCCATCCGGAGTCAATAGATTAATAAGAATATTAAATTAAGGAAGATATTTTCCAACTCCAAATCATCCGTGGCCTTCATTTGCATTCTTTTTATGGGCTGAAAAATCGTATAAATGCCCATTTTTAGAGAGAGACAAAAGAAAAGGGTTCTGCCATAGATTGGTGAGAAAAATCATGCATACATGTATTATGTTATCTCAAATTTCATGTAGAGTCAAGAAATCCCAAAATATGTAAAGTGCAAGGAGTTTATAACCTCTCCAAAGAACCTTTTCCATCACTTTTTTAAAAATTCGAGCACCTAGATTTAGTAAATGCCCATTTTAGGGACGGGAAAAGGATGTGTATTAGACATGGTTTGGTGGGGGAAAACATGCATTCTGAGACTATACCATATAGAATTCCCTATAGATTCATGAAATGGATGAGTTGAGGAGGTAGTTTCCATCCTCAAAAACCCCGTTTCTGCTCTCTTTGGACTTGATTTCAAAAGTAAATTCCAGCAAATCTCCACTTTTGGGAGCAAGAAAACGGATAGATTAAGAGGATTCTCCTTGAAAAAATGAAGCTTGCCAAGGCCTACCATTTACCATTTTTACAAGAAGGTAAAAATCTTTGTTTATGCCTCTTTTTGGGGAGAAAATTAACATGTGGGAAAACAGGATTTGGGATTGTGAAAAATACGTTAAATTATCTACATATAAAACTCTCTTATAATATGAGAGAAATTTAGAATTTGCGTTATGAAAGAGTGTCTTTGGGCAATTCAAAAATCACATTTTCTCTCCTTTTTCACCCATTGATTAGTTTTCCATTTCACAAACTCTACCAAGAAAAACTGCCTCTTTGCCTTTATTAAAGTAGAAGATTACACGAGTTTTTTTTTTCAAGAATAAGACAAAATACTTCATTGTGCATAACCTTCCAGGACAAAAAGTACACACAATTCATTGTGCATAACCTTCCAGGACAAAAAGTACACACAAGTACAACCAAGTAGTCCAAGGAACTGTGCATTCAACCTCTAAACCACTTTTTCACCTTATCCCAATGGCTTGCTCTTATGCACCCTTGCACTCAAGCCCCCAATGAGGTTGAAGTCTTGATCACTTTTATCGTTGACGTGCAACACCTCCTTGATAGAACAATGGTCACACCTTGGTTGCCTTCTACCTTGAAGGATCTTGATTGGCGCTCAAGTTCTCTGCACAGTTTGCACTCTTTGTACACTTTATACTGAATATGTCTGCTTGATTTTCTAGGTATGTCCTTTTTTTGCTTAGTGTACGCTTTTTCATATACTCCTTTTTGCTTCTAGAATCCTTGACATATGCTACCTCACTTGACTTGACTTGCATTCACCTATGTATATTAGTGGATCTTAGTATATCTGAGCCTTGGTTCTTCAACCCATTTCCCCACTCCTTGAAGCAAACATCTCCCCAAGCTTCTATATTTCATATGATGTCTTTTTTCCTAATTTTCTTCAATATCCTCTCACCAAGATCCTGTTATGTGAGGTTCAATGATGTCCTATTTTGTCTTGTAGTGACCTTATAGAAAACAAAAATCTTTAATGGGGGCCTGCACATAGGCTTTTTCACTTTACATAACTTATTTACTACTGACCTTGAATTCTCCAAATGTATACATAAGCGAAGGTTCTCCTAAACCTTCCAACTCTTCAAAACCTTTAAAAACCTTTCAAAAGACCCTTTGAAACCTCTAATTAAATTCAAGAGCAAGAAAATTGTAAGCACGCACATTGTGCACTACCTATGCACCCACTACCTAACAACTCATTGGCCACATGTGCACCTCTTTCCAAGTAAGCACCGTGATAGGCTCAACAATTGTTCAAGACTATTAAATCCAATCAAGATTAATCTAATCAATTATGGGTTCCCAAATCTATTCTCAAGGTTCAATGTACACAAAAAAACAAATGACACGCCAGGAATAAGCAACCATTAAAAAAAACAAAGAACCATTCAAAAGTGGGTACCAAAAAAATCACAACCTATAGAAGAGAAGAAATCGATGTGCAATTAAAGCAATGTGCACTAGGTTGATTCCGAAGAGATATAAAATTTCTCCTCCTAATTGAATAGCCACTTCTTTATGAGAGAATGATCAATAGAATCCACTCACCAATAGAGAGTGTGCATAGCATTTACGATTGTTACTTTTCATATCTTTATGATAAATCTACACCTCATGCTCTTGTAGTTTATGCATATATTTATGAAAGAGTACCCATACACTTGTATATATGTACACATATATTCTTTTCTTTTCATTGTTCAATATTGAAATTCGCCACCTAGATCTTCAAGTTCAATGATACAAGATCTCAGGCATGGAGAGTTGATTGATCAAGGTATCAATCAAGTGATTAGAACAAGAAATGGGTAAACTCACATGGATTAGAAATGAGTTTCCCAAGAGCATGAAGTAGCCTCTCCAAAATTCTAACCAATCACAAAGTGGGGGAGAGGCCCTCCTTATATGGAGCATAAATGAAAAGAAGATTTTACTTATAAGATGAAAGATTGTGAGAGACTCATGTGAGTAGACCGAGAAATGGTTAAATTCACATGGATTAGAAATGAGTTTTCCAAATTCTCATAGTCTTGTATGACATATGTGACCTACTCTTGTGAGGTGTATGGAGCCATCTGAGAAAGCTAAAAAAGCAGAAAGAAGTGGATAGTGCCTATTAGATCCAATCAATGTTGGTCCTTCTACACTTGAATCATAGCCTTGCTTGCTTCTCTTGCTCCTTCTAAATGTACTTGTGCATTTCTTTGTGCATTTCTGAATACCACAAGAGGGAGAACACACTACAAATGTTAGGGCTTGTGTTGTCTAGGATCAAGCAAGAGAAAAAGAGAGAAGGAGGTAGTGAAAGAGAGAGAGGGAAAAGGAATCATGTCAACTGCACTAAAAAATTTTCTTTATAATAAATTTGTGCATGAAAATCATTCTTTTGGAAAGAAAAATACACATACATCCTTTCTTTTCCATGCATCAAGTGGAAGAAATTGATGATAGATGCTTACTTTCGATACATTTATGCTTTCCTATTAACTTCTTACAATTTCAAAACTTGAATTCTTGAAATAACTATGAAACATAAATGAAGGTTATGACAAGAAAAATTTGAAATCAGTCATAACCTTAAAAAAAATACTTAGCTTTATCTCAAGCTACATCCACCCTTTGATCCATGGGAAGAGTTGTCCTCCATCTTTGAAACATACTATGCAAGATGAAGAGAAATTTATTCTCTTGTGTCAATCACCAAGCTCCAAATTGACTTTGAATCCATGCATTCTTGAGATGCTTCTTCAATTCGCATGAGCTTAGAAAATTGGTTCTTGAAGCTGCACGCTGTTGGAGATAGACGTCTGCGGAAGCACGGGAACAGCACAAGGAGGAAGAAGAAGCTTGGAGCACAAACACACAATACTGAATGTATCACTAGAGAATGTACAAAGATAAGTAGCCCATTAGGGCAATAGGCGTATATACAAGCCGGGGGAAAAAAACCTCCTAAAGAGGGAAAAAAGTGCCCCGGCGGTCCTAGAGTGTTCACACACATCACTACCTAAATATATCAACAAATCCCCCCTAGGAGTGATGCGGTGAACAAGGAGCTGGCACTCATGTATAAGGAAGTGCCAAGCTATGTGGAAATCACTCCACAAAAGGAAGTAAGCCCAAAGCTTTGCAGAAAGCTTCAAACTTCTCCCTAGGCAGAGCCTCCGTGAAAAGGTCTGCAATGTTCTCCTGCGTGGGCACATATGCCAAGCTGATCTCCCCAACAGAGAACCTCTCCCTGACATAGTGATAATGCACCTCAATGTGCTTAGTGCGAGCATGGAACACAGGGTTCCTCGCAACTGCCAATGCGCTCTGACTGTCAGTGAAGATGGTGGTGGCAGAAGACTGGCCAACACCCAAATCAGCCATAAGGCATCTGAGCCACACACACTCAACAGTCGCTGTGAAAGCTGCCCTATACTCAGCCTCACAACTGGAAGTGGCCACAGTAGGCTGCTTCTTGCTCAACCAAGATATACATGAGCTACCAAGCATGAAGCAAAAACCACTGGTGGACACACGAGTGTCATAGCAACCAGCCCAATCTGAGTCAGAAAAAGCATGCAAATCTGGCGGTAGTGATCCCCCCTTGGGATAAAACAACCCAAGAAGTCGAGTACCACTCAAGTAGCGAAAGATGCGCTTAACTGCTTTCCAATGCGTGACTCCTGGGCAATGCATAAACCTGCTCATCTGTGAGACAGCAAACTGAATATCTCGCCGAGTAATGCATAAGTAAATCAAGCATCCAACAGCCTGTTGATAGAGAACAGCATCAAATGCATCTCCAGCATCATGAAGACTCAATCGTAAACCTGTCTCCATAGGAGTGGCAATAGGCTTACAGTCTTCAAGGCCAAAACGCTGCAATAATGTGTCAATATAGTTCGTTTGACACAAAGCCATTCCACCATCAACGTGCATAAACTGAATGCCCAAATAGTGATGCAAATGCCCCAAATCAGACATCTCAAATGAGGCATGCAAATCAGCCTTAAAATCAGCAATATATGTCTCAATAGGACCAGTGAGCAGCATGTCATCAACATAGACAACAATGATCAGAAGCACATCATTAGCACGTTTAACATATAAGGTGCTTTCAGTTGGACTGTTCTCAAAACCATGTGCAATCAGATAGGCATGTATCTTCTCATACCAAGCACGTGGTGCTTGCTTTAAACTATATAATGCCTTCTTTAACCTGCAAACCTGGTTTTCATGCCCTTTCTGCACAAAGCCACGGGGCTGAAAAACATACACTTCTTCATGCAAGTCACCATTCAGAAATGCTGTTTTAATGTCCTACTGATGTACATTCCAACCATGATGGGCTACAAGTGCACAAATGCTCCGAACAGTAGTCATACGGCATGTAGGTGCAAAGGTCTCATCAAAATCAATGCCTCTTTCCTGTGCATAACCCTTTGCAACAAGCCTAGCCTTATACCTGTCAACTGTACCATCAGGTTTACGCTTCAGCTTGTATACCCACTTAGTGCCAATGGCCTTCTTGCCAGGAGGCAAGTCACATAAAGACCATGTACCATTCTTCATTATAGCATCATATTCAGATTGCATAGCAGCCATCCAATTTTCTGAATTTTGTGCTTCATCAAAAGAAACAGGCTCATTCTCATCACAGAGACTAGACGCAGCCATAGCATAGCAATCTGATGCAAAGGAGGCACTATGAGAGCCTGAACGAGTACGATATGACAAAGGTGCATCTAATTTGCTGTCACGCAAAGTCTGCACCAGCCATTTCGGCATAGTTTTTGCCTGCTCAATATCAGCTCTCTCATCAACAAGTGCATCATGTAAATCTGCATCAGAAATGGAATGATCTGCATCATCATATGAAACCTGCAAAGGCTGAGAAGTTGCCTCATTAGGACCAGCACTAGCCTGTCCACCTGTAAAAAGAGGCATCAAAGTATCATACATGTCTTTGGAGCTAACAGATGTCTCCTTAGTACATGAAAGCAATGGCTGAATAGCATCTTCCACAAAGACAACATCACGACTAATACATTTTACTGCCTTATCATCCAATTTTCTAGGATGTTGTTCAGGCACTAATGCATATGCCAAACAACCAAAAACACGCAGATAAGCAACAGATGGCTTGCGGTCATGCCAAGCCTCATATGGAGTGATAGACTGCAACGCTTTAGTGGGACACCTGTTCAGTACATATGCTGCACACATGACACCTTAAGCCAGAAACTATGTGGTAAAGCCTGACTTTTGACCATGCACCTCGCCATCTCCATGAGTGACCTGTTTTTTCATTCAGCAACTCCATTCTGTTGAGGTGTATACGGCACTGTACACTGGTGTTTTATCCCACGTTCAGCCAGAAATGCATTAAAATCTGAAGACATATATTCCCCCCCTCGATCAGAATGGAGGGTGCTCATTTTACATGCTGACAGATTTTCAGCCAAAACCAAAAACTGTTTGAAGCACATGAACACTTCGGACTTTGCTTTGAGTGGATATACCCATGCATGCCTAGAAAAATCATCAATGAAAGTCACGAAGTAAAGGTAATTTCCAAAAGAGGGTGTCTGCATAGGACCACAGACATCACTATGTACAAGCTGCAATTTTTGCGTAGCCCGAACTGAACCATCTTTTGGAAAGGAAGAACGCTGCATTTTGCCCAAAATACAGCCTTCACAAACATGTTTTCCAGGTGCCTCAAGTTTGGGCAAAGAAGACACCATTTCAGATTTCTGCAGGCGTAACAAACTAGAAAAATTCAAATGACCAAAGCGTGCATGCCAAAGCTTTGCATCTGACATAGCCTGAGAATCATGAACTGCACATGCCAAATCATTCACAGATCTTTCATAGTCTATGAGCTTATACAGCCCACGATATAAAATGCCAGAAGCAATAATCACATCGCCATTTGAGAGATCATGGACTGTACACCTGTCATCAACGAATTTCACAACCAAGCCAATCTTGGCTAATGCAGAAACTGATAACAGGTTCTTTTTGATCCCTGGCACAAATAAAGCATCTGACAAAGTGAAAGAACTACCATCAGCAGTAGTCAGAATGATCTTACCAACTCCCATAACAAGATAAGAGGAGTTATTGGCGCATGTGACAGTATTCCCTGTAGGGGCAGGCTCGAGTGAAGAGAAGAAACTGCGCTGCGAGGTAATATGTTTGGTCGCCCCACTGTCAAAGTACCAAACATCTGAGTCTACTGCGGACATGCACTGATCATGAGAAGATGGGTCAAAACTGCAGACAGTAGTAAACGCCCATTCTTCTTCCTGCACAAGATTTGTAGACTCTGTTTTTGGTGTAGAGGCCTCTGCAACAACCATTCCAGCCTCTTTCTTCTTTGCCTCTTTAGCAGCCAGTTTTGGATAGTTCTTTATAATATGATCATTTCCTTTACAGTACTTGTAGAACAATTTCTGCTTTTCTGATTTCTTCTCATCTTTATCCTGGTTCCTTGATTGTGCAGCATTTGCAGATTTCTGCTTACTAGTAGAAGAGCTCCATTTTCCTTTGCCCTTCTGACTAGCCATGAAAGCTTGATCTGCAACATGCATAATGGACCTGTTCTGCCTGGACTGATCTTCCTGCAACAGAACAGAGACTAATTCCTCAAATGACAAGGCATTCGGATTGCCTTTCATCATCAACCGAAGAGTAGAGGCAAAACTCTGATATGAATCAAGAAGACCATTCAGAACGGTCTGCACAAGTGAGCTATCTGGTATAACCTCATCAGCAGAAATCAATTGTTCCTTCAGGTCTTTGATCTTTGTAAGAAAATTGTCCATAGAATCACCTTCATTCATGTGCTCACTCTCCAACTGTTTTCGGAGGTAAGCAACACGAGCCTCATTCCTAGCCTGGTACAAAGTGGTAAGTGTATCCCAAGCATCCTTTGCTATTCTGCAAGAGCGAATGTGAGGAATAATGGCACGTTTGACAGACAAAGATATCAATGCATGTGCCTGGGCATCTCTGCCATCCCAACGAATCTGCTCTGCAGTAGGTGCAACAAAAACAGCAGCACGAACAAGAATCTGCGGAATATCATCTTCGACACCATCTTCATCAGCTCCAACACCTGTATTTGCAGTACCTGTCGTTACAGGTGTAACAGGACGTCTTTCAACACCCTGCACAATGTTCCACAATCCTTTTGCAACCAGAACATGTCGCATCATATAAGCCCATAATGGGTAGTTGGTACCATCCAACTTATCCTCAACAACCAACATACGGAATACATCACTGCTTTCAGCCATGGCCGGTGACTAAAATACCTTGATGCAGAAAATTGACTGTATCTCAAAAGTTGAATGAAACTGCCCAGACGAGTTCTGCTAGACCTGTAGCAGACTTCGAGAGGCTTAAACTGGCGAACAGAAACTGGTATATAACTTTGGCGAATCTGAGACTGCAAACGGAGGAGTGCCGACGGCGCCCTAGAAGAAGCGACAACCTGCTCTGATACCAATTGTTGGAGATAGACGTCTGCGGAAGCACGCGAACAGCAAAAGGAGGAAGAAGAAGCTTGGAGAACAAACACACAATACTGAATGTATTACTAGAGAATGTACAAAGATAAGTAGCCCATTAGGGCAATAGGCATATATACAAGCCGGGGGAAGAAAACCTCCTAAAGAGGGAAAAAAGTGCCCCGGCGGTCCTAGAGTGTTCACACACATCACTACCTAAATATATCAACACACGCAAATAATAGAGAAAGAGATGTGTAGGTATTGTTTTTGTTTAAGAAAGTTTGTTAATAGCCTACTCTCCCAAACTTTAACTAATAGAAAGAATAACTATATAGGTAAACAGGCTTAGCACCCATGGGACCCCTCGAATCCCACAAAGCATGGGTTGCTAAAAACTTGCTAGAAGACATTACCAATAAGGTTGATAACCCTTTTGTCCCCCTCATGGGGGACCCACTTGCTTTCAAGGAAAAAAACTCTATGATGTCTAAGGGGGGAGGGGGGGGCTTCTTACAATTGGAAATTCTTTTTCCTAAATGGAAAAGCAATTTTTCGATTGATCATTCTTTAGGAGGGCTACCATTGTTAGCAGCACACGTCTCTTTCAAGATCTTCCAAAGGATCTCACCTTTTATAGCATTCCAGAGTGCTGAGGAACAACTGATCCCTTCACCTAACAACACTTGCTTCCAATTGATTTTTAACTATAGCAACATGATTCTCCCAATGGCCCGCCAGATCAACATCGACTTGGGACATGAAAAGAAGAGGTCTTCCAAGTCCTCATTGCCATGAAGGCATCTTTTACACCATGGAGAGACTCCGCAAATTTCGTTAGCTTTTACATTGGTCAAAATTCCTTGGAAGGATTTGCCACATAAGAATTGCTTTTTTAATCTCGATGAGGGGATGCCAATGGGATTGGAGCTTGAGATCCCACCTAAAACTGGACCAATCAAGACACTATCTCCTATTAAGCATGACATGAAAGTCCCTATTCTTCTTGAATATCAGAATTTTATCAAGGCCATTCTAGTTGTGCACATATTGTTGTTTAGAGTACTTAATTGTTTGGAGTACTTAAAAAGACGTGAAATGGAGCCTCAATTGGTGCTCATATGGCTCCCATTTAGATGCACACAAAGTCAAATGACCTTAAACAAAGTAAAATCAAGAAAAGAGAGGTGTAGAGATGTGGCTTTTTTGGATGACCCAATCACCTCCACACGAGATGGCATGGGATCATACTCTTGCATCTAACGTCATCTACTTCTTTCGGCACACAAAATTCATATAAACATTTTGTGTAGCTATCTTGAATAGGTCATATGCCTTTTATCTCTATGGTGTGGATTTAAATCCCTTTGATAGTGACTAAGTCACGCGTTTACGCTTTCAAAGAATTCGTCAAGTTTCTTTTTTTTTTTTTTAAGGAAGTTCGGCCTTAGCCTATTCTCCTGGACTTTAATTAAAATATAGAAGAAAAGTGAATGGGACTAGTGCCCATGGGACCCCCCAAATCCCACAATGCCTCATGAGGGACCTGAAGGAAGCTACTCACATCATCATAGAGACCCATTGCTATGGATATGAGATGTATCCGGGATCTACACCATCTTGAGATTAAGTCCTCCTCTGTGTCAAATTTCCTTTGCTAATGTTTTGGAGAAATCCATTGAGAGGGAGAGATAAACATGGGAACGTATTGCAGAAATGAACTTCAAGGTCTCCATGACTCTCCCATGGCTTGGATACAACTATGAAGAAGAAGGGAGATTACGGCCACTACTTATGATAGAAATTACTCTCCTCCCAACCTTATGTCTACTTATATAGCTCCTCCAAGGGTTTTCTCACTTTCTCCAGTTAATACTATCCATCGAAGTGTCTCCCAACTACATGTGCCCAAACTATCTCAATTAATTGAAGTTAGAGCCTTCTAGAATCTTCGGCTTGGGTAAAATATACCCTAGTCCCTACTCATTATAGGACACCCAAGAACTCTCTCTAGAGGCTCAAACAACTTAACCATTAGGCAACACCACTTTTCTAGTTTTAGAGAGCACATGAACCAAATTTCAAGTCTTTTGGCCTAGACCAGATGGACTGAATGATGTCCCATTTCAGATCCATGTGAACCAACTAGACAATTATTTCACAACGTTACTTTATGACACCCCAAAAGGATGGCCAAGTAGCTTAAGCTTGTCCCACGGAAGGGCCCGTTTGGAGCTAACCTAACCCAAGCGCATGTTGGAGAAGGAGAATATTTGTCCTCTCATTCTTATATATATATATATATATATATATATATATATATATATATATATATATATATATATATATATATATATATATATATATATATATATATATATGTGTGTGTGTGTGTGTGTGTGTGGATGTATGTGCATACGTATTTACACACACACAAACACACACACACACACACACATATATATATATATATATATATATATATATATATATATATATATATATATATATGTATGTATATATATATATATATATATATATATATATGTGTGTGTGTGTGTGTGTGTGTGTAGTGCCCAATTTGGATACTCAAAGGGGATTCCATCCACCCACGTGCATTGGGCATGTGGACATGGAGGAGGAAGTTATGCTCTCTTGCTCTTGGAATACATATGCTATATGAGAAGGTTTTTTTGGCGTTTCTTATCCAGCCTCTCTCTCAGCCAGCATGTCATTTTTTCCTCTTTGTCTCTTTCTAAAAGAAGTTGTGGAACTCTTTTTTGAGAAAGATTTTCTCCCTTTCTTATATTCCGTGAGCTTTATCTACTGTTTTCTCCATCCTTTGGATCTTATGGGAGCTTGTAAAAATCTTCTAAATCTTGCTTGTTTTCTCTCTTGTAAGCTATTCTAGAAGAGCCCACTTACTGCATCCAACTATGAGCACTAGTTGAGCAAACCAAGTATTCTTCAACTATCTGAGGAAGGTTATTCATTTGGAGCATCAAAGAAGGAACTAAGAGCTTCCGTCCATTGGTAGAACAAAAAAAGAATCCAATGCCCAAATCTAATGATCAATTTTTGCAAAGAATTCCACCCCAAAAGGCGCTCATGAATACACACATAGACATAGAGATGGGCATCTACTCCTCTGCACAACCTCCCTTTATATATGTTGTGAAAGCTCATGTAAAAGTCCTCACCACCATCACCTACACATGGAATTTTCTCTCGCATAATTTCTCTTTTAAGTTGTCCTAAAAAGGAAAAACATCACCTTTATAAGTAATAATCAATCATCTACAAATTGAATACATGCATGACATTTAAAGCTTAGAAACGTACACACAGACAAAATATTCCTCTTCCATGTCTCTGGAATACACACATCCATATGTTTACCTATATCCATTACATTCTATAATTATACCATAATGTCTATATCATTTTTTACCTCTTTTACTTTCTATAATTGCTTTTCTTTATATCATTTTTTACATCTTTTACTTTTTATAATTGCTTTTCTTTATAGCAACAGTGTAGTTGTTTTTTGGTTTTTTAGGCATAAGTAGTACAATAAAATGGTTATTCATACTATTACTATTATTCTTATTATTAGTATTATTATTATCATAATCATCATCATTATTATTATTATTATTATTAAGTATTTGATTTGTACGCAGACATACATAATTTAATATATCTACTAAATTCCAATTTTCATACATATTATTCTCTAAAGTAGAATGTGATCCCTATAGCGTATTATATCAATTTTTATATACAATCATAACTGATGTTTGTCAAAATATTTTTTATATTTTTATATTGTACAATCATAATCCTCACTTTTAAAATCTATCTGCACTTAGATATTATTTACTTTACACACATAAGACATAAAATTGAACACACACTTTAACCAAACATAAAGGCACACAACCGTGATATATGAATCACACATGTATGCACATATATATGCCATCATACTTATGGGATATATTCACACCATGGATATAACTATCTTTAACAATTTTTTTTTAATAAAAGGAAGTTTGGCCTTAGCCTACTCTCTCGGACTTGTATTAAATTAAAAAAAAGGAAAATAACAAGTGAAGGGGACTAGTGCCCATGGGACCCCCAAGTCCCACATAGGGGGGAAGATCTTACAAAGTTTAGATGGCATTACAAAGAAGGTTAATCACCCTCTCGTCACCCTCATGTGGGGCTCACTTGGGTTTAAGCTTGTTGTTGCTCACAAGGAGCACTTGATTATGTCTGAAGGGGGGGGAGGGGGGGGGGGGATTTCTTGCAGGTAGCGATTCTTTTACCAAGGAGGAACAACGATTTCTCGATCGACCACTCTCTCAGGGAGTTGCCAAAGTTATAAGCACATCTTTCCTGCCAGATCTTCCATAGGACCTCCCCTCTAATGGTGTTCCAGAGAGTCACGGAGCATCCAATCACTTCCCCTAGTAGAGCTTGTTTCCAACTGATATGTTTCTGAAGTCTAATTTTCTTTCCGACAATCTGCTAGAGCCTGTTGGAGTTGGGACAAGTAAAGAAGAAATGAGAAATATCTTCGATGGACCGGTAGCACCGCTTGCACCACAGAGGCACCCCACATATTTTGCTAGCCTTAGGGTTGTTCTAGATTCCACGATGAAGAATTTGCCATAATTTTCAAATATCTAGCCTTTCACAAATTTTAACTTCAACAAGTGGCCAATCTAAGAAAGAAACTAAGATTTCACATCGAATATGCAATATTATACATGTTCCACTTATCAATGTGGCAAAATGAATGAGCAAAAAAACCAAATGTAGAAAGCACAATTCGAAGACGCTACATGCATAAATTGGATCTTTTTTTTTCTGAATCATCATAGCATGGAATAGATTATTATGGATGATCAAGATCCAACTCCAATTCCAAACCCATAAAATACTAAAAATGAGGAGTACTTAGAGATTATCTGTGTCTAGTTCTCATTTGTGTCTAGTTCTCATTTATATCTTGTGAATCCCTAGAAGATCTATCCATGGAGATTTCTTTCAAGAGACTAAAAGAGTGTATCCAATTCCTTGATAAGCTCCATGGAGATTTTAAAAAAGAGATTATTAGATCCCATTGTAAAATGCCACCTATTCCATGTGTCTCATATATAACTTGAACCTCATTCCACCCCCATTACCACTTAAGAAATCTGAAATTCATGGGGAAAGATGGGGAAAGAACATGCTAAAAAATCAACCTATAATGATTTTTATTTTGAAATTATGGAAGCCCAAGATGGGGAAAGAACATGCTAAAAGTTCAACCTATAATGTTTTTTATTTTGAAATTATGGAAGCCCAAGATGGGGAAAGAACATGCTAAAAATTCAACCTATAATGATTTTTATTTTGAAATTATGGAAGCCCACCACGAAAAACTAGAGCCAAGCAAGAGGGGAACCTTTTTTTTTTCTCTTTCATAAGAGAAAGTTCAGCCTAAGCCTAGTCTCCCTTGATTGAATTAATTAAAGAAAAACACACAATATATAGCGAATGGTCATAGTGCCCTTGGGATACGCCTTATCCCACAAAGCAAGGGTAGGACTAAAGAGAGGAACAATTACATCCAAGGAGTAGCAAGAAGCCAATCCCTCGAGAGAGTTGCAAATAGAATCAATGAAGTTCTCATCACCCTCATGGGTGATCCATTTACTTTTGATCTTGTTGTTTTCCACTATGAAGATCCTATGATGCCTATTGTTAGGGGACTTTTTGTAGTTGTGGATTCTTTTAACTAATAGACCAAGGGATTTATCTATGGATTATTCTTTTGGGGTTTCGTTAGAGTTGTTCCCATGTAGTGATTCCCCCTTATTGTGTTCCACAATGCAGAAGAAGAGCTAACCATTTCACCAAGCATAGCTTGTTTCTAGCTAATTTGACTCTTCAGCTTTAGGATTCTTGTAGTAAATCGCCAGATTGACTTACTGTTGGGGCACTAAAACAAGAGATGGCCAATGCCTTCACAACCATCAAGGCACCACTTGCACCATCGAGGGATCCTATAGATCTTATTAGCTTTGATGTTGGTCCGAATTCCCTTGTGGAGAATCTGCCACATTAGAACCCACTTTTTAACCTCAATGAGAGGATGACATAGGTCAATGAACTTAAATTGCCATCGGATACTAAGCCATTTCATACACCATCTCTTTTTCAAGGGGATATGTAATTCCTACTTATTCTTGAACCTGAGCGTCTTGTTCAATTTGTTACCGTTAATCCATCTAAACCCCTTGATATTTGGGGGGACCTTGTCCCACCAAGATGTGGGCCTTAGATGCCTCTCAACAATTTATTCTTTTTTGTAAAAGGCGGCACTCTTCGTGGTTGACACCTCTGGTCGGATCAATGTCCTCATATATAATACAATGTCTTAGATCTCTAGTCCAAAGATGTTTCCACATACAAAACCTTTTTGTTCCAAAGTTTCTACACCCTTTGGAGGTTCTCTAATTAAATCTCTTTAATGCCTCCTATCGGGAACCAAATGGAGTCTCTTTGTCTCGTGTATACAATCATTCAAGAATATCTCGATTATGAAGATAAAAGTGGTAGGCCTCAAAGCCTCAATAGAAGCTCTTCCCTTTGAACTTATATAAGATCTTGAACAGTATGATTCATGGATGTGCATGTAGATTTTCTTCTCACACATGTTCTTATTTCAATTGTCTCGGCATGATATTTCTCTTTGAGACTTATTTGTACATATCAAAGGCAAAGCTCTTTCTCTTTTATTTTCTTATATATTTACTTTTACATGCATTCTTGTAATTAGTGATTTTGGAATACTTTTTTGACTTGTAAAGAGTTTTCTACCTTCAAAGCTCTAGCATAGTTATTCATTGCCCTTGTCTACTACATATGCCTATATCAACATTTGAAGTGTAAAGTTTCCACTCCTTTAAATATTTCATCCATAGCTTGATAAGTAGCTTTGTAAGATAGTAGTTGTGGATGTATGTAATAAAAACACATGGATGGTATCGCGTGGGGCTGGTATCGCTAGTTTGCAGTCATGCTTTTACTCAAGTGTGAACTTGAAGGAACATATCAACAAGCACTAAAGTTCCAAGTGGTCAACAAGCCTTGATGTTTCAGCGGCACTAAGAAAGGGAGAGAAACACAAAAAAAGCAAGCTTTGTGTATTTGGACAACGATACCTCATCCGCGGGAGATCCAAACTTGAGAAAGAGATAAACTGCTAAAAACATTCTGGTTGCGGTCGTCTCCTCGGGTGTCTGGTATCGCGATCTCGTTGGTACCTCCCTGGGTTGAGGCTTGTATCGTGGTATCGTCACATCACCCATGGCACCGGACGCGTGGGCACTTCAGATTTTGGAGGAATTAGCCCTTTCTTCCTTCCACTTGTGGCCACCTCTATGGATGTGTGGGCCCCTTCACTCGTTACCAGTAATTTACCTCCAGTTTTCACTAGTGGGGTGGATGGTGCCCCTAATTCCTCAGAGACTGTGTTGGCCCCTTGGGTTGCTCTCAATCGCGAGGCGATCCTTTCAACACAAGTAGTACTCAAGAGAACTTGCCTCGTTGGCCAGCTGTTCGGTCCCAAGCCCCCACTGGATACTGTGCGCTAGTGGTTCCGCAAAGAGTGGTTCCCTTGTGGCATAGTAGTGAGTAAGTTCCATTTCCTCTCAGCCAGACACCTCTTACTTGTTTTCGAGAACGAAGAAATGGCACTCCAGGCCCTGAGTGTCGGGTTTTGGCAAGTCGGATGCACCACTCTGTGCCTCTTCAAATGGGCCCCAGATTTCGTGGCCGACAACTCTAAGCCCCTTTGGTACCCTCTCTAGGTCGAGCTCCCTAATCTCCCTTTCTTTCTTTACGGCTTTTTGTGGGATATTGTCTCTCCCATTGGCAAGCCGTTGGCCTCACGTGGAGATGTTGGGGGTTTCATATATGAGGGCACAAAACACGCGTTTAATGCTCGTTGGCATCCTCAAATGTGTGTGGAGGCAGATCTCAGCAGGCCTCTCCCCTCAAAAATTATTATCGACTTGGGTGAAGGGGAATCTTGGGTTCAGGAGCTCACTTTTAAAAACCTACCAAATGCTTGATTTCAATGTGGTCAACAAGGCCATAGAATTAAAGATTGCCCCTTGAAGCAGAAGAATAAGCAAGAAACAACAAGCAAAGCCCAGACTCTCAAGGGAAAGCAGATTGGCCCAACCTTCGAAGAGGAAGACAAGGAGGATAAAATCCTAGAAACCGACTCAGAAGGGTTTATAGAGGTTAAAAAAAGAAGGAAGTCTAGCCCTGGCAGAAGTTCAAGCCCAAGGAGACTCTTAGAGGAGAATCACACACCAGAAAAGTCACTCAATAACTTATATTGCAACCTCGAGAAGGAGGTTCATGAGCTTGATTATCCGGGAGGGACCCGAGACTTGACGGACACAAGTAACTTACCTTTGGAGCGGCCCCCCACTAATGAGGTCAATCAAGAGGACTAGATAACTAGCAAAGAAGATGGATTCACCACAAGCAATGAGGACAATATGGACAGTGAAAGCTCCATCATTGGAACAACAATATCGGAATTGGCCTCTTCATCTCCCCCACAGGAGGCTTCTCACAAGGGGAAAGAGTTGGCAGATTTGGCTTGGAAAAGCCCCCTTAAACTCAAGGTGCGTGGTTGGGACCATCCCCCCTCAAGAAAGAAAGAAGTCTCCAAGAGGAAAAAAGAGAAGTCCCACCCTCGGAAGGGGGGAAGTACAAGAAAATGATCATCGTGTTACTAAATACTAGGGGGCTAACTGACCCCACAAGAGCCACTATTATTGGTCAATGGCTACATGACATAAACTTAAACCCCGACTTCATTTGTCTTCAAGAGATTAAAATTGAAGGAGAAGACCTTTAGAAAAGACTTAAGGGCGTCTCTCAGTCCCATCTGTGGTTTTCCACAACCCATCACTGTGGTTGTGGTGGAAGTGCCATTGGCATCAATCACTTCTGGGCTAATAAGCTTGACCACACCAGCGAAGACAAAAATCATAGGTGGATGGTGGTCACATTCAACACCCCCTTTCAATTCTCCCTGATCTCTATGTATGCTCCAAATGAGGATGCTGCGAGGATCGATACTTGGTCCTCCTTGGACTGGTTTCTTCATAATTTCATGATTTGTGGGGACTTCAATATGGTGGAAGACCCCTCTGATAGGTGGAACAACAAGGGCCGCATCATTAATGACGAGGAGAAAGATACTTGGGACCAAACCAAACTGTTTTTGGATCTGGTCGAGGTCAAGGACTCGAATGGTTTTTCTTGGTCCAATCTTCAATTGGGTGAGGACTTGAGGAAAGCGAGACTCGACAGAAGCTACATTTCATAGAACCTCGTCCATCAATGGGGTCCCCCCACCCTGATGCAACGTATTGACCTCACCGTCTCAGATCATTACCCAATGGTGCTCACCTTCCCCCCTCTATCTAAAAATCGCAAGGCACCTTGGTTTCATGCCAGTCCCTTTGTCTTCTCACTTCCCTCTATCCATCAAGAAATCACTAACGTTTGGCTTGAGGCTTTCGTAGTCTACAACTCTCCAACCAAGTGTTGGAGAAACGCGGTGGAAAAGTCTCGTCAGATCTTGATTTGAACCACGAAGGTTCTCAATACCATCCGTAGAAGACGTAGAGAAAACCTATACCTCCGGTCCAGAGACTCGAAGAAGAAGTTAATAAAGGAAAAATTCAATCTCAGAAGGGACTCCAAAATATCAGAGGAAGATTAAGATACGAGGAGGAGATCAAAAGGAAAAATCTTCAAATTTATTTTAAGGAATGGTGGGCGGGCAAGGCAGATAGACCTTCCAAAGAGAAATGCAATATTCTCAGAAGAAAACAAATTAGAGACGAGATCCCGCTACTGCTTGACAAGAATGGGGTGGATTGTAAGACTGAGGAAGAGAACATTGGCATTATAGAATCTCACTTCACGAGTCTCTTGGGTGGTGCTTGTTCTCTCTCCCTCCATAGGTGGGATTGCATGGCCACCATCTCTCGGACTTCCTTGCATAGAATCCCATGCAACCTGAGCACTCTGCTTGATGCCGCTATTTTCGAACAAGAGATCCTTGAAGTTATTGATTCACTTGGTGGCCACCCCCTTGCGTCTTGTTTGGCTTGAGGCACTTGAGTTTGGTGCCCTTCCTGCTTGTCTCAACAACGGCATCATCAAACTTATTCATAAAAAAGGGGAGAGGAACAAAATTGAGAACTGGAGACCTATCACAATGCTTCAAATTGGATATAAGATTCTTGCTAAGTCATTGCCAATAGGATTTTCTACCATGGAGCGACAGATGAAACTTGTTCACATCAGAGGCATCACTTTGCCACATAACTCTGGGCAAATGACCATGAGGCTATTTGCGGAGGACACTAATGCCTTTGTTCATAATGACGATACCAGCCTGAAAGCATTTTGGTGGTGCCTCGACACTTTTTGTGAGGCCCGTGTGTCCAGAATTAACCATTCCAAGGCTGCGTTCAGGGCTATCAAAGGGAATCAACCCAATCTCCTCACTGGGTAGGGATGCCAAAACATTCAATTGGGTCAGATTGCTCGCATTCTCGGTATTCCCATGGGATTCGGTGTTACTCTGGAACAAAGGTGGGCTTGGGCCCTCGCCAGACTTAATAATAAACTTAACTATTGGAGGGGTCCGCAAATTAATCCTGCTGGCCGGGCTATGGTGATCAACACATTCCTCATATCCTCAATCATATACTTTATTTCTTGTTGGAGACTGAAGGATCAAGAATTAGCCAAATTGGAAAGTATTTGTAGGAACTTTCTCTGGACTAGGGACCATAACAGGAGGGGGGTGCCTAAAATCAAATGGTCCATTTGCACTAGCCGAAAGGAGAGTGGAGGTCTGGGTATTATGGACATTGGCACCATGGCCAATAAACTTGCAGCGAAGTGGATGATTAAGGCCTCGTGCAATAGAGATTCCTCTTGGGCCACATTAATTTGTAGAAACACGAACGCGGTTACTCTGGTGAGCTACCCTGGATGGAAAAACCTCGACATCCTCACCCTCTTATTCTCTCCATTACCGGTCTCACCCAAAGGATCAATCTTGGTAAGATCTTTGTGGAAGAGTTGGAACAGATTCAAACCTCACATTAGAATCAATGAAGATTGGAAGTGGGCTACAGGTATAAGAAAAAATGACTCTATTTGTTTCCCGATCCAAGGCATGAGAAATGTGGGGACTTGGAATGTCCTAAGTGCCAAGAGACTCTGGAATAAGGGATTCAAACAATGGAAGCACCTCTGGAAACAGGATACCAATAGATGGGTGGACTTTGAGGACCTTGACCCTAGTGCTACGGTCACGTACGAGGAATGGAATATTTTATTGAGCAGATGCCATTCCTGGAACCGCTCTAAAATCCGACTACTTATGGGACAGGATGCTCCGGACCTTCTGGGCCTTCAATGGTATAATGGCAATCACCTCTCCAAGCTTCCATATATCGAAGCTCAAAATGGCATTCACATCAGTCTCAACAAGAAATGGTGTCTCAACTGGACGGGACTTCGATGGGATATGAAATTTATGTCTATTTGGCACTCTCTCATTGAAAACAAAAAGTCGGTCCTCCTATGGCAAATTTTACACCGTGAAATATGGACCAATGCAAAAGCTAACAAGATTTGTGGTGTTCCGCCCTGGTGCAAACGATGTTGTAGTAGCAAAGAGGATATTGGTCACCTGTTCTTTGCTTTCCATAAATCCCTTCGCTTATGGAGGGTCTTTGGTCGTTCTTTGGGGCTCAGAGAACAAATCAATTGGAAGCAAGCCCTCATTGGTGAAGCAATCGGTTGCTCTGCGGCATTGTGGAATGTGATTAGGGGAGAGATCCTTTGGAAGATTTGGCGAGAACGATGCGCTCACAACTTTGGCAATACCCCCAAGGAGTGGTCGATCGAGAAGTCCCTATTCCTTCTCGGCAAAACAATTGCTAACTGTAAGAACCCCCCCCCCCCTTCAGACATCACAAAGAGCTTCAGTATGTCAACAATAAGCTTAAAACCAAGTGGGCTCCGCATGATGGGGATGCAAGGTTTATCAACCTCCTCTATAACTCCATGTAAGCTTTGTAAGGTCTACCTTGAAGATGTGACTTCCTGACATGTTTTTGCTGCCCCCGCATTGTGGGACTTGGGGGGTCCCAAGGGCACTAGTCCTATTCACTTGTATTCTTCTCTTTATTTAATTAAAGTCAGGGAGAGTAGGCATAGCTGAACTCCCTTTTATTTTTATTTTTTTTTTAAATCTCTAAGGAGTATATTCAATGAGCTTGTGACGTGATCTCTTAAATTGATAGCTTGAAAGGGTATTTTGCACATAAACGTTGGTTATAACTTGAATTTCAATAGATCATTAGAAATGGGCATACCTGGAATTTAAATCCCCTAAACAACAAATGAAAATTCCAACAAATGATTTTTACTTTTCAACTATGGTTCTACTTCCAAACTATGGATTATAACTTTCCCAATTAGTTGAAACTCTTAGGTAAATGTGAGTTTACCATTCTTTTTGGAAGTAATAAACCATACATTATAATGTAGATATTAGAAGAAGGCTCCATAATAATAGATATCATTTTCATGATAACTCTTTGTTACTCATCTATCTTCATCATCCTTGCAAGAATGATGAGAGAGTTTCTATCATGGAGTATTTTCTCTATTTCACATTTGAACTTATTAGAAGTTAGATATTACATACTATTAAAATATACTTTATGGATTTTAGATAACATTTTCTTATTGCGGACTCCATAGAATTCCATATTAGAGTCATAAAACCTAAGAAATTATATCGCAAATTTGTCGATTAAATAGATCATTTTTGTTTAATTTTGAATAAAGATATTGAACTACATGATCTAGAGAGTCTTGTGGATAGAGCATGGATAACTAGGAAATGTAGGAAGCTTTCTCCTATCAAAGGTAGGCATGTTGATAGCCCAATTTATGACCACTCATGTCATCATCTATCCTTAAACATTTCTTTTTTGATATATATGAAGCATATTTCTAGTGATTTATATCCTCAATAGGAGTTGTTATCCATTCCACAAAGTTTGAGCATTGACATAATAGGCTCTAATGAGAACAAAACGATGAAGAGGAGAAAACCGCTTTTGAGTTAGATTCAAATCAAGTAGCAAAATTTTATCACTCTTTAAGCTTTAGAAATCTATCATAGAGCCTCAAGATAAAGTGAAAATCACAATAGACTCTCTCAAGCATAGAGTCTTGGAAAGGATTTCATTCATTTACATTGTATTCACATGTTTTCAACATCATTAGGGGGGAAATCAACCCTGCATGGACCTTGTAAGAATTCCTAAATTTTAGGGATTAAGCTTAAATTTCTACTTTCTCAATAGGACAAAGTGCATTAAATAGATCACATTTTAGTAGGATGAAGTGGACTATTTTTTAGGTTGAGCTATGATCATCTCTCTCTTTGGCACAAAAAGATAGAGAGAGAAAAGTCACTTTCCACATCATCAAATCCCTTCATCTATGTGAATAAAAAAATTAGTTTTACAAAAAAAGTCTTTTTTCAGCTATCCTTTATTCAAAATGGCCCATACTTTTATGCATATGTCAAAAGTTACCCTTTTTAGTCCATTTTCTTTTTAAAGAACTCAAAATACATGCTTTTGAAAATCCTTCCAAAACTTGAGTGCCACATCATTAAACTCGTAGCTTTGGTTTCCCCAAAATATGAATTTTCAAAAAAAAAAATTCACTCTTACACACTAGAAAAGTCATTTTGACCCATCCATATACCAAAACACACTTTTCTCTTGCAATACAACTATTGTACAAGCCATTCTAGCCATCTTTGTGCTTCTTGCTATTATGGTGCTTTATTTTTTTAACATCATGGTGCTCACATGTATTACAAACATGAAACCAACACCTATGTGTGCTCCTCATTCAACAAGTGTGTGTGGTGGTGATCCAATATAATTTTCACAAACAACTAGAGATAACAATGGAAAAGATTCTCAAAATGAACGACATGAAGCTAAAGAGAAGAACATTGATCTTTGGTCAATTGTGCATTCCATCCCCTAGATCCAGTATCTAATATTCATCCTACATTCCATAGTATCTCTGTGTTTCTACAATTCCTTAGTAGTGATGAAACTGGACTACTATGTTATTGCAAGTGATTTTCCAGCCATTCAACATCTATTGCAAATTATTGGATGCAGTTATGTCATCACAACCATTTGAAGATAGCCACTTTAGAAAGTGTTGTCAAATATTTAGAAGAGTGCAATAATATACTCCAAAAAGATGTGGAAGAAAAGGAGAGAAAATTTACAAAGTTAACAGCCAATCTAACACAACTAAAAGAGACTCCACTTGGTATGAGATACAAAAAATGGCCATTATCATCCTTTGAAGCTCTTTCAACTCGTGGTGGAGAATGGAAGCAATGTATTTTTGCAATTAGGTTCATGTTTCACTTGTTTATTTAAGTTACAAGAAGTTATTGTGCAAGTCATTTGATGAAGATGTGTGTGATTCATTAACAATAGAGGACCAATTCAAGTTGTTGAATTCTTGTTTGAGAAACAAAAATGTTCTTACTATTTTGGATTCACCAATAGGAAATCACATTAGGACACAAGTGACTAAAGATCTTGCAGGCAAGTTAGAATATATTATTACTCATAGGGAGGTACAAATGGTATGTGATGAAGCAAGCATTAGTACTAGAGGATATAGCAAATTGTATAATCTTATGGAGTAGGTATTACTAAACAAAGGTATTTCGCAAAGTATTGCTCCATGCCCTTAGAAGGTATCTCTAGAAAAGAAGGTGATCAATGAGGATGTAACTAATACTCTTCGCCATTACTTGCATATGGAAGATATTATGCCTCCGTCCATTTATCATTGTGTTATATCTAAGAAAGAGTTGAAAATTCACCTATACAAAGTACAAAAAAATATTTGTCAATTGGGAGAGGCTTAACAAATCTAGAATTCAAGGCACAAGGAAGAAGAAGACGCTTGGAGCACAATACACAATACTAAATGTTTAAATTTTTACAAATCTAGAATTCAAGGCACAAGGAAGAAGAAGACGCTTGGAGCACAATACACAATACACAATACTAAATGTACTACCACTAGAATGTACAAAGATAAGTAGCCCATTAGGGCAATAGGCGTATATACAAGCCGGGGGAAAAAACCTCCTAAAGAGGGAAAAAAGCGCCCCAATGGTCCTAGAGTGTTCACGCAAATCACTGCCTAAATATATCAAGAAATCCCCCCTATGAGTGATGTGGTGAACAAGTAGCTGGCATTCATGTTATATAAGGATGTGCCAAGCTATATGGAAATCACTCCACAAAAGCAAGTAAGCCCAAAGCTTTGCGGAAAGCTTCAAACTTCTCCCTAGGCAAAGCCTTCGTGAAAAGGTCTGCAATGTTCTCCTGCATGGGCACATATGCCAAGCTGATCTCCCCATCAGAGAACCTCTCCCTGACATAATGATAATGCACCTCAATGTGCTTAGTGTGAGCATGGAACACAGGGTTCCTCGCAACTGCCAATGTGCTCTGACTGTCAGTGAAGATGTTGGTGGCAAAAGACTGACCAACACCCAAATCAGCCATAAGCCGTCTGAGCCACACACACTCAAAAGTCATTGTGAAAGCTGCCCTATACTCAGCCTCACAATTGGAAGTGGCCATAGTAGGCTGCTTCTTGCTCAACCAAGATATACATGAGCTACCAAGCATGAAGCAAAAGCCACTAGTGGACACAAGAGTGTCATAGAAACCAGCCTAGTCTGAGTCAGAAAAAGCATGCAAATCTGGCGGTAGTGATCCCCCCTTGGGATAAAACAACCCAAGTAGCCGAGTACCACTCAAGTAGCGAAAGATGCGCTTAATTGCCTGCCAATACTTGGCACCTCGGCAATGCATAAACCTACTCATCTGTGAGAGAGAAAACTAAATATCTCGCCGAGTAATGCATAAGTAAATCAGGCATCCAAGGTGCTGATAGAGGACAGCATCAAATGCATCTCCAGCATCATGAAGACTCAATCGTAAACTAGTATCCATAGGAGTGGCAATAGGCTTATAGTCTTCAAGGCCAAAACGCTGCAATAATGTGTCAATATATTTCGTTTGACACAAAGCCATTCCACCATCAACTTGCCTAAACTGAATGCCCAAATAGTGATGCAAATGCCCCAAATTAGACATCTCAAATGAGGCATGCAAATCAGCCTTAAAATCGGCAATATGCTTCTCAATAGGACCAGTGAGTAGCATGTCATCAACATAGACAACAATGATCAAAAGCACATCATTAGCATGCTTAACATATAAGGTGCTCTCAGTTGGAATGTTCTCAAAACCGTATGCAATCAGATAGTCATGTATCTTCTCATACTAAGCACGTGGTGCTTGCTTTAAACCATATAATGCCTTCTTTAACCTGCACACCTGGTTCTCATGCCCTTTTTGCACAAAGCCATGGGGCTAAAAAACATACATTTCTTCATGCAAGTCACCATTCAGAAATGTAGTTTTAATGTCCAACTGATGTACATTCCAACCATGATGGGTTGCAAGTGCACAGATGCTCCGAACAGTAGTCATATGGCATGTAGGTGCAAAGGTCTCATCAAAATCAATGCCTCTTTCCTGTGCATAACCCTTTGCAACAAGCCTAGCCTTATACATGTCAACTATTCCATCAGGCTTACACTTTAGCTTGTAAACCCACTTAGTGTCAATAGCCTTCTTGCCAGGAGGCAAGTCACATAAAGAACAAGTACCATTCTTCATTATAGCATCATATTCAGATTGCATAGCAGCCATCCAATTTTCTGATTTTTATGCTTCGTCAAATGAAACAGGCTCATTCTCATCACAGAGACTAGATGCAGCCATAGCATAGCAATCTGATGCCAAAGAGGCACTATGAGAGCTTGATCGAGTATGGTATGACAGAGGTGCATCAATTTGTTATCACACAAAGTCTACGCCAACCATTTTGGCATAGTTTTTGCCTCCTCAATATCATCTCTCTCATCAATAACTACATCATGTAAATCTGCATCAAAAATGGGATGATCTACATCATCACATGAAACCTGCAAAGGTTGAGAAGTTGCCTCATTAGGACCAGCAGTAGATTGTCCACCTTTAAAAAGAGGCAGCAAAGTATCATACATGTCTTTAGAGCTAACATATGTCTCCTTAGTACATGAAAGCAATGGTTGAATAGCATCTTCCACAAAAACAACATCACGGCTAACCACAATGCATTTAGTCTATGGATGATACAGACGATAGCCTTTACTTTCAGAACTGCACCCAACAAAAATACATTTTATTGCTTTATCATCCAATTTTCTGTGATGTTGTTCAGGCACTAATGCACATGCCAAACAACCAAAAACATGTAGATGAGAAACAGATGGCTTGCGATCATGCCAAGCCTCATATGGAGTGATAGAATGCAGCACTTTAGTGGGACACGTGTTAAGTACATATGTTGCACACATGATAGCCTCAAGCCAGAAACTATGTGGTAAAGCTCGACTCTTGACCATACACCTTGCCATCTCCATGAGTGACCTATTCTTTTGTTCAGCAACTCCATTATGTTGAGGTGTACACGGCATTGTACACTGGTGTTTTATCCCACGTTCAGCCAAAAATGCATTAAAATCAGAAGACATATTCCCCCCATGGATCAGAAGGGAGGGTGCCCATTTTACATGCTGACAGATTTTCATCCAAAACCAAAAACTGTTTGAAGCACACGAACACTTCAAACTTTGCCTTCAATGGATATACCCATGCATGCCTGGAAAACTCATCGATGAAAGTCACGAAGTAAAGATAATTTCCAAAAGAAGGTGTCTGCATAAGACCACAGACATCACTATGTACAAGCTGCAATTTTTTAGTAGCCCGAACTGAACCATCTTTTGGAAAGAAGGAACGCTGCATTTTGCCCAAAATATAGCCTTCACAAACATGTTTTCTGGGTGCCTCAAGTTTGGGCAAAGAGAACACCATTTCAGATTTATGTAGGCATAGCAAACTAGCAAAATTCAGATGACCAAAGCATGCATGCCAAAGCTTTGCATCTGACATAGCCTAAGAATCATGTATTGCACATGCCGAATCATTTATAGATCTTTCACAGTCTATGAGTTTATACAGCCCATGACATAAAATGCCAGAAGCAATAATCATGTTGCCATTTGACAGACCATGAACTATACATCTGTCATCAACAAATTTCACAACCAAGCCAATCTTGGCTAATGCAGAACTGATAACAAATTTTTCTAGATCCCTAACAAAAACAAAGCATCTGACAAAGTGAAAGAACTACCATCATCAATATTCAAAATGATCTTACCAACTCCCATAACAGGATAAGAGGAGTTGTTGGCGAATGTAACAGTATTCCCTGTAGGTGCACGCTCGAGTGAAGAGAAGAACTACCATCAT
This sequence comes from Ceratopteris richardii, assembly GCA_020310875.1. Lineage (NCBI taxonomy): Eukaryota > Viridiplantae > Streptophyta > Polypodiopsida > Polypodiales > Pteridaceae > Ceratopteris > Ceratopteris richardii. Next base: position 862,621 of record MU260073.1, read on the forward strand.
CAATATTCAAAATGATCTTACCAACTCCCATAACAGGATAAGAGGAGTTGTTGGCGAATGTAGCAGTATTCCCTGTAGGTGCACGCTTGAGTGAAGAGAAGAAACTATGCCACGAGGTAATATGTTTGGTCGCCCCATTGACAAAGTACCAAACTTCTGAGTTTAGTGCAGACATGCACTGCTCATGAGAAGATGGGTCAAAACTGCAAACAATAGTAAACACCCATTCTTCTTCCTGCACAAGATTAGCAAACTCTATTTTTGGTGTAGAGGCCTCTACAACAACCATTCTAGCCTCTTTCTTCTTTGCCTCTTTAGCAGCCAGTTTTGGACATTTCATTATGATATGATCATTTCCTTTACAGTACTTGCAAAACAATTTCTACTTTTCTAATTTCTTTTCATCTTTGTCTTCCCTCTTTGATTGTGCAGAATTAGTAGATTTCTGCTTACTAGTTGAAGAGCTCCATTTTCCTTTGCCCTTCTAACTAGCCAGGAAAGCTTGATCTGCAACACGCATAATGGACCTGTTCTGCCTGGAATGATCTTCTTGCAACAAAACAGAGACTAACTCCTCAAATGACAAGGCATTTGGATTGCCTTTCATCATCAACCAAAGAGTAGAAGCAAAACTTTGATATGAATCAGGAAGACCATTCAGAATGGTCTGCACAAGTGAGCTATCTGGTATAACCTCATCAGCAGAAATCAATTGTTCCTTCAAGTCTTTGATCTTTGTTAGAAAATTGTCCATAGAATCACCTTCATTCATGTGCTCACTCTCCAATTATTTTCGGAGGTAAGCAATACGAGCCTCATTCCTAGCTTGGTACAATGTGATAAGTGTATCCCAATTATCCTTAGCTATTCTACATGAGTGAATGTGAGGAATAATGGCATGTTTGATAGACAAAGCTATCAATGCATGTGCCTGGGCATCTCTACCATCCCAACGAATTTGCTCTATAGTAGGTGCAGTAGAAATTGTAGCACGAACCGGAATATGCAGAATATCATCATCTTCGACACCTTCTCCATCAGCTTCAGTACCTGCAGTTGTAATAGTTGCAGGTGTGATAGGATGTTTTTCAACACCCTACACAATGTTCCACGGTCCTTTTACAACCAGTATATGTCACATCATATAAGCCCACAATGGGTAGTTGGTACCATCCAACTTATCCTCAATAGCTAACATACGAAATACATCATTGCTTTTAGCCATGGCGGGTGACTAAAATACCTTGATGCAAAAAATTGACTGTATCTCAAAAAGTTGAACAGAACTGCCCAGAGGAATTATGTTAAACCTGTAGCAAACTTCGAGATTCTTATACTCGCGAACCAAAATTGGTATATACCTTTGGCAAAAAAAGAGGAAATAGCCTACACAAGAACTGTGATAGTGCATTCGGAGGCCAAAACAAGCTCAGATTGCGATTTTAGCACCACATAGCAAAGCTATTTTGATCTCAAAAACACACTGAGTATGCTCACCAAAATTCGTGCGATTCTGAGACTGCAACCAGAGAGGTGTCGATGATGCCCTAGATGAAGCGGTGACCGGCTCTGATACCAATTGTTGGAGTTAGACGCCTATGGAAGCACATGAACAACACAAGGAAGAAGAAGAAGCTTGGAGCACAATACACAATACTACATGTATTACCACTAGAATGTACAAAGATAAGTATCCCATTAGGGCAATAGGCGTATATACAAGCCGAGGGAAAAAACCTCCTAAACAGGGAAAAAAGTGCCTCGGGGTTCCTAGCGTGTTCACACACATCACTACCTAAATATATCAATAGGTATAACATTACTATTCAAGCTATATCCATTACTATGATAATGACATTCATCATATTTTTATTAATATAACTTTTTTTTATTTGATATAGACTCTAATTCGAAACTCAAGTTTACATTGAATCTAGGAAATGTCGAATCATAAAGGGAAGATGTATGGAGAGACTTAGTGTGACACTCATGAATGAACCTATGGCACATGCAATTATTGATGAAATTGAAAACTTTACCCATCACTTTACATACAATGTTCAATCCAAGAAAGATATATGCTGGTTAGGTGTTATTGAAGTACCTTAAGAATCTAATGATGTTTTTTTATGGATTTTCAGTAGGACCCCATGGATCACAAAGGTGATAGCTTCTCAAATTCATGGTATAAAACTCAATGTAGAAGGCCTATGTGATTTTGAGGTAGAGTGGCACTTGGGTGGAGACTTAATGACTATCAAATGCATGTTAGACTCCAAACAAGGTGCATCTTCTCTCTATCCTTGTCCATATTAGACACAAAGTTATAAACAAACAAAGAGAAACCAAAACGACATAGATGCTTTAGATGATGACACAGATGTATATCCATCTGGTGAGTGGCATATCTAATGAGGTGTCCCATGTTAGTTACACCTAATCATGACATGTTGTATAAGGATTGGAATCCCATTATTCCATTTCCTTTAGTTAATGTTCACTTTTGCACCTTACATGACTACATGAGAATTTTTTATAGTCTACTAAAGCTCCATATAGAATATGCATTTGCCATGACGCCAATTGATGAATTTGTACAAGCTATAAACAATTTGGAGGAACTCCTTAACTCAATTAGTTTTTATGGTTAAAATGTAACCCTAGTTTTTACAAAATTTGAGGAATCTAAAAATAGGTTACAATGAGTGTCAATGACACAGAATAAGGCAAGACATTTTTTTGGAAGAGGTACCAGCGATCAAAATAATGAACATTATGAGCTATGGAAAGACCTATGCATGATCACAATAGACAATGATTCTTAAGTTGATCTTTGTAATAAACAAAATAAGGTTTGATCATGCTTAGATACGTCAATAGTTTCATGGATCTTACTACCTCTAGTGAAATTCAATTTTGGAAAAACATAAAACAATTAAGAATACCCCATAAGGGAACAAAAGTCGAAATGATATTGTATGCAACAATGAAGAGCTGATGATTCCAAGTTACATGGGAACTGAGATTCCACATCCTTTGGCATTTGCTCTGTTTGTATCTCTTCAGCAACACACGCATTCTAGCAATTCCCTTTCCCCTCACATTCAAAGGTTCACATCGAGCCATTGACCTTCTCTTGAAAGGTTCATTGTGTTGACACTAAACTGCACACTTGAGTAAATAGAAATACCAAGATTAGAAGCATCTGAACTTTACATAAGCAGTCTACAAGTAACCCTGCCCATTTTAGAGTAGTCTTAAATTTGTCAACCAAAGTATGAGATCGAGAAAGCTGGATCATTAACTCCCAGAAAACTGTGATTTACGTTCCACATCATGCTACAACCTGATTTCGGATAAGCAGTGAGCACCCTGAACACACATAAGAAACGAAAACTTAATAAAACGGAGATGGTATATCACGATACTCCATCTGTAAAAATCTTCCCAGCAGCGAGAACAAACAGAGTTATTTGGATCTTCTACCCCGACAAGGCAAGCCAGAAAAATGAACAATACTTGGCAACGCGCTGTCCTGGTAACGGAAGAAGGAGCTATGTCTGTATTGTGGCACACGCCTTAAGCTTCAAGTTTGAATGAAAGACTCCCTTACTTTGTCACGAGCCGCAGTATAGAGAAACAGCAAGCCATGTCCTGACTAGAGCTTACCGACTCCCGACCTTCAATGAGCCCGCAAGCAGAAAATCCTTGACGATCGGCCATTGAAGCTTCGGAGAAGTTATTCCACAAAGAATGATCAAAGAACTCATGTGCTTCTGTTAACGGATGAATGGATGGAGATGGGCAGCCATGCTGCTTGAGGGTCTATTTTTGCAGAATATGGTCCCTGGACCGCAAGGCGTCAACGACATTAGAAAGCCAAAGCTCTGACAAAGAGAGCGGTACGAATGCTCTGCAGCACGAGGAGAGAGGAGGCTGTTCTGGAGAACATTGCAATTTATAAATATTAATGGAACCTCACGTACTATGCAGGCAACGCTGCGTACATTCTATCACGTCTCATTTTGAGGAAGATGCCAACAAGGCCAGCTATCCCTACTCCGACAAGGACTCCGATGGTGATTCCTGCTATTTGCCCGCCTGTCAACTGTGGAGAGGAAGGAGTTTCGCCGATCGGAATGTCCGGCGACAAGCCTGGGGCTGATGCGTTGCCTGCTGGGAGAACTGGGCCATCAGCAGCAGGTGGTGTGCTTGTCGAACGATTCGCACTCTTGGGTGAGGGGGGCGGTGGTGATCGCGGCAATGGAGGAGGAGGAGAGAGTGAAGCTTTCGGAGGCGCTGATGGCGGAGGTGCTGACGGGGGAGGCGGTGATACCGGAGCGACACGTTGGGGTGGCGGCGACGATGGGGTTTCAGACAGTGGAGGCTGTGCTGGAAGGGGAGGCGCCGGCGACGACTCAGGTGGTGAAGAGGGCGGTGATTTGGGTGGAGACGCGCGTGGTGCTGGAGGAGGTGATGAAGGTGGTGGCGTCGAAGGTGGAGGAACTGCAGGTGGAGGCGATACGATGGTGCGTGGAGATGGTGGAGGTGCGCTCACAGGAGCTCGTGCAGGTGGTGGCGTCACAGGAGGAGAGGGAGGTGGAACGAGAATGAGCGGCGAGGGTGGTGGGGTCGAAGGAATTAGTGGCGCCGGCGGCGGAGTCGAAGCCGTCAGCGGGGGTGGACTGGTGGAGAGGGATGGGGGAGGTGCAGTTGGTGGAGACGCTGAAATCGTAGGCGAGGGTGGACTCGGGGGTGAGGAATCTATTGGCGGCGGAGCCTCGGGAGGAGGGGAAGTCTTGGGTGGAGCTGCAGGAGGAGGTGGGGGTGGGCTCAGGGGAGGAACAGTAGGAGACTTGATGGTGGGTGGTGCTCCCGTAGGCGGCGGCGACAGAGGTGGATCCGAAGCGGGAGGTGACGCTTTAACTGGAGGCACTGCTGATGGAGACGATTGAGGTGGTAAAGGGGGTGGCGGATCCACAGGATTGACCACCGGCGGAGAGCCTTGCGGAGGCGCTGGTGGTGACGTGACGGAGGGGGGCGGCGCAGGTGGAGAAGACGGCTGAGGAGGCGTAGACTGAGGCAGGGGGTTAGGAGGCGGCGGGCTTGACAAGGGTGGAGAGGCGCTCGGCTGTGGCGGAGGCGATCCCGCAGGTGGCTTCGGCGGCGTTGACGTCGATGGTGGGGGTGGCTGGGCGGCGGCTGGTGGCTGCGCTACTGCCAGGGATAAAAGAGAGATGAAGAACAGGAGAACCGCCGATGGCAGGGGAGGCGTCGGCGCACGCGCCCGCGCCCGCAGAGCCCGCTGCATGGATCGAGACTTGATGGCGAGAAGCAGAGCCAGAAAATGACGACGTCGTGAGAAGAGCAAGTATCCTAAAAATCATTCACAGTGAACGGTGAACCGCGTTGGCAGTCCTTTGTCAACGTGCACAATCGAAAGCCGCGTTGCGAGGCACGATAGGCATTGACTTCTGCAACATTTGACAGCTCCGATGTGGTTTCGCCTTTTTCCTAGACAACGGGAAGTAGTAGAATTTTTTTCCCTTTATTTTGCAGAACAAACTCTACTCTCTTCAAACGTGAAAGAACAATTTTACACACTTACGGAACCCCTTTTATCCTTTACATGAGGGCTTCTTGTAGAGTGATTTTGAGCTTTGGACCGTCTATAAAAAATTTGAGTGTAGTTGTTGGAGGTCACTGCATTTGCAAGCAGTTTGAGCCTTGGACCATCTATATAGGATTTGAGTGTAATTACATTTTGGCCAAATATCATCTGAAAGAGAGTTGCATTGAGTAAAGTTTTATAGGCCACTCGATATGTTCAAACAAAATGATGTAGTTGTTTATCTTAACCAAATCATTTTTTATCTACGAGCTTTGTCAATACATTACATAGGATCTTGTTCGTACGTTTTGTTTGTCCCTAAGCCCAAGGGTGATAAGGTGCTGATTTCTTGTGTATTAGCATGAAATCTTGAAATAGATATTCAATGACCTCATTAAAAAAGTGCATTGCTCTGTCGTTGACTAGTTCTATGGGAAGTCTATACCTTGTGAATACATTTTCGAGCAAGAATTTAGTAGTAGTTTGCATGTCGTTTTTATGTGTAGCTCTCACTTCTACCCACTTGGTAAGATAATCTATGGCTACCATGATGTATTTGGCATGAGAGTTACTAGTTGGGGGATTAATGGATCCTATATAATCTATACCCCACTTGGAAAATGCACATCCTCCCATCATGAGTCTTAATAGTATCTCATCTTTTTGGATAGAATATTGAGTAGCTGGGGGATTAATGGATCCTCTAAAATCTACACCCCACTTGGGAATGCACATCCTCCCATCATGAGTCTTAATAGCATCTCATCTTTTTGGATAGAATATTGAGCTCTCTAGCAGGTTTCACATAGTTATGTGCATCCATGTGAAGTGTGGGCCACCAAAGACCAGAGAATAGAATGGCTTTCATTACACGGTCAAGTCCAAAGTGTCCACCTGCAACACCATTGTATGTAGTTTCTAGTATACTCAAATAGTTGCTTTCATCTACACATATTCTCAGATATCCATCTCTGCCAATTCTCTCCAATTACTGCATAGTCTTGAGCTTCTTGATATAGACTTCTTTATCGAGCTAACACAATCTCTTTTGAGAAAGTCTTCATTTTTAAGAAATCTACAAAAGGGCTACTCCAATCTGGTATTAGAGAAATTGATGCAATGTAGCATGTTCAACTAAAGGTCTCCTAATACAAGTTGGACATTCTTTAATCAATTTATGCACATCAGATTCCATTTTTGGCCAATGTACACCCAATCTCTTCAATGTCAACAGGGTTCTTTGTCTACCGTACTATTGTTCTAATGCACCTACATGTGCTAATTGTAACCATTTATTATTATCTTCTTCCATGCAACAAGCTAAGATTCCTTGTTCATCTTGTTTGTAAATGCTTCCTGCTAATATATGGCACTTTGCATTCTTACCGTGGGCTTCTTGGGCCCATATTATAAGATTCGCACTAGTTGTTTTGCCCAATTTGCAGATACTTCCAAGTTCAATAAATATGCACTAGGAAGATCATCTGACACACCTTGTAGGTATTCTCCTCGACTGAGTCATGAAATTTGATTTTCCTTGAGGTGGGTCTTATCTTTCCTAACAACTATCTGGAATTCGTATTCCATTAGTAAGGAAACCATCTTATTAAACTACCAGTATTGCACGGTTTGTTTATCAAATATAGTAAGGCTTGATGGTTGGTGAAAAACTTGAACTTGTTGGCCAAAAGATAGCTTCTAAACTTCTTAATTACATATACCATTTCCAGCTTTTCTCATTTGGTTATGGAGTAATTCCTTTTTTCCGCGCTCATTTGTCTACTCGTGTAGGCTATAGGTAGATCTATGTTTCTTTTGTCGATCGATTATACTAGTATGCATCCAATAGAAAAATTGGAGGCATCCACATGGACATGGAATGGCTTGTTTAAGTCAGGTGTTGTCAATATCGAGATTGAGCACAAACATTGTTTTAGTTCTACAAATGATTTCTCGCGTTCATCATTTCACTCAAAATTAGTTAGAAGTTTGTACAAGTTTTTAGTTATGATTGCATACATGTGGATAAATTGTCGATGATATCCACAATGGCCCATCAATGCTTGTATTTCCTTTATTATTCTAGGTCTTGTTAACTCTACTATGGTTCTCACCTTATCCTTTTTCGTAAATATTCCATTCCTTGATACAATATGACCTAAGATTTTGCATTGTCGAACCATGAACACACACTTTCCTGAGTTTAAGCACACCCCATGCTCTCTACCTTTGTCGAATATTTGTCTTAATTCTAGGATATGATTTTCTTATATATGGGAATGTGTCCATAGTTCATCCACATAGACCTCTAGATTCTTATGCAAGAACTCTTTGAAGATGTGACACATGAGGCTTTGAAATGTATGAGGTTCATTTGTGAGCCCAAATGGCATCACAATAAATGCAAAGATACCCCATTCAATGGAAAAAGCTATCTTTTGTTGATCTTCTAGGGCAATAGCTACTTGATTGTAGCCTCAAATCCATCAAGGAAGCTATAAACGTTATGGCTTCTGTTTTGTAAGCTTGACTTCTAATGTCATGGGGATCCTATGTGAACAAACACCCAAATCCACTCCTTTAAAATCCTTATATGTCCAAGCAGACACATCTCAATATTCTCTCAAAAGATCTATCAATTATTGCTCTTCCTTGCCCCTTAGGTTTTTTCCTATGTTCATGCTTTGTTCCTCATTGTCTTCCATGATTGTTGGAGTTCAAGGTGTGCGAAAGCACATGAGCAGCACAAGGAGGAAGAATAATCTTGGAGCACAACACACAATACTGAATGTATTACCACTAGAATGTACAAAGATAAGTAACCCGTTAGGGCCATAGGCATATATAGAAGCTGAGGGAAAAACCCTTCTAAGAGGGAAAAAAGTGCCTTGGCATTCCTAGTGTGTTCACACACATCACTACCTAAATATATCAACAAATCCCCCCTGAGAGCAATGCGATGAAAAAGGAGCTCGCACTCATGTATAAGGAAGTGCCAAGCTATGTAGAATCAATCCACAAAAGGAAGTAAGCCCAAAGCTTTGCGGAAAGCTTGAAACTTCTCCCTAGGTACAACCTTCGTGAAAAGGTCTGCAATATTCTCCTATGTGGGCGCATATGCCAAGCTGATCTCTCTAGTAGAGAACCTCTACTTGACATAATGATAATGCACCTCAATGTGCTTAGTGCGAGCATGGAACACAGAGTTCCTTGCAATTGCCAATGTGCTATGACTGTCAGTTGTCAGGGGAGCACTAGATTGTGCTCTCCGACTACAATAGACAAGATTTCGGAAATACACTTATGATTACAAGAACACCCACGTAGGGAAAATAATGAAAGAAGACGGATTTGATACAGGACGTCCCACAACCCGGGACCAATAGGTATGGAAAACTGGACTAGAGATGATACAAGAGATCCCACAACCCGGGATCGTAGGTATGAGACAAGATGTCTGGATTATAAGAACTCCCTCCAGGGAGATGAACTGCATACAAGAAAGAACTCGACAAGATCTCGTACTACGAGATTACAAGAGGACAAGACAGGATGTCCAAGAACTAGACTAGAGAGGACTAGAACAAGAGACAGAACTAGAACTGGAACTGGAACTTGGAGAGTACTTACTTGGCAGTCACGACTCCTTGAGCTCCCAAGACTGGTATTGGCAAGACTGATTATGAATGTGGCCAACCCTTCCTTATATAGGTTTTCAAGGGCGGTTCCCAAGGCGGTTGCGAATTGATGATATCATCACGATGTCATCGACTTGTAACAGGACCTCCCGATGCCAGAATTCAGTGAATAGACAGTCGATCTTGGGGTTTTGGCACATTCCGGACGCAATGGAAGCATTAGTTTCTCCAAAATCTGAACCAATAATGAGATATGGAAAGTAACATGGAATCTAAGGTTTTAGATGGTTTCCTTTGTGTCCATGACATCAGTCAAGATGGTGGTGGAAGAAGACTTACCAACACCCAAATCAGCCATAAGGCATCTGAGCCACAGACAATCAACATTCACTGTGAAAGCTACCCTATACTCAGCCTCACAACTAGATGTGGCCACAATAGACTACTTCTTGCTCAACCATGATATACATAAGCTACCAAGCATGAAGCAAAAGCCATTAGTGGACACATGAGTGTCATAGCAACCAGCCCAATCAAAGTCAAAAAAAGCATGTAAATCTCGTGGTAGTGATCCCCCCTTGGGATAAAACAATCCAAGTATCAGGGTACTACTCAAGTAATGAAAGATGTGCTTAACTTCCTACCAATGCTTGACACCTGGGCAATGCATAAACCTGCTCATCTATGAGACAACAAACTGAATATCTCACCGAGTAATGCATAAGTAAATCAAGCATCCAATAGCCTGCTGATAGAGAATGGCATCAAAGGCATCTCCACCATCATGAAGACTCAATCGTAAACCTGTCTCCATAGGAGTGGCAATAGATTTGATTCGTCAAGGCCAAAACACTGCAATAATGTGTCAATATATTTCGTTTGACACAAAGCCATTCCACCATCAACTTGCATAAATTGAATGCATTAATAATGATGCAAATGCCCCAAATCAAACATCTCAAATGAGGCATGCAAATCAGCCTTAAAATCAATGATATGCTTCTCATGAGGACCGGTGAGTAGCATGTCATCAAGATACACCACAATGATCAGAAGCACATCATTAGCACACTTAACATATAAGGTGCTCTCAGTTGGACTGTTCTCAAAACCATGTGCAATCAGATAGGCCTGTATCTTTTCATACCAAGCACATGGTGCTTGCTTCAAGCCATATAATGCGTTCTTTAACTTGCACGCCTCGTTTTCATGCCCTCTCTGCACAAAGCCACGAGGTTGAAAAACATACACTTCTTCATGCAAGTAACCATTCAAAAATGCAGTTTTAATGTCCAACTGATGTACATTCCAACCATGATGAGCTGCAAGTGCACAAATGCTATGAATAGTAGTCATTCAGCATGTAGAAGCAAAGGTTTCATCAAAACCAATGCCTCTTTCCTGTGCATAACCCTTTGCAACAAGCCTAGCCTTATACCTCTCAACTATTCCATCAAGTTTACACTTCAACTTGTATACCCACTTAGTGCCAATGGCCGTCTTGTTAGGAGGCAAGTCACATAAATACCAGGTACCATCTTTCATGATAGCAACATTCAGATTGCATTGCATCCATCCAATGTTCAAAATTTTGTGCTTCATCAAACAAAACAGGCTCAGCCTCATCATAGAGACTAGAGGCAGCCATACCATAGCAATCTGATGCAAAGGGGCACTATGAGAGCATGAATACGATATGATAGAGGTGCATCTAATTTACTGTCATGCAAAGTTTGCACTAGCCATTTTGGCATAGTTTTTTTCTCCTCAATATTAGCTCTCTCATCAACAAGTGCATCATGCAAATCTACATCAGAAATGGAATGATCTACATCATCACATGAAACCTGTAAAGGTTGATAAGTTGCCTCATTAGGATCAACACTAAACTGTCCACCAGTGAAAAGAGGCAGCAAAGTATCACGCATGTCTTTGGAGCTAACAGATGTCTCTTTCGTACATGAATGTAAAGGCTGAATAGCATCTTCCACAAAAACAACATCACGGCTAACCAAAATGCATTTAGTCTGTGGATGATACAGACAATCACCTTTGCTTTCAAAACTGTACCCAACAAAAATACATTTTACTGGTTATCATCCAATTTCCTACTATGTTTAGGCACTAATGCATATGCCAGACAACCAAAAACACGTAGATGAGCAACACATGGCTTGCAACCATGCCAAGCCTCATATGAAGCGATAGATTGCGATGCTTTAGTGGGACACCTATTAAGTACATATGATGCACACATAATAGCCTCAATCCAGAAACTATGTGGTAAAGCCTGACTCTTGACCATACACCTTGTCATCTCCACAAGTGGCTTGTTCTTTCATTCAACAACTCCATTTTGTTGATGTGTATACGAAATTGTACATTGATGTTTTATCCCACGTTCAGCCAAAAATGAATTAAATTCAGAAGACATATATTCCCCCCCTTGATCAGAATGGAGGGTGCCCATTTTACATGCTGACAGATTTTCAACCAAAACCAAAAACTATTTGAAGCACATAAACACTTCAGACTTTGCCGTAAGTGGATATACCCATGCATGCGTGGAAAAATCATCAATGAAAGTCACGAAGTAAAGATAGTTTCCAAAAGAGGGTGTATACATAGGACCATAGACATCACTGTGAACAAGCTGCAATTTCTGAGTAGCTCAAACTGAACCATCTTTTGGAAAGGAGGAACACTGCATTTTTTCTAAAATACAACCTTCACAGGCATGTTTATCGAGTGCCTCAAGTTTGGGCAAAGAGAACACCATTTCAGATTTCTGCAGGTGTAACAAACTAGCGAAATTCAGATGACCAAATCATGCATGCCAAAGCTTTGCATCTGACATAGCCTAAGAAGTCGTACCATCCAACTTATCCTCAACAGCCAACATACGAAATACATCACTGCTTTTGGCCATGGCCACTTACTAAAATACATTGATGCATCAAAATGAATGTGTCTGAAAAAGTTGAACAGAACTACCTTGACGAGTTATGCTAAACCTGTAGCGGACTTTGAGACGCTTATACTAGCAAACCGAAACCTGTATATATCTTGGCACAAAAAGATGAAATAGCCTGCACAAGCGTTGTTATAGTGCATTCGGAGACCGAAATGATCTCTGATCATGATAGCCTGAGACTCTGACGAGAGAGGTGTTGACGCCATCCTAGATGAAGCCGTGACCTGCTCTAATACCGATTGTTGGAGTTCAAGGTTTGCGGAAGCATGTGAATAGCACAAGAAGGAAGAAGAAGCTTGGAGCACAACACACAATACTGAATGTATTACCTCTAGAATGTACAAAGATAATTAATATGTTACGGCTATATGCATATATACAAGCCGAGGGAAAAAACCTCCTAAAGAGGGAAGAAAGTGCCATGGCCATCCTAGTGTGTTCACACACATCACTACCTAAATATATCAATAGGTTACCACTATTTTCTTAGTGTGTTTCTTGTTATTGTAGGCTTCTCCCATGAGAATCTCTCATCTTGATCCTCACTATTATATTTCTATCTTTTATCTCATATTTCCTAAAGTTGTATGGCACTTCAAGCAATGATTCTTCTTGTTCTTAAGCTGAAGAAATTTTTTTATTTTTCTTCTTCTTACTTTCCATTTCAACTTGAGTGGTTAGCAATACATCATTCTTGCACTCATTTTTCTAGCATCTACTAGGTACAAACACTCTTCCTTCGAGTCCCAAAATGGATCCATTACAATGGATTCTAGATCCTCACCATTTTCATCTTCATGTGTGAGTGCATTAAAATGACATTCTTCCACTATAGGCTTGGATATGAATACTAATATGTCATAGTCATCCTCATCACAATGGGGAGTCCATTGTTCTTCATTGACAGGTATGTCCATCATTGCTAAGATCTCTGCCCAACAATGAGATTTGAACTCCTCATATGGAAATATCAGTGGTGCATAGGTTGGGCCTTTATTGATCTTTTACTTTCAAATGATCCTATGTTTTTGTCCTCTAATGGACTCTCCTCTTCTTTGGGGATTTTGCGAATCCATAGGTAGGTTTCCTCGTGCATCTTTGAACCTATAGAGTTTATAGAGTCTGTGTCGTCTTGAGTCTTATGAATGGGATTCCATTGTAAAGGTTGGACATCTCTATGGGTGTAACACTTAAGATTAACTTTAGGAGTTATCCCTAAGTGTTGTAAGTACAAAGATTTCATTCCCCAATCTTGTAATATTTGCAAATGTCTCATAAAGGTACCTACGATCATTCCGTATGCATGGCTTTTCTCAAATTCACAAATGGAAAAAGTGTGTTCAAAATCTACACCACAAGTGGTGACAGTGATTCCTTCCAACAACCCTAGTATATGTCCATTTGCCATTTGAAGCTTCATTCTTGTGGGTCTCAAAGTTGGTTTACCTTAACGTTTCCATAGGGGCATTGTGACAATGGAGGTTTCCCGAATCTAGGATTGCCTTGGTCGTATACTACTACTACATACTAAGGAAATAGGTGTTTCCATTTTCTCCTTCACTCATATCTCTTATCTTGTTTATTGGAATCTCAAGAACTTTCCTTTTGGATTCTACTTTCAAGTGGGAACTAGAAAGTTTGGGCACTTGGTTTGCGATGCATTTCCATAGTTATGGCTTTACTCTTAAGAGATCTTCTAAATTGATATGACACTGCACTTTTGTGATTTTATAGAATTTCTATTTCTAGGTATAATTGGATCTTTGTTTTTTATCACTGTCGTGGGGGTTCACATTTGAATGTCTTTGATTCCCATGGACCTATGAAATGTGACAATTCTTGTAAAGAATTGGATTCGAAGGCTGGTCTTTCACTTGATTAAATGTCTTCTTGCTCTCCATATATAGAGTGGATGTCCTCGGGAATTGATCTTGTAGATCATCTATTTCTTGGATGAGGGGAGGGGGAGTCATTTGTTCCATACCCTTCTCTTCTTGGATTTCTCTCAAGAATTCTTGTGAGTATCTATTAATAGAAGGAGGTATTCTACACTCTGTTGAGTTAGGAACATAAGATTCTCCTAGCAAGAATTCTCCTTTTCTACTTTGGATTGAATGAGCCTTTTGAGGTGCCAATTCCTCATGTCTGAACAGCATTTTCTCTAATCATTCTAATAACCCTTAGAAGTGCAATTTTGGTTTGGCTAGTTCAACCATCTTCATGCACAATTTTGTCCTCTCTCCCTCTAGGTTTCTTCTAGGGTAGCTCTTAGCTAATTTTTTACTTCGACCTTCTCTTAGTCCTGCTTGATACACCTTGAACATCATATATAAGTCTTTTGGGATAGGATCTATTGATATACTTAGGTAGTGACGTGTGTGAACACAGTAGGACTGTCGGGGTTTTCCCTCTTTAGGAGGCTTTTTCCCCCGGCTTGTATATACACCTATTACCCTAATGGTAAACTTATCTTTGTACATTCTCTTGGTAATACATTCAATACTAAAGAGGCAAGGAAGAAAGAGGCTAGAATGGTTGTCGTAGAAGCCTCTACACCCAAAACACAGTTTGCTAATCTTGTGCAGAATGAAGAATGGGCATTTACCATTGTTTACAGTGTATGTCTGTAGTAGACTCAGATGTTTGGTACTTTGATAATGGGGCAACCAAACATATCACCTCGCAATGCTTTGTTCGCTTCACTCAAGCCTGCCCTACAGGGAATACTATCACATGTGCCAACAACTCCTCTTATCCTATCATGGGAGTTGATAAGATCATTCTGACTACTATTGATGGTAGTTCTTTTACATTGTCGAATGCTTTATTTGTGCCAGGGATCAAGAAGAATCTATTATCAATTTTAGCTTTAGCATTGGCTTGGTTGTGAAATTTGTTGATGGCAGATGTACAGTTCATGATTTGTCAAATGGCGATGTCATTATTGCTTATGGAATCTTATCATGTGGGTTGTATAATCTCATAGACGATGAAAAATATGTGAATGATTCAGCATGTGTAGTACATGATTCTCAGGCTTTACTCAGATGCAAAGCTTTGGCATGCACGCTTTGTTCATCTAAATTTTGCTAGTTTGCCATGCCTGGAGAAATTGAAAATGGTGTCCTCTCTGCCCAAACTTGAGGCCCCTTGTAAACATGTCTCTGAAGGCTGTATTTTGGGCAAAATGCAACATTCCTTTTTTCCAAAAGATGGTTCAGTTCAAGCTACTCAGACATTGCAGCTTGTTCATAGTGATGTTTGTGGTCCTATGCAGACACCCTCTTTTGGAAACTATCTTTACTTTGTAACTTTCATAGATGATTTTTCCAGGCATGCATGGGTATATCCATTGAAAGCAAAGTCTGAAGTGTTTATGTGCTTCAAACAGTTTCTGGTTTTGGCTTAAAATGTGTTAGCATGTAAAAATGGGTACCCCCCATTCTGATCGAGGGGGGGAATATATGTCTTTTGATTTTAATGCATTTTTGGCTCAACATGGGATAAAAGATCAGTGTATAGTGTCATATACACCTCAATAGAATGGAGTTTCTAAATATAAGAATAGGTCACTGATGAAGATGGCGAGGTGTATGGTCAAGAATCGGGCTTTACCACATAGTTTATGGCTTGAGGTTGTTATGTGTGTAGCATATGTACTTAACAGGTGTCCCACTAAAGCATTGTAGTCTATCACCCCATATTAGGCTTGGCATGATCGCAAGCCATATATTGCTCACCTATGTGTTTTTGGTTGCCAGGCATATGCATTAGTGCCTGAACAACAATGCAGGAAATTGGATGATAAAGTAGGGAAATGTATTTTTGTTGGGTACAATTCTAAAAGCAAAGGCTATCATCTATATCATCCACAGACTAAACACATTTTGGTTAGCCGTGATGTTGTTGTGGAAGATGCTATTCAGCCATTACTTTCATGTGCTAACGAGACATCAGTTAGCTCCAAAGACATGTATGACACTTTGCTGCCTCTCAATCTAGTGTTGGACCTAATGAGGCAACTTCTTAGCCTTTATAGGTTTGATGTGATGATGTAGATCATTCCATTTCTGATGCAAATTTACTTGATGCACTTGTTGTTGAGAGAAATAATATAGAGGAGGAAAAGAATATGCCTAAATGGTTGGTGCAAACTTTGCAAGATAGAAAATTAGATGCACGTCTGTCATATCATACTCGTTCTGGCTCTCATAGTGCTTCTTTTGCATCATATTTCTATGCTATGGCTGCCCTTAGTCTCTGTGATGAGAATGAGCCTATTTTCTTTGATGAAGCACAAAATTTTGAACATTGGATGGCTGCTATGTAATCAAAATATGGTGCTATTATGAAAAATTGTACCCGGTCTTTATGCGACTTGCCTCCTGGCAAGAAGGCCATTGGCACTAAATGGGTATACAAGCTGAAGCATAAGCTTGATGGAACAGTTGGTATGTATAAGGCTATGCTTTTTGCAAAGTGTTATGCTCAAGAAAGAGGCACTGATTTTGATGAGACCTTTATTCCTACATGTCCAATGACTACTATTCGTAGCATTTGTGCACTTGCAGCTCATCATGGTTGGAATGTACATTAGTTGGACATTAAAACTACATTTCTGAATGGTGACTTGCATGAAGAAGTATATGTTTCTCAACCCCATGGCTTTGTGCAGAAAGGGCATGAAAACAAAGTGTGCAGGTTGAAAAAGGAATTAAATGGTTTGACGCAAACACCACATGTTTGATATGAAAAGATACATGTCTACTTGATTGCACATGGTTATGAGAATAGTCCAACTGAGAGGACCTTATATGTTAAGCATGCAAATTATGTGCTTATGATCATTGTTGTGTATGTTAATGACATGTTGTTCATTAGTCCTCATCAGAAGCATATTGCTGATTTCACGACTGATCTGAATGCCTCATTTGAGATGTAAGATTTGGGGCATTTGCATCATTATTTGGGCATTTATTTTATGCAAGTTGATGGTGGAGTAGCTTTGTGTCAAACAAAATATATTGACACATTATTGCAATGTTTTGGCCTTGAAGACTATAAACCCATTGCCACTCCTATGGAGACAGGTTTACAATTGAGTCTTCATGATGTTGGAGATGCACTTGATGCTATTCTCTATCAGTAGGTTGTTGGATGCTTGATTTACTTATGCATTACTCAACCAGATATTAAATTTGTTATCTCACAGATGAGCAAGTTTATGCATTGCCTAGGTGTGAAACATTGGCAGTTGATTAAGCACACCTTTTGCTACTTGAGCGATACCCAGCTACTTGGATTGTTTTATCCCAAGTGGGATCACTACCACCAAATTTACATGCTTTTTCTTACTCTAGCTAGGTTGGTTGTTATGACACTCATGTGTCCACTAGTGGCTTTTGCTTCATGCTTGGTAGCTCATGCATATCTTGGTTGAGTAGGAAATAGCCTACTATGGCCACTTCCAATTGTGAGGCTGAGTATAGGGCACCTTTCACGGTGATTGTTGAGTGTGTGTGGCTTAGATGCCTTATGGCTGATTTGGGTGTTGGTCAATCTTCTGCCACCACCATCTTCACTTAGAGTCAGAGCGCATTGGTAGTTGCAAGGAACCTTGTGTTCCATGCTCACACTAAGAAAATTGAGGTGCACTATCATTATGTCAGGGAGAGGTTCTCTACTGGAGAGATCATTTTGGTATATGTTCCCACACAGGAGAACATTGCAGACCTTTTCACAAAGGCTCTGCCTAGGGAGAAGTTTGAATTTTTTTGCAAAGCTTTGGGCTTACTTCCTTTTGTGGATTGATTCCACATAGCTTGGCACTTCCTTATACATGAGTGCTAGCTCCTTTTCACCGCATCATGCCCAAGGGGGATTCCTTGATATATTTAGGTAGTGATTTATGTGAACATACTAGGACCACCAGGGCACTTTTTCCCCTCTTTAGGAGGTCCCCCCCCCCTTGAATATGCCTATTACCCTAATGGGCAACTTATCTTTGTACATTCTCTTGGTAATACATTCAATATTGTGTGTTATGCTCCAAGTTTCTTCTTCTTCCTTGTGTTGTTCGCATGCTTCCGCAAACCTCGAACTCCAAGAGGATCTATGAGTACTAAACTAGACTTAGGTACAGATGGGATTTGTGTTACGACATAAGATGCTAGTTCTACAATTTTAGCTTTGGTTTCCTTCATAATAACTTCTAAGCCTACTAGTTCTTGGGACCACTTTCTCTTCGCTCTTTCTCTATATTCTTTCTGTGATTTGGTCTTTCCCTTACTGGACTCTCCACTTTCACTTGATTTTGGATCCTTTTCTTGACCTCCTTGCTTGGCTTTCTCCAAATCTTGTGCTCTAGTAACTCCTTGGATGGGAACTAATGTGGGTGGAGTTCCATGAATTTCGCACAATGCCTATCACATTAGTGGGGTTCTTAGGGCATTCGCGGATAATATGCTCTTTACCACACTCAACAAAATCCTTGGATCCTAAGATAGTGTGGCTGACTTGGGGGCGAGGGATGTGGATATTCACGAATGAAGTGATCTCCTTGGCATCCATAACAAGTTCCTCTAGGAGCCTATGGTCTCTTTGTCTCATCTAGGTTCTAGAGATGGGATTAGCATACATGGCATTCACATAGTTAGGTCCTCAACTATATTCCTATGAGGGGGTCTCATATTGATACATTGTACTCTCTAGTGATCACCCCTATTTTGCAAATTCTTGGGCTCATATCTCAAAGTCGATCAAGAAGACGATATGGACTACTTTTTGGGACGTTGTTGATGGAAACGCTTTAGTCAAAATGTCCACCCAATCATGCATTTCGAATTATATCGTTCGGCTTCCCTAATTGAGAGCTTAGGTAGCTACTCACATGAGTGCCACTTGGCACTTATGTGAGAGCCCATATGCCTCACTGGATAAGGGAGGGTTGACACCTCCCTTTCCCAAAGCCCTCACATAACATCTCCTTCCTCTTAAGTCCATTTTTGTCTGCAAAAATCATATAGGAAGGCTCAATGGAAGTTTAAAGAATATAGAATAAACGCTCCCACTAAAACCCATGTGTATGATGTACATGGTCATATCTCCATTCTGTTTCCCCGTATCCAACCCTTAAGAAGAAACTTGGGAAGGCAATCTAAAATTGGGAAATCATCTCTGAAGGGTGTTAATCAGCTCCCAAGTGGCACTATCCTTTAAACTATCTTTCCACTTTACTAGACACTCTTTATATAAGCGATTACTTGTCCGTTTCTCACAAGTTCCTAGTATGCTCTCAAGCTCATGTGGAATAGATTGAACAAATATAGGCTGGACTATCTCATTATATGGAATGAGATTGTTTGATTTGCCTAGATTTTTCTTAAGCTGACTAACATGAAATATTGGATGGATGTAGCTAGTTGGAGTTGGTAAGCCATCTTTCCTATTCTCTTAAGTGTTGGGAAGGGTCCAAAATACCTAGGAGATAGTTTTGGACAAGGTCCTGTCTTCATGGATTCAGACCTAGATGGAACTCTAAGATAGACTTGCTCTCCTACCTCAAAGTTGATATCTCTCCTTTCAGGGTTAGCATAGGCCCTAGCTCTATCTTGCGCTCTCCTAGTACTATCCTTGTCAAGCCTAAGCATATTTTTTACCTCTTCCAAGAAGTCCTTTATAGCTTGGATCTTCTCATTTGAAACCCTTACATAAGCATAAATGTACTATGCCTAGTGGAAGAGTGCTTGGCACTATTTTATGCAAACTCTACTATAGGTAAGTAATCTTCCCAATTAGTTTGAATTTCATTTACATATGCTCGAAGCATATTTTCTAGGATTTGGTTTACCCTCTCCGTTTTCCCACCCAATTGTGGATGCTCATCCGTACTCATGTTAAGTTTAGTATCCAACCTCTTGAAGACTACTCTCTAGAAGTGGCTAGTAAACTTCCTATGCCGATATGAACCTATGGCTAAGGAAGACATATAACCAGTATAGGTTCTCTACAAATAGTCTAGCCAAATCAGATGTCTTCACAGTATTACGTGTCCAAATAAACCTAGCCATTTTGGTTAACCAATGCATACTTACCCAAACCGATTCATGCCCTCTCTGAGTCTTAGGTAATCCTACTATGAAATCCATGGAGATACTCTCCCAATTCCCATTGGGAATATCCAATAGGTGGAGTAGTCCTCCAATCCTCAATCTTTCAACTTTATTGACCTTGCATTTAGTGCATCTAAGTACATACTCTAGGACGTCCTTATGAAGTCAAGGCTAGTAAAATTGCCTCTTAACAAGATCATAAGTCTTGTTAACTCCTGGGTGTCATGCACTAGGTGTGTCATGCCACTCACACAATATGTGCCATCTCATCTTGAAGTCTCTAGGGACACACACCTTACCTTTATATAATAGACATCCATCATGGATACTGTAATTCTTCCACGTGAATCCTTCATGAAACAATAGATGATCAACAAAAGAGGATTTCTGGTCTAGAAAGTCAAGTGAAAATTTTACAACTTTCTATGGATGCATATGAGAGGAAATATGGAAGACTCTCAGAGGCATCATCATCATCTTTTGATCGGTTTACTGTCCATGAGTTACTGAATCAAGAAAACATTGAATAGACAAGCTTTTTTTGTAATCAAAGACATGACTATTGTAAAACCATCGATTTTGCAATTGAATATAATCATAGTATTCATAGTACATCATTTTCTTCATTTTGAATATCATCATCTATGATAAGTACCATGTCATCTATTTCTTCCATGTCTAAACCATCATTCTGATCCACATCTAAATCATGATCACTCCATGAATCATTGAGTTTAAAATTCTCCAAAAGTTTGTTGTACTGTTGTAGAAGCTATCTTGGTTGGATCATGTAACAAATGCATATTGCAAACACATATACCAAATCATTATCACGTGATACACTTAAGCGATTTCTTCATTTTGAATGAAGAAAATCATAGGCACTCCAATTACGTTCAGAACTAGCACTTGAAGCTGCTACTGAAAGCACTCTCATAGGTATACGTTGCAACTCCACTGCTTCACCTCCGTACTATTTCGACCAAATATGAGGTGGATGGTTTTGAATCGCTTCAATGTGCCATAGATCTCCAAAAGATCCTTCTCAATTTATAAGTGCTACTCTTTGGTGGAATGCATCTCCACCATCTGTACCTGGAAGTAATAACTGACATGTGGTTTTGAAGTTCTCCATGATTTCTTTGTTTGATGCTTGACCATGGAGTTGAAATGTTGGATCCAAAACAAATGTTGTTCCATGCAAATGAGTATGCATTTGCATCCATCTCTTCTCTGCTAATGATACAATCTGTGCTTTTTCTCCTAATGAAAATTGATTAAAGTCTTTTGCTTTTTGAATAGCTTCTAACATAATCCAATAAACTTTTCCAATCACAAATTTATCAGTATCAACCATTCGTAAAAGTTCCACAAAAGGTTTAGTGATACCAACAATTTTTTCAAGATTACGCCAAAAAATTTGTGATTGTATTAGAGACGTACACTTGGATGCTGCAACTCGATAAAAAGGATAGTTCTTTAGTCATGCCTCCATCTTCGATCAGCAATCATTTCTACAAGAGTTGTCTTAACTTCCAATAATCCACTAAGCACAATATAGGCAATTGCAAATCGTGTGGCACAAAAATCTGAAGTGCGTTATTGGGAGATTTTGATCGAAAGAGCGAATATGAAAATTGATGCTCTCTGATAAATTTGACCACATGATTTGCATCTAATAAGCTTTGTTTAATGAAAGATAATCTACCTATATCTTTCAATAATAAATTTAATGTATGAGCTGCACATGGAACCCAAGTAATGCACTCATACTTGTTTTGAATTGTAATTCCAACACTTCAAAAATTAGAGGCATTATCGTCACTATCGCAGTCATATTCTTCGGAACACCCATGCATGATGTAGCATGTTCATATACCTTTACAAGAACATCTGAACTTTTCTCTTTAAGAGAAGTATCAACAACTTCTAAAAACATGAACTTTCCTTTTGGACATATAACCATGACATTAATCAATGGTTTCTTTTGAAAACTTGTCCATCCATCCAATGCCACTATACATCTATACATGGGTACATAATCAAGTATTGTTCACTTTAAAATAACTTCAATACCTTTTTTACTTTATCTACATACTTTCTTTGCATTTTATTATAATCTGGCATGGTGAATCCTTTTCGTGCAGTTGACATCAAAGCATCTTTGAAAGTGGGATTACTGATAACATTGAAAGGAATCCCACATGGTAAGAATGCTTGAGTCCATTTAAGATGAAGCTCAAGACAATCTTGCTTTTCAAAAGCTACAGGTATAGTATTTTGTGATTTATTACGGACAAAGCATGGTGACAAAGTATAAGATCCACCATTTTTACTAAATTTGCCAAGTCCACTCTTCTCTGATGCAATTGGAAATTATGGAGTACATGTATCTTGGTTATTCTCAAAAACAGTTTGAGAGACTTGAGTAGAAATATCTTGATGATCCTCTACTATCATCGATGCATCTAGTCGTTCTTGCTCTACACTTGGGATACTTCAAAAGTTTTGTGAACTATCAATGCTTTTGAATCTTTTTTATGTGATACCTTGAGATTTACATTTATTTTCATAACTTGCAAAATGTACCCATATATCACTATCTAGATTAGAGCATCCTGCCACATTAGTACCTGTACTAAAAAGATGCTCTTTTATTTGAGTTGCATTTCCTACATAACGATGTCCACAACATTTGCATTGTATTGTAGACATTGTTTTACCCTCTTGATGAACAATCACATATGACCATTCTTTTCCCTTTCCCATAGTTCTTGCAAATTGCTTTATGAAGACTATATCTACAAAAAAAAAACATAAATCAATATCGAATAAGATATTTCGATCAATGTGGAGTCAAACAATTACGATAGACTTTCATTCTCAATCATACACCCATATACAATTACACATACTATTGTGAAGTAAAAATCATTGTTGAGTCAAACAATCACAATAGATTTTAATTCTCAATCATACACACATATATGTTTATACCTACATATCCTTACACATACTATTGTGAAATAGGAATCAATGTTGAGTCAAACAATCACAATATATTTTAAATTCCTAATCATATGCACATACACATACACTTACACATATTATTGTGAAGTAAGAGTCAATATTGAGTCAGACAATCACAATAGATTTTTTCATTCACAATTATACACTCATATGCATACATAAATTCCCAATCATATGCATTGTGAACTAAGAATCAATATTGAGTCAGACAATCACAATAGATTTTTCACTCACAAACTCATATGCATACACATGCTCATACACACACATACATAGATTGTTATGAAGTAACAATCAATGTTGATTCAAACATAATCTACCTACATCTTTCAATAATAAATTTAATGTACCACAATAGATTTTAAATTCCTAATCATATGCACATACACTTACACATACTATTGTGAAGTAAGAATCAATGTAGTATCAGATAATCACAATAGATTCTAAATTCCCAATCATATGCACATACATTTACACATACTATTGTGAAGTAAGAACCAATATTGAGTCAAACAATCACAATAGTTTAAATTATTTAATATTTATAGCAAAAAATTTATACCTTGTTCTCTCTATGACACCTTAAGTTCATAAAGAACAAAGTAGATTTTATGAAAAATGAGTAAGAATCAATCATAATAGATTTTAAATTCACATACATATACTATTGTGAAGTAAGAATCAATGTTGAGTCAAACAATCACAATAGTTTAAATTATTTAATATTTATAGCAAAAATTTATACCTTGTTCTCTCTATGACACTTTAAGTTCGTAAAGAACAAAGTAGTTTTCATGAAAAATGAGTATAGCTCTATTCTTTTATAAAGTATTATTCGATCGATTTTTTTTATCGAAAAAAATTCGATCAAAAGCTTTTCGATCGAAAACTGTTTTGATCGAAAGTGCTTTCGATCAAAAAGTGTCAAATTCCCATGCAAAAACTATTCGAGCGTGTCTGAATAAGCTGACGTGGCACCGAATAATTCAGTTGAATAATAAGGGCTTACCACAAAGTTTCGTAATTATTCACGAATAAGCGAATTGTCCAATAATGAATAATGCAACCTAGTTTGGGTACCATAATTGAACAATGCAATGTTCTTAGTGTCTTGGAGTTCAATGTGAACAATCTACCTATTTTTTCTCTCTTGGCTATCCTCTTGAAACCTTGATATAGATCCTCTAAACAGGCTCCATGCTTTGTGAATCTAACTTGCAAATCTTTCTCTACAATGTGACCTACACTTATTAGGTTTTTAATGATATGTGGTACATAGAGAACTATGATTAACATATTCATATTACCATTGGAATTCTTTATATTCCCTATCTTCTCCATAGGGTCCCTTGTGTCATCACATGTCTAGAACTCATGCTTATTCTTCGGATCTTCCAAGCCTGAGAGCAAAGCTACATTCCTTACTACATGGTTTGAGCATCCAGAATCAATGTAGAACACATGCTCATCAAATTTTCCTTCCTTCATTGTCATATTCATGACTAGAAGTTAATCATCTTGAGATTGATCATATATGTAATTGTTGTAATCTCTCCTTCCTTTGTATCCTCCTTGGTAGTTCTTGTTGTTGTAGGTGTTGCTATTGTATGCATATGAGTTGTATCTTCCTCTAGGAGTTCCATATCCACCTCTATTGTACCCTCTTCCTCTTTGGTTTCTTGGGTTTTTGAATCAATGCTATGTGATATGGTTGGATAATCCACATATGGCACAAGATGAGGAGCTTTGAGATCTCCTCATGCCTTGTCTACCTCATATGCCTCTTCCTCTTGAGCTTCTACCTCCGCCTACAAAGTTAGCTAGGGAGGTGCTTCCTTCATCATCAAACGTTTTACATTTTCCTTTGTTTTATTTTCCTTTTTTTTTATCTGTGTAACGGGCAAAGGATTGATTACCTTTCTGGTTCTCATCATTCTCCATAAGTTTGGCCTCATGAGTGAAGATTACTCCCATGAGAATGTTGAAGTCTGGAATTTGCATGTCCACGTACAAGTCCATGGTAGTTGTGAAAGTTTCCCACTTGTCATTAGCCTTGATTCCATTGATGACTTGCCTCACAATCTTATATTTATCAATGATTTCTCTAGTGCTCCCCAATTGATCTGCAGTGTCCTTCACTTTGGTGACAAAATCAATTACACTTTGCTTGGGCATTATCTTGAGTGTTGTGAGCTTCATCCATAGTTGGTTCCTCCTAGCCTTGGTACTTGAAGACAAGAATGCTTCCAACACATTCCATATCCCTTGTGATGTCTTACAATTCCTAATATGAGGAAGTAGGAAATCAGAGATAGAGTTTAGAATATATGACCTTGCCAGAACATCATTTGCATGGTCAACCTTTCCTGTTCCTCTTGAGTTAGTTGTCCTTTGTTTCTAAGTATGGGCATCAGTTCATCTCCTGAGATGTATCCATATAGGTTTCTCCCTTGTAAGTAAGCCTTCATCCTTAAAGACCATGTTGAGTAGTTGCTTCCATCCAGTTTGTCAATTGATGAGGGAAATCCATCACCCATAATGTCAAGTCTATGATTTTGCCCTGATACTAATGTGAGAAGTGATGACTAACGCACAGAGATGAGAGGATCCTGGCAAAAACCTACCTCATACCTACCTAAATGGCTCTAGAGTCATTTAGTAGACTCTCTGAGCTTCCAATATATATATATTTATACCACTATGATACTTTGGAACATGATTCTTAAAACTCTATGTCATAACTTTAGAATACTTGTTACCTTGAGAAAAGCTTCTATTTATGGAAGAAGGTGCTCAAATTTTTACTCAAAGCTCACAATTTGGTTGGAGCTAACCAAGAACTTTTGCAAACATTCAAATGAAGTGATGAGTGAATTATTCTAAGTTGTTTGATGAATTTAGAAGGACTATACTGAGAGAAATATGCATAAAGCATTAAGGGGGTGAACCCGAATTTTCAAGAAGATGAAGATGCACAAACACAGTCACCTTGATTTGTTCATAACTCAAGATCTACAACTCCAATGGCCATGAAACTTTATAGGCATACTCACAAGAGTCCTATTTTCATAGTGAAAACTAGACAATATGGTCATATACTCAATGCAATGACTTAGAAAAGATAACAGACTTCAAGCAATGTATTATAGTAGTAAAGAGAGAGCAATGTATGTAATGAAATATGATGTAAATGTATTGCTCAGTAAGATTGATAAAATGAGAGGTTAGAAGACTCTCAAGCTTTGAGGTAAGCACAAGAATCACTCAAGGAAGTGTGATCTTCAGCTCATATGCCCACAAGTAAGACTTCGTGTATACACAGACATTTGATGGATAATTGTTGGTTGGATCTACCTAAAAGTGATCCATATTTTTAGGATTTCTTTTGAACTTGAATTCAAACGTATTCATGAATTAGGCTCCCAATATATACAGATGGTTCTCTCAATCACTTCTTTACTTTTGACTAAAAGTAAAAACCTGACTTTAACCTTGGAAATCAATCCACTAAGGCATGTGTATCCATATGGTTATTTCCTCAAAGCTTTCATGAAGCCCTATGCATAAGACTACGCACTTAGGCTTTCCATATGCACCAACAATATTGGGTATCTATATACTTATATATATAGAGGAAGTTAAACACTCGATTTCTTGGATTACCTGAGTCTTGCCCATAGCTACTTATTAGATCCTACACACTAAATTCGGATCATGGTTGTACTCATCATTATAATGCCACCCTCGACACACCAATCCAACCATTAAGAAAAAAACGAGAAACAAATAAATCACAAAATAAAAGAAAAATACATATAGTATAAAAAAGGTTGAGTTGAAGAGAGGTGGACACATTACATGGGGGTCAACCAAAGAAACAAAACAAAAAGAAAAATGAAATAACAAAAATCTGTGAGTGCTCTATCGAAAGAGAGAAGCTACACAGGATAGTGTAGAAGTCCATAAATTAAGTAAGTAGTCTTATATGTACATACATAGACTATGAACTACTAGACTAGAACAAATTGATCGAAGGAATGATCAATGATGCAAATTGGTCTTTTATAAGAACACTGATATGGAATGTGTCTATAAGATTTTGTTATATCAAGTGGAAGCTTTTGATTGATTCTTATAGCTCAAAGCATGATGCACTACTTTTTGTATATGTATGAGCTTATGTGCATGATGAAGTGATTTATGGATCTTTTTTCTATTCCAAGATGCTCATGTGTTTTGCTATGTATGCAGGTTTGTGTATTCAAAGGATGCACAAGTTTCGGAGGAGCAGATGTTATCGTGATTTGAAGCCCAAGCTTGCAATCGTACCAAACGGGCCAATTGACTACTCAAGTGATAGTGACTATAACTCAATTGAAATGATTACGTCTTTTGACTATGTAGGATGAATGAGGAAGATGGTAAAGAAGCATCGAGAGGAATGAGATGAATATTGAGAAGGAGTCAATCCATATGAATGCAATACGTCTAATTGATTTCGGTGATATTTTTCCTTGAATATCTTATTGAAAACATGTCAAAGGTTGCATGGTATCATGCGTAAATTTGTCCATAAATTATTGAATCCATTGGGATGCCTTCATGATAGAAATGAGTAGCATCTTACATTCCAATATTTTGCGATCTTGTTGCGACTTGCTTCTTTGTACCTACAAGACAACTCAGAATATATATATATATATATATATATATATATATATATATATATATATATATATATATATATATATATATATATATATATATATATATATATATATATATATATATATATATATATATATATATATATATATATATATATATATGTGTGTGTGTGTGTGTGTGTGTGTGTGTGTGTGTGTGTCTGTGTGTGTGTGTGTTCTCTTCATTTTTGCTGAGGAGATAACAGACTCACTATCATGGAGAAATATGGAGATAAACCTCCTTGATTTCATTCAACTACATTCGAACGAGAGAAATAGAAATTGTAGCTCTTTTTTAATGCACACAAAGAGAGAACTCAGTGTATCAGAAAAGTGGCAACGTTACTAGTGAATGAAGAAGGATGTTAGCCATAGAAGACATGGGCATCAGCAGCCGACCAAAAGAAAAAAGAGCTCCTCTTCTTGAGCGCTGCATTTATGGATTGATGGAGATGGAGAAAACTGAGGTGCAATTAAAGAGGAAAGGATGTTTCTGGTAGCAAACTTGTTGAAAGTGATATATTACGACAAGCAATCGGAAGGACTTATGGCTTCTACAATTCTCGTTTCATTACTTATGGCTTTGTTGTTATTCATTATCCCTGGGAACAATTAACATGGTATGCTTTTTTTTTTAAATGGAGGTTCAGCGGAGGCCTACTCCTCCAGGCTTTAACTTTGAAATTGCAACTGTACAAGGAAGGGCATAGTACCCATGGGACCCCCTTTATCCCACAAGAACAGGGGTTTACATAGCTGGGTTAGACTGCTATGATAGCTCTACGTTTTGATACCTCTACGTTTGCTAGCTTTGATGACCCACATGCCATTTTGAAAGTGCATGTGATGAGTTGCCTGAAAGAGGTCTGAAATCATGTGATGAGTTGCCTGAAAGAGGTCTGAAATCATGTGATGAGTTGCCTGAAAGAGGTCTGAAATCATGTGATGAGTTGCCTGAAAGAGGTCTGAAATCATGTACAAGAATGCACAAAGATTTTTGAGAGGAACAGAGTTCCATTCACTTTAAATAGGAGTACCACTTGGAAACGACAAAATATATGAATGTTTGCTTTGTTACTTTTCTTTCATCAAATCGTTTGAGCATTTGTGCATTTGATGACTCTTTCTTTTCAGTTGTGAGCCGTGTGTAAATTTCTCTACTCAGACAAAGGATGTTGCTAGCGAAGTTCAGACAATTACTTTCCCCTCTTGCACTCTTAAACCCTACGTTTAGCTTTATTTCACAATATAAGAAAGGGTCTCACAATTCTAGTTGCACCCATAGAAACATGCCTTGCCCCTATCAAGTTAATCATGCCTAAGAAGACTCTTTCCCTTATAGCTCTAGTAGATTCAGGAGCCTCATTATGTTTCATCGATGAAGGATTGGTTAAGAAACATGGAATTCCTATACTTCGGAAGAACAAACTAGTAGTTGAACTAGTAGCTGGAAGACCTCTACCATCTGGGCATATAACCATGGAAACCACACCATTAAGAGTACACCTTGGTGACCATGATTCCCACATATGTTTCAATGTTTTATCGATTCCAATAAATCTTGTTATCATCAGAATGCCCTGGCTAAAGAAACATAATCCAGAAGTTAATTGGGAAAAGAATAAAATCATCCATCGAGATATCTAGAAGAACTCAACATATATCGGAGCCAAAGCCTTCATACATGCAATAAGGAAGGAACTGGCATATATGATCTATGCCATACCAACTCAAGAGCCCAAGAAAGATGATTTAGTGAAGTTACCCGACCAATACCAAGGTTTTGAAGATGTTTTACCTTATGATTGTGCCATAGAACTTCAAGAGGGAGCACCACCCTTCGGACCAATCTATAGACTATCCCTAGAGGAACTTACAGAACTACGTAAGAATAATGATGAGAATCTATCCAAGGGATTTATCAAACACTCAAAGTCTCCTACAGGAGCCCCTACCCTGTTTGTAAAGAAGAAGGATGGCACTCTTCGAATGTGTGTAGACTATCGGGGGTTGAATAAAGTCATAATAAAGAATATATACCCTCTACCACTTATATCAGAAATCTTGGAAGGCCCCGGAAAAGCAAAGTTATTCCTAAAGATTGACCTTCGACGAGCTTACAATCTTGTCAGGATCAGAGAAGAAGACGAATGGAAGACAACATTTCGAATAAGGTATGGGCACTTTGAATATGTAGTTATGCCATTTGGTCTCACAAATGCTCCAGTTATCTTCTAACATATGATGAATGACATCTTACGGGAGTATTTAGATATTTTCTGGTAATATATATCGATGATATCTTGATATTCTCCAAAAATCTTGAGGATCATGAATATGGCGTAAAGATAGTCTTAGAAAAACTAAGAGAAAAAGGTTTGTATGTTAAATTGGAGAAGTGCTCTTTCCATCAGACATAAATGGAGTTTTTAGGGTACACTGTATCAGAGAAAGGGATCTTTATGGACCCCAAGAAGATTGAGACAATCCTTGATTGGCAACCACCTTCATGTGTTCGAGATGTGCAATGTTTTCTAGGGTTTGCCAATATCTACAAGATATTCATCAGAGATTACTCTAAGATAGTGCCACCTCTTACCAAGCTTATACGAAACTCCAAATTCTCATGGACAAAAGAAACTCTTTCTCATAGAGATTATTAGTGACTTCTTAGAAAAAGGATATTATCATCATGGTTATATTTTTATTTATTTTCTAGATAGTATACTTTGGGATTCTGTGTCCAGAAAAAATATTATATGATGAGCACGACATTAAATTTGATTTTGATGCACCTTATGTGAAGGACGATGATTTGCATTGAGGAAATCTCCTTATTCAATTCTTTATCTTAATTAGGGTACAAATGGAGGGAGATTTCTTATTTGAAATAAAAAATCATAGAAGAAGGCAATTAGGAAATCATATGCCCAATGCAAAAAAACCTCCATTACCTTCTCTCAATTGATTCAATGGAATTCATGTAGCATTTCTTCACCATATTCTATGGGTGGATCTCTATTAGAAAAAGGAACCTAGGTAATGTAAGTGCATACATTTAATCAATCCTAGGTCTAAGGGCTTTGAACATTATATGGGTGGATCTCTATTAGGAAAAGGAACCTAGGTAATGTAAGTGCATACATTTAATCAATCCTAGGTCTAAGGGCTTTGAACTAACTTGGTACTCCATCTTTATTCATGCTTCTAATGCATGGGGTGACTAAAAGATAGAATTTCTCTCAATATTCAACGCATCTATGAAATGGTAAAGAATTTTGAATACTTTTATTTACATTGAATTTCAATGGAGCTTCACCAACCAATAGGAGTGAATGTTAGATTTTGCGTCGATTTCCATTGAGATGTTAGGAGACTCTCTAATAAAGAGTGACATGGGATTTCATTAGAAGGCATTGGAAAAACCTAACTCTAGTTTTGCGGTACTATATTCTATGAAAATAAATGATCTTTAGTGCATGCCATTTACACTTAATAATGTACAATTACTCACTCAATTTGGAGTAACTTTGTTCTTCGTTTCTCAATATGTTTTACTAGTCTAATTAGAAAGTATCCATTCCAAGTGGTTCACACGAAGAATCAATTCATAGGAGATCCTTGTCAATGAGAGTAGGATTCTTTTCTTTATTGACATATTTAAATTTTCATTGGAAAATTGATGGGCTAATGATTATTTTATTTTTTCATAGTGTAATGCCATACGTGGGTATTTACTATGGTATGGATGGATAGTAACTTGATTTAGTATGTTTTGAAATTTCAATCTCCAAAAGTATGGGATACTCTTATGATTGCTTAATGAGCTCTCTATTATAAAGTGGATCCAGGGGAGGCCTTGTGTTCATCCCTCATGGGAAGCATGGTAGAGTATCTTGACATGAGATCTCTATGATCTCACAAGAGCATCCAACTTGAGTTATTGTGAGATAGCTTGGTCCAAATCAAGTAGAATCTGACACATGGCAGACTTACCACTAGTATACTTGAGAGAACTATACAAGTGGCATATGTCTATACTTGCCTAGGACCCCTAGCATAGAGCTATATAGCGGATGATTGGTAAATGAAGAGAACCTATACCCTAGAGCAAGAAGAGGATGATATCACATTGGTATCAAAGTAGGTTTTATTCACTCGTAGATCCCTATAGCCACGATAGTTTGAGTTCTTGTTCTTGGAAATTTCAAGTGTTCTATTGATCTATTGTTCATATTGAGTGCAACTTTTGTTTGAAGTAAAAAACACTTATATTTTTAACCATACAAATGCTTTCTTGTTTAGCATGCATCAATGTCCCTAGAGTGGAGACTAACTAGATGCAAACTCTATCTAGATAGGAGTAGGTGCAACCATCTATCTCTACTCATAAAGTAGATATGAGAGAGGTGACATAGACTAAACTTCTTAGCCACCATGTGTCATTCTCTACTCATTGAGCACTCTTTATCTTACCTTTGAGTTGATCTTAAATTTTTCTTTTCACGTGATTGCACATTATATAGATCTTTAGATGATGTTATATTCAGCATTGTGGAAATAGAAGATAACTTGCATGTCTCAGCATAAACCTGTACAACATCATGAACATACAAAAATTATACAACCACTCACCATACAACCATATGAAGATCATGACTGATAGCATCTTAAAAATCCAACAACATAAGTCACACAAGCAACTCATGGCACAATGATCTTTTGAGCTAGTGTGATGTATGGAGATGGAAGTCCAAAGCATGGAGCTATTGCCAAAAGAATTTTCTTCATTAAAATATAATTGGAATATATTGATGGTCCCAAGCCCTCTTGTGCAACCACTTTGAAGATAATCAAGAAAGGATTCTAAGCATTTTTGGAGGGACAAGAAGATATAGAAAAGCAACTCTCATCATCAACTCAAACTCAAGGAAGTGCTCATACATTTCTCTCCTTTACATTTTTTCTATGTTTTAAAACTTATTTTTCATGAATTGAGCATAATATATTCATGCAAGAAGAATAGACATGTCAACTAAAAGAGAAAAAATCACATGAATTCATCATACAAGGAAACAAGGAAATTGGAGTCGTGTGAATGTGTAGAAAATTCAATGATTTTTTTGCATCCTCATATTCACACATTTAAAAGAGACATTAATAGATCTCTTTTGAGGATACTAGAGGAATACATTGCAAGCATGATTTACATAATAATACACCAAGTTGTTGCATGCATGATTTCATATTTAGGAGCGTTTAATATTCATACGCATCCCACATTATGGTTTCTAAGAAGACATGTAAGTTCGGTGAACATAAGGATGACTAAGGATTGAAGAGCAAAGTTTTATGCTCTAAATGTTATGG
Source organism: Ceratopteris richardii (assembly GCA_020310875.1). Classification (NCBI taxonomy): domain Eukaryota; kingdom Viridiplantae; phylum Streptophyta; class Polypodiopsida; order Polypodiales; family Pteridaceae; genus Ceratopteris; species Ceratopteris richardii. The sequence continues at coordinate 896,064 of MU260073.1, forward strand.
TTAATTAGATGATAAATCAATCCTTTAACAATGTGTGATAACATATTACTTAATCTAATCCCAAAGGTTTGGAAAGAATCAAACGTATCTCGATTATGACCAATTTCATATATATACAAATATACAAGATACTTATAACTCTAAATATTTATTTGATTAAGATTCAACTTCTTTGGAAAATCCCAAAGCAGCCCTCTTAAAGGAAACTTAGGAAAAATCTTGAGTTTGATAAGGATGAAACCCTATGACTTTTCTTTCAACTCTTGTATAAAGATGCATTGAGAAAGGGTGACTCCAAGTCTTGCTAAACTCTAAGGTTTCAAACCCTTTGAGAGATAACATCCATCTTAAATAAATGAAGAGCTAATTGCTTGGTAATGAATTTATCAAGTATGGTGGAAGAGTTTGAAATTTGTTTTTAATAGCTTAAAAAGATAGCTTTGAATAAAGAAAATTTGTGTTCCCTCCATTAACTCAAATATCCAATGTTGGGAGACATATTATGAGAGCTTTTGATTGAAGTTATAAACAAAATCCATGGAATAAAGAACAAAAAGAATTTTATGGAACATTTGCATAATATATTACTTTGTGAAAACGATGAGGTCCACAAAAATTATATTCCATAGAATTTAATTTCATCCACCCTTGATAGAATTCAAAAAGTGATTTTGAATAAACACCAATGGTACATAAGTCAAGAGAATAAGCATCAACGAAACTTAAAAGGCCAAATAGTAGCCAATAATATTTGACCTTTAAGAAAATACCTTTCATAATATTTTTAAAAATGTTTGAGATATGTCAAACATAAACTCTAAAATGAAATGAGTTAGCTAATGAGAAGCTCAAATATATTTTAAATTTGGGTCAAATAGATTGCCCTAGAAAGATGTACACCTAAGTTAGAAAGGGAAAAAGATATAGCCAAAAAGGACTAGAAAATTCTCAAAAGAGAAGCAAGACAAGGATAAGCCCAAGACATGACTTGTGCAATATTGGTGAAAAAATCAAAACGAACCAAAAGATCCAAGGAAATTCTCACTCTGATGCTTCTTGTATGACTTAGGAAGGATTAAAGATGTTGATTTTCCCTTAAATAGAATATCTCAAGAAACAAGTTTGGAGTCTTTTCAAATATCAAGGGTGCACCATCATGAATGTTTTTTGCTTAAAAATAAGATTCTAGTTGCAAAGGATTCTTGAACTATGAAGACGATGTTAAATATACTCAATACTCCACCCTCAAGTGACCACAAATGATCCATGTTGCTCTAAGTTGTCAGGCCATCTTGAAGAGAAGCCACTCTAAGAGTTTGTACATTGGTGGAACCTTAACTTCCAAGTTAGATGAGGTCTATGCATGGGCATTGAAGTTAATAGATGACCTTTGTGAGCCTAGCCATGAGGTTAAGTAGGGCATAAACATTCAAGCCATCCGGTTACCATGCAAGGTGAAAATAAAGACCTTGTGATGCCACATGGATTCCTCTAACAACCTTAATGGGGGGAAGTGTAGAAGGGGACTTGCCCTCTTCTACCTGCATGACCAAGATATTGGAACTTTTGATCGTGGAGATCTTGTCAAAAATTATATTTTCCCCACTTTTGTCTCTCCCGAATATGTTTGTCTATATTGACCCCCATTGTAAAAGCTATATAAGCATAGCCTATGTGAAGCTTCACACAACAGTGCACACTAATGAGCCTTTCATTTAATAGATCGTCATCTAGGCTCCACACAGGTGGATAGCTACATTCTTCTTGGGAGCATATGGTGCATAGCTGCATTTCTCTTGGCAATTTGAGAATTTGAGTTCTCTATCTCTCAATCTATGTCTCTCTTTGTGTCTTCATCTTTTTGCAACATCTATTGAACTATTCCATTGTGCTATTATTTTTAATATATGAACCCTAGAAATTATTTTTTAAATATTGGTGACTTTTTATTCAAAACCAAGTTCCTATCAAGGCTAAATCTCAACAAGTACCTTTCTTGTATTGTGAATATACTTTAAATGAATGCATATGAGTTGTCTAAAGAATCAAGAAATGAACAATAAGGATTAACCAAATGAATGGTTCCTTGTCAACGACTTGATCAATAAAGAATCCAAAAACAAATTGGGTGATGCATCTGAGCTCTTAGATAAATATAATTCATGTATTTGATGGATGTGGATACAATGGTATGGGATACTAGACCTTCCATACACACAAGCATCCCCAAAGTCAATGAAGTGAAAATGCAAAACATTCAAGTGCGAATTATCTAGCCATGTTGACTACTTATGCTTCTAGATTTCCAAATAAGAAACACTAAAGGAAAATCATTCAACAAAACAAAGCTCAATTGAGTCAAATATGAGTTCCTTGAAGTTTTTGTTTCCCCATGTAGATGATGGAAAGAATGACCTTTCCATTGAAATAAAGAAGAAATAGAAAAAAACAACTTGAGAAAGTAATAAGTCTCGGCCTTGGTCCTTCAAGAGGACCCAGCAAATCCTTTAGGATTTGGATCAAATTTCATAATTATTTCACCAAGACTAGGTATAGTTTAAAGAAACTAGTAGGAAGGTAAAGAAGGGTTAAAAACCTTAGTCCTTCCTCTCAACACTTTGCACAATCAAATTAAAAATTGTAGAAAGGATCATTAGGCATTATCAAATAAATGCAAACCATCTGAATGGCCATTTTCCTTCAGGGTTAGATTCATCCAACCCTTGGAAAAAATACTACAGCAAAAGCTAACGAACATATTGTGCATTGCATGTGCTTGGTCGCATGTCACCATTTCGAGCAAATATGGAGGGCTTGGTGTACTAGATTTGATGGTCCACATGCATGTGAGACAATACACTTTTTAATCAAAATTCATTTTTCATAACCATCCATGGGTTGCACTTAAGAAAATGTTATTGAAGGAAGGAAGGTCAGGTCAGATGTAAAAGAGCTTGGATTCTGGATTTACAGACAAACTTTCACACAAATACTGCTTCAAGTCCAAGATTTTGTCCTCATTAAACTCGTGAAAAACAATAAGTTCTTGCATTTCCGATGAGCGACTTACAAATTCAGGCAACTCTTCGCTATTAAACCTCTTGATACTAGTCCACCTCATCTAAACCTCCATTGGCATTGTCACTTGGTTCAGATGCTCATTACCTCCACAATAGAGGGATTGTTCACTTGAGCCTATGTATTTGATGATAAGGGACAATGAATCTCCTTTCCATGCATAAGACAAACATTATAGACATGCTTGATTATGCCTAAAAGAATTTTATGCACACTTGTAACTTCCAACTACAATAGTGCTTGAATGTAGACAAAAAGACTAGATGTTGGGTAAGGTCAACAAATGGACAAACAACGCTTCAGTTGGATCAAAGCTCTTACTGTCCCAATGGACTATAATGCAGTTTAACAAATGGTGGCCTCTTACCAAGCCTCTGATTTGGTGGAAACATTAGATATACACTTATGTGAAAAAAACATGTGCCTCTGCATCAAGTTTTTCTATGGAGATTAACTATTGATGGGGTAAGTGTAGGATCTTTCATGCAAACATGTCGCCTAATATGCTTTCAATGCACTTGAGATTGGAGAAACCTACCTATTCTTCTTTCCATGTGCTTTTTGGGCTTGCTCACCATGATGGTAGCATTGCATGGTTCTTAGAACAGCTACAATTCTGCATTCTTTGGCATATATGGAAATCGAGAAATACACTCATTTTAACAAAGAAACATGTACACTGACTCCATACCTTCCTAGGCTTTCCCACTATATGATGGAGGCTATATAGATACCTCCCTGCTGATGGTCACACTTCACTTGTATAAACTCATAAGATTCATGTTCCAATGAGACACTCATCATTACTTGTTATAACGAGAGTTTGACCCTTATATATAATTCAATCTGACATATCGTT